>QNQO01008798.1:0-363501 GCA_003290165.1 Berberis thunbergii | reverse complement strand
AACCTTGGTTAAATTCTCAACACACTCAGCACCTCATATAAACCCCAATCAAAGGAGAACAAAAGGAAGAGGCTCGATCTCGCTGGAAGAAGCTCAAGCTTGATTCAGGAGAACCAAAAGGAAGCCAAATCAAGATAAAATCTCTGCTGGAAGAAGCTCAATATGCATACAGACTCGATCTCTCCTCTCTCTAGCTCTGTCCAGCAAACAGCCAATCGATCGTCTCTGCCTCTCTCTCTGTCTCTGTCCAGATTGATCGATCGATCTCTCCCTATCTCTCTGTTTCTGTTTCTATCCAGATCAATCGATCTCTCCCTCTTTATCTGTCTCTGTCCAGATCGATCGATCTCTCCCTCTATCTCTGTCCAGATCGATCGATCTCCTTCTCTCTCTGTCGATTCTGTCTCTAGTTCTGCCCTCATTTTCCCCTATTTTCTCTGTAATTAGGGTTTGAAAATGTGGGAAGGATCGATCGAAGAGGAGAGTTTATTTGCAAAGACAAAGTTGGACCGTGTTCGGGCGTTTCGGTGTTAGTCAATAAATTTGACCGTTGACCACGTGTCAAATACGTGTCGAGCGCGAATATGTGACCGACACGTATTTGACACATGATACGGGGTTTTTCGGAGAGTCGGTGCATTAGCGCAAACAACTGTTATATTTGGTTCTTGAGGTTGTCGATTGGAGATGCTCTCATATCCAGGGATTGTGGGTTCTATTTCCTCGAGGTTCAAACCTGTTATTGCGGATGGGACAGCTTAATCTTGTGACACAAAAAATTGAACTTACTATAGATCTAGGAGTACTGAGGAGGCAAGTGTAGTTTAATTTATCCTCAAAACTATTGGAAAAACAGAAAAGCTATGATATATTGTACTACTAGGTAGACGAATATAGAGGAGGTTAAGATTGGCATATGCGTATTTGACATGAAGTTGACATGGAAGAAGCTTCATTATTTTTGTCAACATTTTTTCATTAGTTCATCATCAGTTTGTATTTTTCATGTCCCATTCAAGTTCTCAAGTTCGCTTCATCACCTCACCTTTTCACTAATCCAGCCCACATCTTATTAACATCCCTCGTTATCTGTTCTCTGCTGGTGTTAGATTTTCATCACTAAATAATCTTTGGGAACCGTAATTATTTTGGTATGCTTTTAAAGGATGTTTGGAAGAGAATTGTGAATAAAACTGCACTTTCTTTGTATTACCATAGAGCACAGTTATGGTATGGGTGTGCCTCAATCTTGAGGAAACCACAATTTTTTTTGCGTGTCTTCGTCAACCTGATGTTTTAAGTCTTTCCCATTCCTATGCTTTGTATAGTATATATCCCAATTTCCTTGTATCATTTACTAGCATGTTATGGGGATGTATATTTTGGCGGCTCGTCTTTGCACCTATACGACTGCCAGTTCTTATAGTGTCTGCAAAATATTTTCCAATCATATACCTGCTTTTATTCAACGCTCTCTTTGTGTTACAGAGAAGATATTGCCTGTCATCCAGAAGCAGCATTTGTTACTGTGCACCCTTCTCATTTGCAATGCTGCTGCTATGGAGGTCAGAAACATTTTTACGCGAGGCAGTTTACTCTATTTCATATATGCTTTAGACAGGGGTATCTAAGCAATCAACTTGTATGGCAGACTCTCCCATTTCCTTGATAGTCTGGTTACAGCTTGGGGTGCTATACTGATTTCGGTGACCTTGATACTTTTATTTGGTGAGGTAAGGTACTTTATTTTTATTTATGGTGTGTTTGAAGGATGATTGAGATCATACCTGTAATATAGAAACGCGTATATTTGTAATTTACTCTAATAGTAAACAAACATTCTGCACTTCCAGATTATACCTCAATCAGTTTGTACTCGATATGGTTTAGCTATTGGGGCAACAGTAGCTCCCTTTGTACGTCTACTTGTCTGGATCTGCTTTCCCGTTTCCTACCCAATAAGCAAGGTAATATTTTATCCTTGTCACCTCTTACCATATTTGGTTAATTTAAATGCTGTTCACCTAAGTAATGAGGACACTCAATTGAAATGGAGATCAGACACCTCTGACCCTCTTAGAGAGGGCACTATGTCCGATAATTTATCCAAATTTTTTGATGACCAATATCTGTCTGTGTTTGTTGCATCTTATGCACATTCATGTTTTGTTGACATTCAATATATTTTTTACCATTTCCAGCTATTAGATTTTCTCTTGGGGGATGGACATGCAGCTCTTTTTCGTAGAGCTGAGTTGAAAACACTTGTAAATCTGCATGGTAACGAGGTTAGTTTTTATCTAGCTCTTCAAACTATACTGAAGTTCTGTTTTAGACGCACAACAGATTTTGAGTCTACCAAGTGCAAATAATTAAGTTATTGGTGGTGTAGAAGTGTTTTCTGTTTGGACCTTGTTGTGTTTATATGTTTATTTTTCTTTATTGTTGTTAAAGTTACTTGTGTTCAAGAGACTTGTTACTTTCATGTTGTTTAAGCAGTCTTTTCAGCTCATCAAATATGTATTCTTTTTATCAAATATTTGGGCTGGATTTTTCTGCTCCATTCAGTTCATGTTAATGATGCTCTTAGTTCTTGATGAATTATACAGGCTGGAAAAGGTGGGGAACTGACCACGATGAAACAACCATCATTGCTGGAGCATTAGAGCTCACTGAGAAAACAGCTGGTGATGCTATGACTCCTATATCTGATACTTTCGCAATTGATATCAATGCCAAGCTTGACAGGTATATATTAGGCTTTTACAAAGTTCTTTATTTTCTAGTGATTAAATTCTTTAAAATGGTTGTTATAGGGTTATTGTTAAAGCAGTTGGGATTTCGTTTGTTTAAAACAGGGATTTGATGAAGCTGATCTTGGATAAAGGGCACAGCCGGGTTCCTGTTTATTACGAGCATCCTACTAACATAATTGGACTTGTTTTGGTAAAACCTTTACTTTTTAGTTATTTTTATTTAGTGGACAGCCTAATTTTTTTTACTCCAATAATTTAGCATTGACCCTCATAATTGGCATTGTGTAATGATGTCCTCCTCAATCTATTACCTGCTATGTTGTTGTATTTTTCTCTTTACCAACTTTTGAAATGTCCAATCAAATCCGTCGGTTACTCTGTTGGAAGGAAAATTATTCTTAAACCTTGTAACCTAGCCAAGTCCCGTGGCATACCAGCTAGATTTTAATAGTGAATCACCCTTCATCAGGGTTGAAGTGTGGTTAGAAATTTGGGCACTTATCTTGAAATGTAAGATTGTCTGCATTGGACGAGGTTGAATAAATTAAGACTCCTACTCTCCTAGTAATGGAGCCATCAATATTGTGTAGTTTATCGCTTTTGGATCTTTCAAGAACCCCTTACCCGGTGAAACTGATGTGATTCACCACATGGTCATTAAGTTTCGCATTTGTTCCAGTAAAAAAGAGGAAAAACATCATCATCAAAGCCCATTCCCGATATTTTCGGGTCGGCTACATGAATTTTGGTTCTCCAAGCAATGCGATCTTCCAACATATCCCCGCTTAATCCAAGCTCAATGATGTTTTCATTCACCGCCTTCATCCAAGTTTTCAACGCTCGTCCCCTCCGTCTACATCCTCCATTAATTTGCCAACCTAGACATTTTCTAATTGGCGTCATGCTTGGTCTTCTCTGCACGTAACCAAACCAAGTTAAACGTTTTTCTCTAATTTTGTCCTCTATAGGCGCTACACCTAAGTGTCTCTTAATTCTTTCATTCCTAATTTTATCCTTACGGGTTTTACCACACATCCACCTTAACATACGCATTTCTGCTACTGCCATCCTATGCGTATGTTGTCCCATAGTAGCCCAACATTCTGAACCGTATAGTATGGCTGGTCGAATAATTGTTTTATAGTATTTTCCTTTTAACCTTGCAGACATCCTTCTATCGCATAATACTCCTAACATCATTCTCCATTTTCAACCAACTAGCTTTAATCCTATGGTCTACATCTTCTCCAATAGCCTCATTCTTTTGAATTATAAATCCTAGATATCGAAAATCTCACCCTCTGAAACCTCCACACCTTCTATCTCAGTTGCACACTAGATACTCCGTCTTCGAACGACTAATTCTAAAACCCTTACTCTCTAAAGCCTCATGCCACCTATCTAATTTCTGACCTAAACCTTCACTAGTCTCATCAATTAAGACAATATCATCTGCAAATAACATGCACCATGGTACATCTTCTTGCAGATGTATCTAGCCGTATTTACATTTTTTTTTTCACTTTTTGGTAACCACCTATCTTTCTTTTTCATGAATCACCCTCCTATTTTGAACTTTGTTTTGATACTATCATTGCATCAGAGTTATGCATCTTACCTTTAATCAATACTTGTTTTGTACCTCTTGGTTTGAATGTAGGTGAAGAATTTGTTAACAATTCATCCTTCCGACGAGGTACCTGTTAAGAGTGTCACTATTCGCAGAATCCCGAGGTTGTATATCTTGTTTAGATTGAAATAAGTGTAATATACTTTACCTCTTGATGTCTTTCATTTCTTCATTTCTCTACTGTTTAGATAATGTAAACGTCATTTGTGCTAGACTTGAAAATTTAGAATGAGAATATGAAAAGGAAAAATTAAATAATATTTAAATAATCTAGCCGTTCATCTGACAGACAAGGTATTCTAAAATTTCAGTGCACTTTTTCATATGTCCCCCTTTTTGGTGTAGCACCTAAGTATTTCTGGGTTTATTTATTTTATTTTGTAAATTCATTATTTTATTAAGATTATGAAACAACCAGTTGATAAGAGTAGGATTTCTGTGAAATTTGGTATGATTAGAAATCTCTCTCTGTGTTTCCACAGTTGAGTTTTCAATCTGCAAGGCTGATGCTTATGACATTGGTGCTGATAGAAAGCTCTTATGAAGGCTTGTCTTTTCGGTGACAATTTGTTTTAGATTACAGTTGAACTATTGAATGTAAATGGTTACTGCATAAAACATATATAGCTTAGGATGACACATGTTATGCAAGTGCTTAAGTCCTGATATTAGACTGAGTAGTACATATGGTATTGTGCAATGCATATGCATGGGAAATTCTGAAAGTGCTGCATATGGTTTGCCATTTTTTGACAACCTGTGTAGAATATCTTTGGCATTAAGAATGTGACAATAGATGAAGATCGAGGGAGCGTTGGCCAGGATTAAGCCATTCTTTTAAGGATACATTGTAATTTGGCATGCGGACTTTGTAACAAGGCCAGGTTAGGTAATTGGAAGAGCATGAACTATAGGGCCTCATTTAAGGCTGCAACAGCAAAATCCAGGCCTGTGCAAGTTTTTTTTAGAAAGGGGTGGTGGTGGGTCTATTATTGTTGACATCTTGTATCTAGTGTGACGGGGATACAATATTAACTTGCTCAAGATTTCTTCTTGTACCATTTCTATGCATGTTGATTGAATATTTGACTTTTAGCTTTAGGTAGTGTGAGGCTTATTCTGATAATTTAGGGTGAAAGGTCTTAAAATTTCAGTGTGAGAATTCCCTGTTTATCTCCCCATTCTTTCTGAAAAGAAGCATGCAACAGGAGACGTGTGAAAATAATGCTTGTAAATTTGTTTGATAGGGTTCCAGAGCAATTACCTTTGTATGATATCTTGAACGAGTTCCAGAAAGGTCACAGTCACATGGCTGTTGTCATTAGGCACAGCGACAATCCGGAAGAACAGCCACCAAACAAAATTTTAGATAATGGTGAGCACTGAACTCTAATTGACATCATTGTGTTGGAATTTCTCCATGGTTCCTCCATTTCTGACCATTCAGAGGTTTTCATCTCGCCTGAACATTTTTGTTTGACGTGGAGTTGTTTTGTGCTGTATTACAACCTAGGTACCCCAAAAGAAGTGAAGCTAGACATTGATGGTGAAAAACTTCTCCAAGAGAAAAACAAAAAGAAGATAAGGGCAATGCAGAAGTGGAAGAGCTTTCCTAATAGCAATAATCAACATCGGGGCCTCTCAATGACGAGAAGCAAGAAATGGGCGAGAGATATTGATGCCGATGTTCTGCAACTTGATGAGAACCCTCTGCCTAAGTTCACCGAAGAAGAAGAAGCTGTTGGCATCATAACAATGGAAGATGTCATTGAAGAGCTATTACAGGTATGTATGTATACATATACAGCTATTATAAGATTGTTTTGATGTTTCTTTATAAATATATACAACTTAAGTGGAATCATGTCATTGCTTCTTGTTAAATTTGCTGTCATTTGTGAATGTTTTTGCAGGAGGAGATATTTGATGAGACGGATCATCACGATGAGAATTCATAACACATGTTGTTCTTGTAGTATGTACAAAGTGCTAATTGTGACCGTTTTAAGATTAGCATTCGTTTATATTGTTTTACATATATAGATCATAATGAAGAATTAGGCATTAATGAATACTGGTTTGTTGTTGTAGTTGATGATGAGATGGCATTAATGAACACCGTTTTAAAGTAATATTCCTTTTTTTTTTTTCTTCACTCAGTTTGGTGTTTGTAAGATAATTTCCCAATGCACGATCTCAACAAGAGTTAGGATGTGATTGTGTGCTCTTTATTTTCTCATTAAAATGAATCTTAGATGGTTCATTACTAGATGTTTTGTGTTTGGTTATGAATAGACTCGAGAGTTTTAATAAGAAGCGGGACACTTTAAAAAGAGTGTGTTTGTTTTTAGTTCTGATAGGAAGATGAATTTTTATGGGAGCAAACACTATGGGAGTGCTGATCATTTAGCAGTGAGTGTTTAATGAAAATTTATTTTAATAATAACCTCATAATAAATTTATAATAGTTGCTACTATCCTTCATCTCTATCAACTATCCTCTTCTTTCTCCACCTCTTTTTTATTATGCAAGCAATGCTGTCACCATCGCCACTACCCTCCCTGGCCTTTCCTCCTCCTTCTCCTTCTCTTTATCTTCATCCTCTTATTCCTCTCCGCTGAAAATTGTATGAGGAATGGAGAGGGATATAAAGTAGTTTCTGGTAGTAGTGGAAAATGATCTCAATGATGTTTAGAGGAGAGAAAACAAGTGGAGAGAGGGTTACTTTTAGTAGTTTGTGGTGGGCAGTGAGAGTTGCAGTGATGGGCAAAAATGTAAAAAAAAACTTCTAGTCAATACTTAAAAACAAACACCGTTTAATTTTATAGCTTATAATCAACATCTCATTTAGAAGCAAAATAAATAGTTCATTTGCACAAAAAAAACCCATTCAAAACTTCTAACTTCTAAGTCCAGTTAGAAGTTAGCTTCTAACCCCTTCAAAAAAAATACCATCTTAATATATATTACGTTTCCATTTCTTTCCTCGACATTCAATGAGATCTTCGCGTTCCCTAATAGTTGAACAATAAAGCATTATCAAAAATTTATTTCCCACTAGTTTTGTATCGTGCTACCTCAAACATGCTATAATAGCGTTTTGGTCATGCTTTTACACAGTAATGAATTCTTTTTTTTTAGCAATAAAAATTAAGATTTAAAATCTCATAAAAAAAGCAAATGAAAATAATTTTTGGTTTATGAAATGAAATATTAAAGGTTTTTTTTTAGTTTAACCCTCATTAATTTATATTTAATCGAGTTTTTTTATTTCATTTAATTTTAATTGAGTTTAACCTTCATTTTCTAACCACATCCGTTACAAAATTAGAAAATGAGAATTATACTCGATTAAAATAAAAAATTAGGGCCAAACTAAAAAAAAAAATAAAAATAATAATAATAATAAAAATCATTAAAACATAAGCGGATGGACGAAGAACATGACGCAGTTTATCAAGAGTTGTGGATTTATAAGCTCACAGCCATTGAGATTGGTGAGAGATCTGATTTCTTGACCACAAGAGAGAGAAGATACTGTGCTGGGTATAAAAGTCGACACAGCGAGAGCGAAAATCTTCTGCAAAGAAGGAAAGGAAGAAAGAAGGTGACTCCAAAGCTTCCATTTTTGTGGCGGTTGGACGAAACCGAGAAGAAGAAGGAGTAAGAAAGAAGAGAATTGCAATCGAGAGATGAACCTTGACCTCCTCCTTGTTGGGTTGGTTTCAATTATCCGAATTAGCTTGGGAATCAAAAGGAGGCGAAGATGGTCGAAGAATCGAATAACAAAGAAGAATCGAAGAACAACTCCACCTCTTCTTCTTCTTCGTCAAATTCATCGACATCAAGATGGCCTCACGTTCCTTCTCCTCCTTACCATGAGAAAGAAGAGGGATGAGGGTTTGGGGATTCTCATCTTCGGTCTCATTGGTGCTACTGTTACCACTTTTGCTGTAAGTTCCATCTTTTAATTTGTTTTACAATCTGTGTTTTGTTTATCGTGTTTGAATTTTGCCTTTTTTTTTTTCGATTTGGGTGTTAGGTTTTCTTGCAAAGATTCAATCTTTATGCAGTTAGAAAAGTTGGTTTCCTTTAGAACTGGCTTTAGAGTTTAAAAGTATGTCATGTAGTGTGAATCAGGTCATTTCTAAAGTGACCTAATTGTGTGGTATGAATTTGATGGGTATGTGGAGCTCTAGTTTTCATTCTGTGCGTTGGTCGAGTATCACCCGTTTAGGTTAGGTTTGGATGAGTACTGTCCATAGATTGTGTTCATTTATCTTATATTGTTCAGTTTTTTTAATTTTTGTTAAGAATATTGGTGTTTAATTTCCAAGGCTGAATCTCTTAATTTCGTTGAGTGCATTAGCTTTTTTTGTGATTGATTACAATTATAGTGACCTAACAGTTCAATGACCTCACACAGGTTGGACAATTGCGAGTAACTATTGATCTGATATACTCTCAGGTACATTATATAAAATTTTTTTATCAGCAAAACAGAAGAGTTTCATTGTGCCCAACTATTGGTCGGTTAAGCACACATGTAACGGTGTAACCTGTATTCTCTAGGCAAAAGAAGAAATGCATAAACTCGATTGAATCCTGACTGGACATCAAACTGAAAAGGAACCTTAAATTTTTGGAAATGTCTGAAACATTAACTAATTGACACTTCATACCAGATGACTATCTCTTGGAAGTTCCTTTCCATCCTTGCAAAGGTGCCTATTTTCCAGACAGAAGACACCACACATTGTAAAGAGGCATGGATAGTTAGTTTTGGACTTCTTGGTCTTTATTCTATTTATTCATATTTTTAGTAGGTCTCTTTCTAAATTAAATGCCTTTCATCTCTAGACAAAACCTTCGTGTTCTTCATGTTGTGGAACCATGGAAGAAGAGAACCAGTTATGCTTAGCTTTCAGTGTTATGCAAATATTGTGTGTGTTGACCGTATTGATAAAGAAAGAACTCTACATCTGTTATTTCTTAAACCGAATTGTTTGACTGAAAGCTTTGTAATCCTGTCACCAAGTTTTCCAGGTCACAATCATCATGGAAAGAGGCAACTAGAAGTTCATTTCGTTCCAGTTTCAAGGAAGAAGCTAGGAGAAGATATAATCGTCGAATGCAAGAAGAGTATGAAGAAGAAATGGAGAGAGTGGTGAGTTTGGTCTCTCTTCCTTTGTCTATACGTTTCCTTTTATTTTGGCCGTTTTCTCAAGTGTTATGAAGCAATAGGACTGTCTAATTTTGGGGAAACATAGCTATTTTCACAAAGTAAAACATCGTGGCAGCAGATAATTCTGCAGTTTATTCCCCTTCTTTTAAACAAGGAACAACTTTGACTAGCTAGCGTGAAGATAGCTCGTTGTTACTTTCTTTCGTGATTGGGATTTAGATAACTTTCATACCATTTTATGTGGAACGACTTCTAATGGATAACTTTCATACCATTTTATGTGGAACGACTTCTAATGGAATCTTCATATCAGATAATGTGGAAGCTAGAAATTCTATACTAATATACAAGCATATTATTGCCAAGGATGTAAAACACAAACATGAACATGACATGTTGACTCGACGATATTCCAAATCCAAGACTTAGCGACATGTAATACCTTTTTTTTCCTTTTAAAGAAGAAAAACAAGAGGTATGAAGTTGAAAATGAAGCACCAAAAGTGTCTTCATCTTTGTTGCAAGTAAAAAAAAAAGTAGAAAAGAGAGCATGGAGAAGAAAAAAGTAGAGAAGAAGAAGAGGTAGAAAAGTGGAGAAGAAGATTACTAGAAAAAAACAGGTAGAGTAAAAAAAGTAGAAGATAGGAGAAGCACAAAAGGAAAGAAATTAAGATTAAACATAGACTAGCTCTATGCTTCAGTGGCTTTTCATTGCCTTCTGTGTTTGAATCACATTTGAAAGTCTTTCATTTCAGACGGATTAACGAACGACCTTTAAATTAGTTGGTTATTATAGCCCACCTAAAAGTAAAAAAATTAAATAAATGATTGTCTTGAATGTGCTGGGCCGAGTTTTGGGTGTCGGAGGCGTGTCTGACACGTTGACCGCATTGACCCATTGTGTTTTAAACATTTCGTCGAACATGTTGAACCCCACGTGTTTGACGCATGTTGGCGAGTGGCTGTAATCGGATACCGTCAGACACGGTGCAGCAAGTTCTTTAAAGAGTTTGTGCTTCCTTGGTTATCGCAAGTTAGTACAAAAATATTGACTTCAAAAGTTAATAAATGTGACTAATAATTCAAAAAATTTTGAAAAATTAAATAATACTAAAAGTACAAGTGTGTCCCCTAGCGTATCTCGTATTGGTTGATTTTCTAGCCAACATGTCTGACACTTCATGGATATGGATACCCGTATCCATGTTGTTCTCACATAGCTCATCCTGGTATAGTAAGTTAGTTGTTGGCTCGTATTGACCCACGTATGCTTTAAAGCCAGCTTGCGTAAAAGCAAATTCATGTTTGGTGTGTCTTCCCCCCATCCTGTCATTCAATCACACACAATGTTTGGTGTCTTCCCCCATCATGTCATTCAATCACACACAACTGTTCCTGTGAGCTTCTTGTTACGACTTATTGATTATATATCCCTTAGTCAAAGAGAAGTGTGCTCCAAAGAATTTTAAAGATTTTGAAACATCTATTCCTCTGGTTACTCTTTTTCTCATTTCTTTTTATTAAAAAGTCAGAGATAATCTTGTGATGGCCTTTTGTTCATATAGAAAGATGATCTTGTCATATAGATAATCTTTTCCTGGTTCTACTTCGCGAAATTTCTCAATGGACGGGAAGTGGCTATTTTTCTTTTACTATTGGTTATGTTTGCATTCTATAACTATCTTGTTTAGCCCTCCATTCAAATAGTTCTCCTTTGCTTTTTGTAGGAGCGCATAAGGCGTATGCAGAGTGTGTTCAACAGGGAAAGAACCAAATATAAGAAGAGCTATGAAACTTGGAGAGAATACGGCCCTGGTGCTTATCATCAGCATTTCCAGCGAGATGATTGGTATTGGAAAGGGTGATCCATCCTTTAAAGATCGAAGAGCTGATTCGCGTTCAATTCCTAGACAGGCTGGGGCTACTTTATTATCACATCACTATTCAGTTTTGGGCCCTCGACCGGTAATGCTTGAAACTGCTACAAGATCAATGAACTTGGTTTTTTCGAACAAGATAAGTTAGAAAATTAGTTGGGAGGGAGGGGGAAAGAGAGAAACACAATCAATATTTTACGAAATAACTTATTTGATACTATATATAACTATATCAAGATTTCCTGTCAGTTAGGTTTAGTCATAAAAAGGAACAATACCATAAAATTGAAATGAAATAAGATGAGGCAGAAGCCACAGAATCTTAATTCTTAGGTCATATAATGGTCCTTTCCCCCTACTGATTGGAATTCTTCTTCTTATATCAAGCGTTTGCTATTTGAGTATCCCTTATTTATGGAATGAATAGTGTGCACACATGCTTGAATTCATATACAGCCACAAATACTGTTTCTACTTGTTTCCATTAGAAAATGGATTTTCGAAAGAAAGAAATCTCAGTTGTTTCCCTCCCAATTCGAATATCAGTATATATTTTTATTTATCACTGCCCAAAATGCATACTGGAGGATAACTTTTTCCTTTACATGATTGTTTTTGGCTCAAATAATCTCCTGCCTGTAAAGAGAGGATGAAACAACATATTGGAGGTGGTTACTGAAATGGATATATACTTACAGAATGTTGTTCGATAGATGATGTGTACGAGCAGAACCAAATTCATTGTGCTATAGCTGTGTGTATATATTATCTCACCAAGTCTTCTCCAACCTCATCCAAAATTAGATACTTATCCCAAATGCACCATTGTTCTTACTGCAGTAGCATAAGGTTTAATTGACAACTTCATTCTAGTTACGTCATGTGGTTTGAAGCTTGATATTGTTTCCTCATGCGAATAAAACATATATATTAAAAATGTGTGATAATTTTTCTTGTGACTTATTTGGTTGCATGCATGTATTGCTCTATATTGTGTATATGTACTTATTTACTTTGTATTCTTTTGTGAAAGGTGGAGAACAAAACCATACACAGAGGATGAGATAAAGGTATCCTTTAGTTGCTCTGCTTTCCTTTATAGTTTGAGTTCTGTAAAGTTGTAATTCTTTTCAAGCTTTGGCCTAGTTATAATGTCCAACTTGAATACCACATAGTTTTACATTGATATAGGGATGATTGTTTCTTTTCACTCACTTGAATGTCTTTCTTTTCACTCACTTGAATGTCTAAAGAGTTTAATCTTGCTGTGCAGACGGCTTTCAGAGCGAAAGCAATGGAGTATCATCCAGATCAAAACCAGGATAATAAAGGTAAGAAATGGAATCATCTTACCCCTCTGTTCTATTTGCGTGCTGCTTTACTTTTCTCATTTGATTAATGTTGTTTCTTATGTTTGGTGCAGAAGCTGCTGAAGCAAAGTTTAAAGAGGTCATGACATCCTACGAAGCCATAAAATCAGAAAGAAAGAACGGGGAAATAATGATCGCAACTTACCCAAGATGTGTTATTCAGGGGAGGTCCATAAATAAGTTGATCAAAGATTTCTGCAACCCCAGATTTCCTTATGACCTAATTTTTTTCAAAGCGAGCATCCTGAGTATGGTGTATTCTTTAAGCGGGAATTGGAAGTTTGGATACTCATGTTGGTTAAAAGCTGTTGGTAGTGGTCTAATCTAGTTAGAAAAAAGAGAGATGTTTATGTATTTATAGGCGAATGCACTGTGCACAACTTTTGTAAGATTTTATTATGTACACAGTTATTTTGTATCTAATGTGGCTTTAAAATGAAATATATAGCATTCTGCAACTGGAGGTTGCTGTAAATTACATGTTTTGATTTTGAATTTTCATTCCCAAACCATGTTCAAGATTATCTGCGAATTGGCATTGTTTTTATTAGGGAGGAGTTAACAGTATTTCGATGATTAATGTACGAGCTCGCTGAACTACAATGCACAAATTGAAGTGTATTTGCAGATTCTACAGGTCAGTTATTTTTTTTATATCCACTTAAATTAACAAAGAAATATCAAGAAAATCAATGTTATGATAGCCTGAGCATTAACAGTGTTAAAATAAAGCTATGATAACAAAACATAATATCCCAAACATCTCAAATGAGCATTCACCATTTCTGTAAAAAGGAAAGTCACTTCCCAATCCCAAGCTGTATGCAAATGCAACCCAATCAAACCTTCACAGCTTTGAACCACATAATTCCGCAACCAACCCTTAGGCTAATATGCCACATTAGTTAGCATCTTTTCATCATCATCAATTGTCAAGCAACAAACTAAGACCAAAGGAATTCTTTATGGTCCAAGATTATTGTTTCGTCGGAATGCCCTTATTTACTACCTTTTCAAAATCATAGAGGACCACCACACATTCTGAATCTCAGATTCTTCTGATTTGCTTGTGAGCTGCCCTTAACAGAAAAGTTCCCTTCAGATCAGTTTTCTTCAACTATGTATCTTCCTTATTTTCTTCATCGGATTAACATCAACACCTTCAAGTTTCAATGCTTGCACAGCAGGATTGTCAACATTGCCCTTCTGCTAAGAATAAAATTCCACCATCATACATTCTGCTTACTTCAAACTGATACATTCTGTTACTCTGCTCTCAGCTTAAGGATTTTTAGTTTAAGGACCCTTCGCAATCTTCACCCTGTCCTTCACAAAGCAATTACAATACATGCAACAAGTTCGGCTCTTGTCTATTATCAAGTTACACAATGTTGGCTTTACCTTTCGATGGACCCCATTGACGTTTTCGAGCCCTTCTCTTCCTCCCATCTGTTTTCTCCTTAGCTTTCTCTTTCAAGTCCCTCTCACCTCGTCGTTTATACATTTTGAAGGTCATCTGCCTGTCTGCAGCCATTTTTCTCACCTTATCTGTGATCTCTGCAGCAATTTCCCTGTTATAAAGCTTTTTCAAACCCCGCATGAGCTTTGCAAAGGTATCCGGCTGAGGCATGACGCCAGCTTCCATCATGTCCAAACAGTAAGAACAAGCTTCCTTCAGAAGCCCATTAGAGAACAATGCATGAATCCAAATTGTCCATTCATACACATTGAGATCACACCCTTTATTCACCATGCAACCCCACACATCTTTTGCCATCTCGATCTTTTGCGCTCTCAAAAGAGAATTCAAAAGCTCCTTTAAAGTCCCATATAGGGGACCAGACAGAAGTCCTCGTCCAACCATCTCTTTGAAGTATTTACACGCATCAATGAAACGATCTTGTGCAATAAACCCATGGATCATAATGGTGAATGTATCGAGCCCTGGTGTATGCCCACTGGCTTCCATTTTATTCCAAGTATGAACACATTGATCCACCTCTCCCAAGTTACAACCCAACCGAATCATTGTGTTGTACGTGCTTAAATCAGGCATGCAACCAACCTTCTCCATCTCCTCTACAAGTTCCATACACTCTTCCAATTGCTCTTTCTTCTCAAGAGCCAACAATATATGAAGATAAGTTGTTTGGTTTGGCATACAACCTTGTTGGATCATAGTATCAAGAAGCTCATACGCCTTATCAATCTTTCGCCACTTGCAAAACCCACTAATCAGAGTAGTGTAGGTGATAACATCAGCAACACAATCATTCTTTCTCATCTCAAAATATACACGCATTGCTTCCTCCATCTTTTCCTTGGAACAAAGTGACTGAATCAAAATTGTATATGAAGTTGCATTCGGAGCACATCCTTTTCTTTTCATCTCTTCTAAGAGATCAAAAGCATCCTGCATTTTCCCTGCCATGGCATACCCGCTAAGCAAATTATTGAACACCACAATGTCTGGTTCAAAACCAGCTTCCCTCATCTGAACAAGAACATATTTAGCCTCCATTAGCTTCCCTTCTTTACACCAACCATACAACAAGGAAGTAAAGTGTTTGAGATTTGGTGTAAACTTCATTCTCATTTCTTCAAAAGCTTAGCTGCTTCCTTTACATTACCATTCTTACACAAAGCATCCAGCAAACACCCAAATACATGCTCATCTGGCTCACACCCATACTTGGGCATTTCTTCCAGCACATCAATTGCTTTCTGAACCATCTTTGCAGAAGCAAATCTCCGCATTAAAACCATAAAAGCATCAGCAGTGAGAAACTGAGGATGCCGTTTTCTCATCTCTTCAATTAAAGCCCACACAGCACCAAATTGTCTCATTTTGCTCAGGCTTCTGATCATGGATTTGTAGACTTCATAGCTGGGTCTATACCCGGGCTGAGTTGAAGCCCAGGAGAAAAACCGAAAACTCAGATTCCCAGCGTCACCACAACGACTTATAACACGTTCAACTAAACCAGAACTTATCGCAACTCCAGATCCTTGAAGAGCAAGTTCTAGTTTTGGAGCCCTAGAATGGAAATTACGGAGGATTCTGTAAATCTTTTCTACGTCTGCAGAGTATTCGTCAGAGTTTGGGTGTTGAGCATAGATGTTTGGTTTACTTTCAAGATGAATGAATTGAGAGCTTCGACTTGTCTCATTTGGCACGGTCGATCCATCTTGATTGTTGTTGTTCATTGCGTCTTGCCTTGGAATATGTTTGTTTTGGTCTAAGGAAGTGAAGTTCTTTGTGAAAATGAGAATGAAGGGAAGATCCGATTTTGAGGAGGGGATGAGCTGATACTGGTTGAGGAGACAGATTGTTGTCGACCAGATTCTACACATCTCTTCTTTTCTGTTCTGTTTGGAAAGAAGCACCTCGAACGAGTTACTAGTATACTAGATGGAGGTAGATTGGCACAACTGTAAGAGAAACAAATGCTACAAGCAATAATTAGTACTCAATATAAACAAATGCCATAAGCAATAAGTAGTACTCTTATCATTGAAGGGGAAACAAAAAACTAAAACAAACAAAACATACCAAGAAATTGGAACTCCAAACTACTCGAGCAGCTGAAAGGATGAAACGATATTATCATTTTAGGAAAAACACAGCTAGGACCATACCAAGGTAGAAACTGATACTACCCAGTATCCAACACCAGAAGACCAACCAAAACAATAGATCACTGAGATCTCAACTGCAAGGTGGAAACTAACCACGATCAAATAGTGAAAACAAACAGAAATTTTACTCCGATTAATCATATTAAAAAACACATCATTGTTTCAAAATCTTTAATTGAAAGCGGCGTTTAGAAGCTGAAAGAGAAGTGCAAGTCATTATGGAAAAATAGATCATTTATCATAAACTACGTTTGTTTTGTTCATAATACCACATATCGTGAAAAACACTAGATATTACATCAAAGATTTCCTCTTTGAAACAAAAGTACCCCATATAAAGATTTGACAAGGAAAAACACTCCAATTTTTTCAAAGCACTAGCAGTGGGACAACCAGACAACAAAATTTCACTGATGAGCAATCATGGCATGTAATCAGCCTATGTTGAAGCTACCCTCTCATACATCTTATCATAACTAACATAACATCATTCAGAAAATCATAATTTCAATTTATCTGAAGAACTATCTATGCTAACCAAGAGAAAGATATACCAAAACCAACACTCACATATAGTGTTGAAAACTTGAAATGTCATCAAGAACCCATCTTTCTCGAACTAACAAAGCAAACCCACTCCACTGAAGTGAAAGTAGATCAAAGTTGCAAACTATAATAACTTCAATAGCAATGCCCAATTTAGCATCATCACTCAAATTACCCTAACCCCTCTTAAAATCGATAACATATGCAGTTGTTTCCTCTACTGAAGAACAATTTAATAGAAAAAACAGCAATACCCATTCATCTTTCTAAGCATACAAACACATACAGTAACTGATCAAATAAGATTACACAACTAAATGATTATAAGAAAAAATAAAATGAAACATCAAATGATTTGTCTGAGACTCTACAAAAATAAAAGAGACAGAAAATACTAGTTAGTAGCTATTGGAATGCATGAATAGAAAACCCCAAGTTGAAATCTTTACCTGAGAAAAAAAATCGACCAAATAAGAGAGGCAGTGAGGAGGAGGAAGAGAAGAGAAAGAAGTGATGGGGTCAGTTCGTGTTTTATGTTTTCTTTGATTTGTTCTGTTTGGTGGTATAGAGAGGACTAAGTGAGTGTACATAACAACCAAAGTTCCTATCTTGAAACCCAGCAAACCAAAATCCAGTTTTTGTATTGAGACTTGAGAGTCTCTTGATCCATCTTTCACTTGTTCTTGAACTCGATCGGAGGCTAAATAAAGATTTGGTGTTTCGATTCAAGTCAGAGCTTAACACCCCTTTCAACTGAAACAGGTATTGGGTTTGTATTCCCCATAATCAACTCATCTATAGATGGTTTGCTTGCAGTATTCATGATAATTAGTAGAGCTTTTGAAGTCTTCATTTTTTTGGGGTGAAATCTGAAATAGGTTTTTGATTTTCTTGAAGATATTTTGATTTATGAACTTGGGTATTGCAATGTATTTGTTGAATTTGTTATGTTGATAGGAGAGTAGAGAAAAGGGTCACCTTTTTGTGTGTTTTGGAAATTTATTTGATGTTTTATTAGAATTAGGTATGCAATGTTTGTGAATGAAGATTATAGAGAGATGCTATAATGGTGATAGTTATGAAGTGCCAAAAGCATCAAATATTTAGTATTTTAATGCTTGCAAAATTTTGTTTAAGGTAGTAAGGAGGATCCAAGTAGACACCTCGAGTCTTCTATCGGCCCTGAATATGTTCGACAAGTAACTATGAACAAGTGAAAATCTGGTAATTTCAAACTAGGGAGCCTGCTAAGTGTTAAAATGTGGATCATTAGAATTTTTTTTAAGAAATAGTACATGAGTTGATAAGCATGGAATAGGGCCTAAATTTTTTGAAGAATTGAGTTTGGTGAGATATCGAGCTGAAGGGAACAGAAAGTGTTTTTGAACGAATTGAGTTGTAAGTCGCCGTGATCTCTCCTCTTTGAGAGGCTTTCCTGACAATCCGATATCATTCCACAATTTTATTTTGTTCCCTGAGCTAATGTAGGAGTAGCTGGAAGGTTTGGATTTCAGATACGTAACTCTCCTATGGAAATAACCACAACCCATAAAGGTGTGCATATTGTGAACATTTACTCAGTCTTCATTATGTAAATTTATTCAATGCCTATTGGTTTCTTTTTATTAACTGGATGTAGAAACGTTTTGCAAGGTGACCTAAACTATATTGGTTCGATTTGTACTTTTTATCTTTTGACTACTCATTAGTCATTGCAGAATTTTAATCTAAGCTTTCGAGATGGACATCATCTCTCAGCTACAAGAACAAGCTAACACAATAGCAAACCTTGCTTTCAACACATTTGGGACACTTCAAAGAGATGCTCCTCCAGTCAGACTTTCTTCAAACTATCCAGAGCCACCTGCTAATCCCCCAGAGAATGCTGCTGAAATCGCTGAGCAACCGAAGATGATGAGTGCTACTCTGATAAAGGCTGCAAAGCAGGTACGGATAATGTTTTGGACTGCATTAGTGGAAGGGAAACGAGGGTGACTATCTATAATAATGAGCTGGAGGTGTTACTACACTTGCAATGGGTCTCAAACTGTCTAATATGTACAAAAATCCTAAAGCACTACCACGAAAATGAAATGCCCATTTTTATATCAACTATGTTAGATTGAAAGGAAATTTTGCAGTTTCTCGACCTCAGCACCCTGCAAAGTGTTTCCTATTTGTGCTTGCCACAATCCTTAGATGTCACTTGAGATAACACTGTTATGTTTTCTTATTGGAGATTGGCCAATGCATAGTTGCATACCGAAAGTGGTTGATACTCTTAATGAATGAGTTGTGGACTGTTTTTGAGTTTCTCAATATTGTCTTCCTTCACAATTCTAGAAGCATAGTGAACACAAAAAACCTTCCAAATTTGATAAATGAATATGCTTAAATTTGATAAATGAATATGCTTTATTCTCTGCAGTTCGATTTATTAGTTGCTGCACTTCCCGTCTCAGAGGGAGGTGAGGAAGCCCAACTGAAACGGATTGCAGAACTTCAGGTATGTCGTGTAATTTAGATACTCTATATCGATATTGTATGCCACTTCTGTTTCCTTCACTTCAGTGTTATTCTCACTCTTCCGAAACTACTATATAGGCGGAGAATGATGCTGTGGGACAAGAACTTCAGAAACAGCTAGAGGCAGCAGGTGATTGTTCTTGATAAGTTTCTAATTAAATTTGTTTAAATGAACAACTGGTATGCCAGAGAAGTGGAGATTTCTTTCAAGTCAGATTTTACATTGTCAAGCTCTACGACCCAATATTTAAAAAGTCAATAATTAGATATTATAGATGATGTACTACAGTTTGTAATGTTGATTCTGCTATTTCATTCTAGATATGTAAACCATACATGTGACTAACCGAGTGTAAAATTGATTTCCGCAGAAGAGGAATTGAAGCAAGTTCAGGCGTTGTTTAACCAAGCAGCAGACAACTGCTTGAACTTGAAGAAACCCGAATGTATGTTTTGAGCTGCAACCTACTACTTCTTAGCTAATGAAAAAGAAAATGGAGAATATTGCCTGGTGATCATCAGAATGTTTCAGAAGTTGTGAACATCTGACCTTGATTCCTTTATAGTCCAAATCCGGAGCTGACAATAGAAAATCCAAGGTTTTTGCATCTAATTTACAGATAAATTGGATCAATGCATCCCTTGTAATCTCTATGGCTAACTGAGAAGGTAAAATATAATGGTTGTTTTGATTTGCACCAGAGCGTTTCTTTAAGAAATTGAATGAATGTGTGACAACATTGCGAAGCAGCTTTCTTTTGATATTTACTAATTAGTACATCTAAACATGAATTGAATGAACTGGGGGGAGAGGAAGGATGAGGAAAAAGGTTTTTTTTTTTTTTTTTTTTTTTTTCTCGAGATGTTCATGATATAAACATTTTATCTCAGCCGTTGATTTGTCAAAGGTATTTTGATCATCTATTTTGAAAATAGAGAGGTGCACGTTGACCGCTAGTCTTGGTGGCAGACTATAATATAGAATGATTATGTGGGTACTTGACAATTAGCTATTATTATGGGGGGAAAGAGCAATTAGCCTTTTTTCGAACTTCTTTTCTCCTTTTTCACTGAATTTTCAAGGGGTCGACGTCAGCCTCAAATTTCTGGGAAGCTCAGCTGACTTCCCTTGAGGAGTTTAGATTCATGGAGGAAAACACACCCAGAATATTTGGAAAGACACCTCATCTTCTGCAGAATACACAACTAAAGAAACCCAAACTACAAGCTCATCTGATAGCCCTGCTTATTGAAACCATAAATTCACAAGCAATGCGTAAGGGAAGAACTCTGTTCCAGATGACAGGAGGATGTTAAGAGATGCCACAAGTTTGGAGAAAATACAAAACAATAGCATTTTCATATTTCGCAAAGGTTCAAACAATTTACTGCAACTTCAGCTATAGCACAATCAAGCTAGAGGAGTCAAAATAACACAATTCGCAGAAATGATGGATATAAAATTCCTTTTGTTAAGTATCTGATAATCTACAACAAATATCTTACATTCCTCTAGTTCATCACACACTGGTTAAGATAAGAACACACCGGAATTCCTATTTTACATCACTTGACTATAAGCAACACATTAGTGCACACACAACCCAATCCTGTAATGTAACTACTATTGCAGAAAATTTTAATACATACCTATAAAACACTCTAAAACTGCTCTATACTTTTGATACAAGCTACTTTGCATGTTGTCTTATAGTGCCCTGTCTGGTTGCAGCGACTACAATGCACAGTATGTTTAAGATCCTCTACACATAATCGCTTCTTCTCAGGCCTTCCTGGTGGACGTCGGGATTTTGGAGGCCGTACAACTCTGATATCCTCATCCATAGGACACTCACTCGTCTTACTCCACTTACTTTTATCAGGGACAGGATGTATCACTTGTGAATAGGTCTCCCGGTAACTAGCAACTGTAAAACACCTCTCTGAAAATGCATAGACATCTTTTCTACAAGAGAGAAGAGCCGCAACAGCATGTGAACACGGTAAACAATAAAGCTGCCAATCACGACAAGAACAAGAATGTGTCCCAATGTTCACAATGTCTGACCGATCTGCAGACAAAACCTCAAATTCTACCTCATCTGATCTAAGCACTCGGTAACAAGAAGCATGGGAGATGGCTTCTGTCATACGAATCTCAACAGATGGGGCAAGTATTGACAACCATGCCAAACTCTTTTTACGTCGCTTGTCAAACTCGGCCATAAGCTTGCTGTGAATCCGTTCAATCACCTGGAGGATCGGTAGTTCCAGTGCTTCAAGAATCCATTTATTGAACTCATCAATATTTGAGGAGAGATGACCAAATCGTGTTCCTTCAAAATAAGCCACTGCCCAACGAGAAGGTGGTATTTCTGCAATCCACTTGGCCGCTTCAGCAGAAACCTCTTCGATTTCTGCCATTTTTTCTCTGAAGCCCCTGGTGGTAATTGAATACGCTGCCTTCCAAAGAAGATGAACAAGCCTGGCATTCTTAAATTCCTTGCCAATACTTTCGGTCAAATGGCGCATACAGAATCCATGAGATGCAATAGGAAATTTCCTCTTCACCGCGTCTACAATGCTTTTTTGCCCATCAGACAAGAATGTGAGCTGAGGTATATTCTCAGTATTCATCTCTACCAGCTTATGTAACTCTGACAAAAACCAAATCCAGTTCTCATCATTTTCGACATCAACGATACCAAAAGCTAGTGGAAACAACCCACCATCGCCATCAAAAGATGTTGCTGAAAGCAAGGTACCAAGGTATTTGCTTTTCAGTGGGATTGCACCAAGCCCGACAAGAGGCAGGCACCCATTGAGAAACCCATGTATGGATGCTTGGAAAGAAACAAACAACTGCTGAAAACGACTATCTGCCCCAACAGTGAAGACCTGTGCAATACTTCCAGGGTTGGTTCTCTTTATTTGCTCACAGTATGCAGGAAGTAGGCAATACCCTTCTTCTGAAGAACCATAAATTGCTGCCAGCCCTCGTTCCTTGGCTCGCCAAGCTTGCTTGTAAGGTATAGTGATACCATATTGCTTTTGGATGTCTTGCAATATATCTTTTGGCTTGTAATTTATGTTGTCCCTCAGTCTTTCCTCAATAAAATTCATGATCCAATCAACAGAAGCCTGATGATGTCCATTCTGGGCATTCTTCCCACATGTATGTGTACCTTCAAAGCTCCTTATGGCAAAGGTTGAAACATTGGGAAGCTTAACTGCCCGGATGCGCCACGGACAGCCTTCCGTGGCACACTTTGCAAAGTAACGAATCAAATCACTTTTTATTATCCGAAGTTCAAAATGTTGAGCAATTGCTGCTTCTTTAATTGTTTTCCTGAAAGTCTTGACATCAGAAAACTCTTGACCTACCATGAAACTGTAATCCTCCGTGTCTTGAGAATGGCATCCCTCCATTGTTTTTAGCTCTTCTCCTTTTCTTCTCTCTGAAAACTTCCCACTTCTTTTTATGTTACTATCTTGCTATTTAAAGGTTAGCCTTTTAATGTCTCTATGACGAGAAGTTATGAAAGGGAAGCACCTCCAACTAATACTCAAGCCATTAGACCCACCCTGAAAGATGTAACTTTTGACAACCATAAACTAAAGCCAAGTACTGAAAAAAAAAAAAAGGTGAGATCGGCAGCAGACTTGAAGTATTAGATTTAGAAATTTTTTCAAAGCAATGTAATAAGGGTGGTAGATTTCCTTTTCATGTGTATTGGATTCTTCAAATGAAGGTTATATAAATATCCAAACACTTGCAAACGCAATTTGTATATAGAGCATTTACAGTTTTGTGGCATCAACAAAAGTATAGTTTATTCAGATAACCCTAAAATTGCAGATAACCCAAGTAATTACAAAATCACTTACGGAGAAGCTTAGAAATCGAAGTCAGAAAGCACTTCAAGCGAAACCCCACATCTCGAAATGGCGGAATCGGAGATGGAAAGGAGATTAGGTCATTAAACGCCATGGAAATCTGTGATTACATGAAAGAAAATAAGGGTTTTTTGTTCGAGAATTTAGTGAAGAAGATCAAAAGCGAGAGAGAGAGAGAGGGGGGAGAAATTGGGGAAAATGAACCATTTCGGCATTTTGAGAAAAGATTAGGGTTGGTTAGGTCACTTAAGGGTATGCTTGGTATTAGGAGGAAATATGAGGGTATGTCATGGCAAAGAATAATTGTATTAAGGTTGTTAAGAGCACCCCACCAAAAGGAAAAGATAGTAAGAAACAGAGTATTTCATATGATGGGCCAAATCTCAAAAGGCCAATATTTTAATTTTAATTTATTTATATTTTGATAATGAATGTATGTGCTAGGGGTGGGCATCCCATCTCACGATCCCGTTCCCGTTTCGTTCCAATTTTTTCGGGTTTTAATGAGATTGAATAATTTCATCATATTCCGATCTAGAATGAAATGAGATAGAATGAAGATTTTCAATCCCGCCAATCCCGAACTAATTTTTTAATATTTATTATTAATATTTTTAACAACAAACAGGAAAAAATTTCAGATTGGAGCCACTTGGTTCTACCTTCCAGGTCTAAGAATCTTGTACTTTTCTAACTTCATTAAGTCCACACAGTTGATTCAACATGTCCAGAAGGAAGCAACCCACCATCATATAAATAAGCGCAGTGCTCCCATAGGTTCTCAAAATCTTTGATGCACACACTACTAGCTTGTCCACTAAGGTTAACACTTGTTAGCACTCATGCGCTTCTGGAACCATGGGCAATTAATGACCCAAATAAAATTAAAATATGGCACACAAACTCCAATGGTATTCAATCCTGGCCTGGGTTCGAAGACTTCTCAAGGATGTTAGAATCACCTGCAAAAAGAAATGAAGTTTTCATAACTCCAATAATGAATAGTAGAGAATTACCATGATAAATTAGTTAAATGTGAGTCCCACAGTTTCAAATGCTCCAAAACTGACATAGCAATACATGATGCATGTGCAAATAATAGAAAACTGGCTCTTAACCTTGCATAGGTAAGATCATCTAACACAATCAGTGGAATTTATATTGTTCGGCATATGCCTCCTATAAGTTCTTATATCATACCTCTATGCAATTTCTAATCTAGGATAAAAAAAATATGAATAAATTTTTTTATTTAAATATATGGAGAGTATATATTTTGAGAACATAGGAAAACCTTAAAATATTTATACCTATTAGATTATAAAAAAAACTTGATCAACAAATAGAGCACGCTGATCCCGTCCCGTTCCGAACCCGTTTGAGATGGGACAAGGTCAGGATGGGGTCTATCCCATCCAATCTCGTCCCGATCCCGTATGAATGGGATGAGATAGGGATGAGTCTATCTCGTCCCATCCCGTCCCGTGCCCACCCCTAATATGAGCGGCCACATTTTTAGTTCATTCAGTCATCTAAAATCTCAATAGTCTAAAGTTTCAAAAATTTTAGGAAATCAAATTTTGCAATCATGTTTTGTAATCAGGGTGACGTGGCATGATCTCGAAATAATAATGAAATCCCTAAATAATTTATTTGCATCTCGAGGTTATAAAAAACCTCTTCTAACGATGCCACATCATTTTGGTTGCAAAACATGATTGTGATATCTGATTCACTAGTCTCACTCCTAAAGTTTATTGGATGGAACATTTTCGGAAGAAAAAAAAATACAAAGTTTCAAAAATTACTCAAACAATGCCCAATATAGGGGCGGACCCAGGATTTTAGTCGAAGGGGGGCGAAATGGAAAATACTTATTAGTTGATAATAGTAGTTATCAATGGTAAAACAAATTTTTTTTTCTACCGAAGTTAGTAACTAATAAAAAATACAATGCATATATCAAATTGGATCCAAGTGTAGTTCATTTTAAGCCAAAATAAGGTTACTATTGATAACCTTAGCAAAGAGCAAACAAACATAATAACTAGAATATATAACTAATATCACAAAAGAGTTTGTCTAGGCAGCTAGACTTTAAAGCCATTTTTGGCCAAGCTAAAACATTTTTACACCTTTACCCATTCTCTTTAAAATACAATCACAAACATTATCTATAGAAGGGATATAAGTGTAAAAAACTTAAAACTTGACCAAAATGTGGCTATAAAGTGTGACTGTCTAGAATTGAGAATCACAAAATAATTAGGATAAGTTATATGTGACTCAAGCGAAACTCAAGCGAGGTCACTTAAAATTTTCAGTCACAGAGATCTTTACAATGTGGCGTGGTTGTTTTGCAGGGATATTGATCTAACAATTGTATACAAATCCACTTTACTAATTAATTAGTGATAATATGATTATACTATTGAATTTGCTAGTTAATTAACATTTAAATGGTCGTGATAAAGGGTATATTGTTTTTCAGAAAAGAAAAAAATGCATAGACTGATTTGGACAGCAATTTTTTTTTAATTTCATAGAGACTGCCGGAGGTGGCTAGATGGGGTGAAGTTGCAGTGGCGAGGGAGGAGTGGCAACACAGAGTAAGATGCACGAAGTAGTAATAATAAAGTGGATGTATCCCGTGCAAAATGCCTTAAAAACAAAGAAGCTCATATCGAAAGCCCCAATTCTAAGTCGTTGGGTTTTTTACACTTATACTCTTCTATAGATAATGTTCGTGATTATGTTTTAAAGAAAATAGTAAAAATGTAAAATAGCTCAAGTCTAATAAAAAAAATAGCTTTAAAACCTGCCAAAACAAACTGTATAAAATAATATGGATCTTAAGTTCATTGGAGATCCAAACACTAAACCAATTTGTCAGAGTGGGCTTCATATTTTAGATTAGAGCCTAGTCAGGCCCAACCCATTTAATAGAGAGGATCTGTCTATATTCAAGATGATGGGCTGGGCTGATATTGATCTAGCTTAGGGCCCATTAATGAAGTGGGCCAGTTTGGATTTGGACTTCCCAAAGAAGAGTACAAACATGTTTCTGTGTGTACCACAGTTCCAAAAACACAACAGTTCCAAAAAAAGACCATCAACATTTCAGGCCCAATTCTCAAACAATGACTCCTCTTGTTATTAGTACACAATAGCACAAGATTGATGACTTTACATATCGTGATCGGGTCCATTCTAAAGATTATGAGGATTTTTTCGATTACGATGTGTAAGATATTTACATTTTGCGTATTCTTTACACAACTATATCACTCTTTTACGGTAGGCGTTTTCTCCATCAAGCATACATTAGTTGACTATGTTTAGTGATACCTCTATTGATCGATAAGACAAATGTACAACATTTCACTAAATTTGAAAACAAGTACAATGCACAAACTTAAATTTCAAGAAAAAATGTATTGTAAATTTGTAATTTGAGCTATACCATATGTAAGATTATGATCCCACCACAAATTATGGATCACAATATGGATGAAGCATGATTTGATACATGCACCAATGTACCTTACTCAACAGTCACACACACACACACACCTTTGAGATGGTCTGACAGACATCCCCAAATGGGGGACTGAAGTTCCACCTTCCAACACTTCATATTGGCTAAATGCACACCCCAACATAGGCCACCTATCATTTCAATTTACTTTTTATCCACAAGCATCATGTCCCATATGAAGCCCATGCTAGCTAGAACAAATAATGGCCAAAATAAGAGAGACCAAGTTTGGTTAAAAATATCAAAGCATATATTGATTTGATCACTTAGTTAAAGGTCTGACTAGACAATTGTTGTCCATTGCTACATTAAATCATCAAAAATTCTAGAGAATCGAGCCCATAGCGCTAGGGGGCTTTATGTATGTGTTTGTGTTCGATTAGTGGATTATGAAGATCTCTAGGATGATAGAGGGTATTAAGACTCCCTGACGCAAACCTGACCTAGCTCTCTAAACCGACGTTAATCATTCTTCCTTGATTTTGGGTTCTCAATATCAACTCACTACCCCCACCTTATTCTAATGAAAGACCATTCATCAATCCATCATTCTTATCATCTTATCTCATCACCTCGTTTACTATTGGTTTGTAGAAAAACCTACCTAATAAGGTTCTTTGGTTTGTCCATTTTGTGTTATCATGATAATAATAAGTACTTCCTTTAACCAAAAAAAAAGAAGAAGATAATAATAAGTACTTCTACATGTCACATTCATTCATTGCTCTCTAGTTGCCATATCTTGTTAGGGCATAAATTATGAGACAAGCGAGGTGTTTATTTCTGCCCTAATCTCCATTGCAAATCATGGGTTTTCAGATTTTCATTCAATAATGATAAAATCAGGTTCTCCAAGTTAATTATTGTCTAAAATGAACATTAGCACCACCAGTTCTACCACTAAACATAATCCCCAAACATTTTTTTTTTTACTGAAACAACAAAACCCATAACTTCTTACTATTACCCCACAGGAAACCCAAGTTGCAAGGAGTTAATCATGCAAAATTTCCAACCCAAAAGTGTGACAAACTTTACACTGTATAACATGAAGATTTGGTACAATTATATCCACACAGTTGAAAGATAGAATAGATTAAGCACTAAATAAACAAACTCAGGTTGAACTAATGATAAGGTTAGATAATCAGATAGGTTCAGAGGATTCTTAAACTAACACACTAATAACATATTATGTGTGTGCTGTGAAGTGGACAAAGTCGACAAAAGTCTTGGTTTCCTTGATTTGGACGGTTGGTATAAGAGAGTGACCTCTTTGTACACCCACACCATGAAAAAGCCAAACAAGGAGCACATCTCTTTTCTATTGCTCAACATGGCCGGCTGGCTAAATGGACCCCAAAACCCTAATATTATCAAATCAATAGCCTTATCTCCAACTCCTATCTCCCCAACTTCCTCTACACTCCATAATCACTTCTCGGAGGAATCAACTACCCATCATACCAAATCATTGGTGAGTGTTGATGGGATACCAGTTCAGATTTATAGCTAGCGGATGAAATCACAAGTTCAAGGTTCAAATTATATCTCTAGCATCATTTGAGGTGGGAGGGATCGAAGAATAAAAATAAAAATAAATAAAACATACATCATCATGATTTTTTTCCACTTGGCACCCTTTGAAAGGTGACGCGTGTCGTTAAAGGCCCCAATAGGGAGTGCTTTTATCCAATAGTGGATATGGGAAATCTGGGTGTGTGACATTTGAAGAACCTTCCCTTTCCTTCTCTCTATAGCTATAGCTTGTATCATTATACCATTTTTTGTTTGTTTGTTTAGGATTATTAATTAAGTTTTACTTTTAGGGTTCTTATGGATGAGATTTGAAGTTTGATTATGGAAGAGAAGAGATTAGTTTATTGATGTTGAAATCATAGCCAATCATCTTTAAAAAGTGCTTCAAGGATTGTATAATTGATGAGTTCACCACTAACTCAAAGTCAATTATCCATTTTGTTTTTATACTTATGGCTAAAGATTAAGATTTTTTTTCCTTCTAATATCTAGCTTAAACAATTGTTCTTTCTTAAAATGTGCATTTTCTAATTTAGATTTGTTAGGGAGTAGAGAATTAAAAATTATAGTTTAAGGTGAGACCTCCAATCAAACAATCTTTGCTATAAGGTCCAAAGGGAATATCACATTTGAGTAGATTTTGAAATTCCACAGATTTTTGTCACCAACTACAATATGATGGAGGAGGATCGAAATGATAATTTCTTAAAATTACATCATCCAATTGGGTTAGAAATATCATAATAGAGATATTTTTAGGCAGGATTCGTATAACAGGGAGCTCATCTTACAAAACGATTATTGTTTATATATATATATGTAAACCTGATATGTATACAACTAAATAAGATTAAATTAGCATTTAAAAAGTGATTAAATTAGACTAACAATGAAAATGATCTTGAAAAATATTGAAATCTCTAGAGTGTTTATGCGTATTTTAAGATTGTAAAAATTCTTTTAATGATTTCAGGTCATCCTAATTGCAAAACCTAATTTTCTAGAATCATTCGACTAACAAATATGGCAAAGAAGCACCTAGCCTCCCTAATGAATGTCAACCTAAGGATCATCCACTACATGTGTGTAAAGTTATCAACTTGATCAAATTGGAGGATTTTCTAGGAAAAAGATGCAGTCATCCCCCACCCACTCCCTATAGAGCTTGTCTAACTGGCAAGAAAACCAGCGAGGGAGTGGGTGGGAACCCTCCATCCCTCTCGGGATGCGTAAAAGAAAATGAAGGCACCTATCCTGAGAGTGATGGAGGATTCCCACCCCCTCCCTCGCTGGTTTCCTCGACGGTTAGAATTTCTGCTCCCTCTATGATTGGCAATTCAGCTTTGAGAGTGAGATCCTCATTATAAAAGCCTCAAATTGCTCCTATTTGCCACAGTTTGAAAACCCTAATATGATGTTTTCTAGATGATATTGAGTTAAGTCTAACAACTAGTATTAAAAACACAGGACAATTCAGGGCATGGGAATGGGGATGGTTAAATGCATCCATCAACACTAATACTATGGTTTCAGATAATGTGTAGGTGGATCCATATACTTTAGCGCCTTTAGTGACTAATCTTTTTTCAAGCTATCAAACATGAAACATGATTTAGTTACTAATCTAGTTTAATTATGTAATGACTGATCTTGTAACCTAATAACAGACCTAGCAGACATAATTTATTTTTTAATAAATACAAGCATCTGAAAATGGGGCCCTTAGATTGGACATCAACATTCTAGTTAAGCAAATGTAGGAATTATTGTACATGAAATCATATAGTTTGGATCAATTATAACTTAGTTGAAATACTGAAAAACCCTATTATACCTACTTACCCTTTTCATTAAATATATGATATTTTTGCAAGAACACAGGGGCCATAGGCCATTCAATTCCCTTTTAGTGCACGTCTCTTTCTCATCTTGTTAATAATTATCACACAAAAAGAAAACCTAGACCCTAAACAAAGCATTGTGAAACCTATTGCCTAAATAAAGCATTGTGATTTGTGAAGTGGGAAACATTTGGTTGGTCTCAGACAAGGTGAACATACAAACTAATGGGACCCCATGAAAAAAAAAACCTAATGACATGTTGTCTATAAAATCTAACACCTTAATATTTAATCACACCACACACTACCAAATTAAGGGTATAATTTCACTCAATTACGTAACCTACATACATGTATAATGTATGTATATTAGAGTATGTTTCGTGCCGTTGGCATTTCACATAATTTTATTTTTACAAAAAATTTTGTATTGAACACTATTAATATCCCATTTTGTATAATCCACTTAATCTTATTCTATATTACAATTCAGAATAAGATTAAATGAAAAGATCTTATTCTATTTATTGCTGACTGGGACAAAGTCAAATCAAAAGGATTAGAGATAAAAGATGGTTAGGATTGAAAGTTGGGAAATGTATTGAATTTTAAGGGTTGAGATTCATTTCCTATGATAGCATATTTGTAAATTTAAAATATGTAGAATGAAAAAAGTAATGAAAAACTTTTGAAAAAAATTTGTGGAATGTACATGTGGTGGAAAGAGAAAATATTGTGTTTTCTTTTTAGCAAAAAGAAAATTTATCATAACTATCTATATCATTGTCGAATTTTGGTAAACTTAGTATTATTGAAATGCATTTTTGAAGATCTTTCCAATAAAATCATTAATCAATACAAGTGCTAAAATTTTATATATTTTATAATTAAAAAAATATAACGTAGTTCACGTCTTTAATATTTTTCAAAGCAATGAAACGGATGGATCATATCAGAGAAAAATGAGTCGGACATCTTAATACACATTTAAACAAAAACGCCAAACTTCATGTTTTGGGAAATTCAAAGATTGGGGGAGAATTTATTCTCAACGTTTAAATTTTTGCCACAACTGATTCAATTTTAATCGAATCTAATCCTAAATTTTATAATATATATATTTTTACCTTATAATAAGATTACATTTCAATACCGATTGAGAGCAAAAATGAGATAATAATGATCTTCAATAAAAAAAAATATTTAACAAAAATAAAATTATATAAAGTGCAGTTATGCCCTAGTTACGTACAAAGTGGGATGCTTTTGTGAACAGAAATTTGTAGATGAACAGAATACGATGATTTTGTAAAGTGCTTTTGTAAGGTTCATAGATGAAGAAGTAAAAGAACAGAAATTCCAAGTGTCGGGGAATGGGCGAAGGACCGCCTCAAGATACGTGCTGTCGCTCATCTCGACCTATCTCCCTCGACAGAGAGAAGGGCACGTTAGAAGAATGAAAACAAATATAGATGAGGAATCACTCTCTTGATGTGTGCTTTGTATACCACTCCCTCTCCCTCCCATGTGAATCGATGTCATCATCTATCTCTTCTTGTATTTCCTTCCCTCCCCTATAATAGAGAGAAAGAAGAGGGTCCTTTTTTATTTGACATAGTAATGGTAATAATAATTGTGGGGGACTTATGGTCAAACTATGTGAGAGTGATATAGAGAGGTAAGGTTGAAGGGTCTTCCTTCATAATTCCCCACACACCCATAATTCATTTTCTCTACTCAATTCATTCATCCACTCTTTTTTTGTGGTTGAAACCTTGGAACACAATGGGTTTTGAAGATGTTTGTAACATAAGTCTTGGTTTGGGGTTAGGTTGCCAAGAAAATAAACAAAAAATGAATCATGACCAAGTCAAGAAATCTTCTTCTTCTTTAAGTGTTGTTGATCATCTATTTCCAACTTCTACATCTCTAACGCTAGGCCTTTCAGAGGATACATCCAAAGAAGTTGATGTTGTCAACAACAACAACAACAAAGGGGATAATGAAACAGGGCATGTTGATCTACTACTAGTACAAAGACAAGCTTCTCCACATACACCAGTCTCATCATTCTCTAATGCAAGCATCAAGAGAGAAAGGGAGCAATTTGAGAGTGAAGAAATGGAGGTAGAGAGGGTTTCTTCAAGGGTGAGTGATGAAGATGAAGAAGCTAGTGGAAGAAAGAAACTTAGACTCACCAAAGAACAATCTGCCCTTTTAGAGGAAAGCTTCAAAGAACATAGCACACTCAATCCAGTAAATTTTTCACCTTTTGACTTTATTATGTTTTTTTAGTCCATTAATTTCAAGTTTTGACCAATGGGATTACTTGATTTAATTAGTTCTAATGCATGATTATGTTTATATGTCTATGATCAGAAACAAAAGCAGGCCTTGGCAAAGCAATTGAATTTAAGGCCAAGACAAGTGGAAGTGTGGTTTCAGAACAGGAGAGCCAGAACAAAATTGAAGCAAACTGAAGTTGATTGTGAGTTCTTGAAGAAATGTTGTATGAGTCTGACAGATGAGAATAGAAGACTTCAGAAGGAACTACATGAGTTGAAAGCATTGAAATTAGCACCCCCACTTTACATGCAACTTCCTGCTGCCACACTCACCATGTGCCCTTCTTGTGAAAAAATTGATGGTGATAATGGTGGTGGTGAACAAAGCTCTTCCAAAAACCAATTCATAATTACCCCAAAACCCCATTTCTATAACCCCTTCTCTCATCCATCTGCAGCTTGTTAGTAAGCCCAAAACCCTCTTTTTTTTCATGGTTTAGAGCTTATTAGTACTATTAGATGGTTTTTACTGCTCTGTGTAGTTGTTCTGTTTAAATCAGTGATAGTGCATGTAAATTTGTAGAAATATAGATTCAGAAAGTTTTCTTGATTTCTTTGTTCTATAAAAGCATTTACTTTTTTTTTTTTTTGTCGGTAAAAGTAATTCATTAGTAAAGAAGAAATATCAGTGTACAAAATAAGAGATCGAGATAGTACTAGCTTTGTTGGTAAGCTTGAGACGGATTGTATTTCAAGTCTAAAGTTCAAACACTGTCAAATGGCATTTGAAGTGGAAGGAGGTAAGGGATAAAAAAAAACTAGGACAATTCGACCGACCAAAAAGTTATATAAAAGGGAGATATTTCCAGTTTATAATGTCATCTTCAAAATAGTAGCGACTGAACTCCAAAACTACAACCAACTAAAGAGAAAGCGCTTAATCTCCAAAATTTTGCCAAAAGGAACCGTCTTCTGTACTTATCAATACTATATGAATTTACAGTGAAGTTATACTATTGGTATCATCAACATATGTTATGATCACACGCCTCTATATGATATTTAGATTCACCTTCTCTATTAAATTTTAGTTTTCAGATAATTGAAAATTTATCAAATGTAAATGTATCAACATCCTTTACAAACTTATCTCATCACATAAATTTGAACAATACTAAAGGCATGGACAAAGTGACTTTCTAACTAGGTAACTAGGCAGTCTTTAGCACAATATGGGTTGATATTAGTTGTTGAACGAATTAAATTGTTTGAATTATAGGTTTTGATTCTAAATGGGTGTCGGTTTTTCTAGTTATTAGGATGTTGAAGTGAAAAAAAAGATTTGGAGGTTATGATTGATCTCGCTCACGTGAAAATGTTTCTAAATTTCTTGTAGTGTAGGGCCAAGGCGAGTGCGAGACGAAGAAATGGTCAAAAATGTGATGAGAGTCGTGTGGAATGGGATTAGAAAATGACTATCTAACCTAATAAGAATGAATGAATGAACGAACGAACCAACTAACGAACTATGAAATGAAACTAAAATATCCGAGAGGGTAGTGATGGCGTGGGATATCTTCTTTGAGGCATTTTCACAAACAGGTGGGTCACGCTCCATGTGATGTTACTGGTGCGCCCGTGCACTTGTTTTAAGGTAAGTGGATCTCCTAAACTTCAATATCAAACACAAAAGTGGCCAATTAAGGCCCAAGGAAAAATTTAAGGTTAAGTGGATCTCCTAATTCAAGCCTGAATAAATCTTAGTCTAACTAAACCCACTCAAGATGGCCTGACCAATTCCTTGACACTCGATTTAGGGGTGGGCACGGGATGGGATGAACTTATCCCAATCTCATCTTATTGTTTTAATTTCTGGATGGGATAGACCTCATCCCTACCTTGTCTCATCCCAAACGGGTTCGAGATGGAATGAGCATGATTGGATTTTGTACAATTACTAGGTTATCATGATGTGCGTATTGAAACATATATTCTTATAATTACTATATTATCAACATTCTCATTAGGTCTACTTATTTGTTCCACAATATGCTAGGTCTTATTTTTGTAAATTTCTATTTATGTTCCTATTTATATCATCAATTCAAGAATATTATAGTATTTTCTATTATTATGCATATTAAGGAGTTATCTATGAAAGTGTTATTGTTTTAAACTATAATACAATTATTTGTGATGTTAAGTTCACACAACTTCTCAAAACTTCATGTACCACACTTAATTTGACACACAAAATTTTGAGTTAATAAATATTAAAATTAATAATAATTAATATTAAATAGGTTCGGGATGGGCGGGATTGAAAATTTTCATCCCGATCCCATCTCACTCTAGATCGGGACGGGATGGGTTTGATCATTCCCAAAAAGACCCAAAAAAATCGGGACGAGATCGAGATCACGGAATGGAATGCCTACCCCTACTCGATCATGGTAAGCAAATTTTTTTTTTTTTTTTGTCAATATATATTATATTCATAAACTTTATTTGTAAATCCAAGCGGCTGGATTTACCATTGTTTCGTTTATGGATTATTTAAAATAAAAATCTTGGAATTAATCCACTTAAGGGTTTGCTACAAATTGCAAGAGAATAGGGGAAGGCAAGAAACAAGTAATCCCATTTGATTTTGTTACAATGGAAACTTCAGTGTACACTCTATTTAGAGTGAGACTAGGAATCAGGTTTTGCAAATTAGGTTATGTAACCATGATGATGTAGTATTGTTAGAAAACGTTTACTACAACTTTGAGATGCACATAAACACTTTAAAAAATTTATCATTCTTTCAAGATCACCCCACGTCATCATGGTTGCAAAAACCTAATTTCTTAACATTTTCACTCTATTTAATAATAATAAAAAAGTGACCAACAATCCCCCGAACAATGTTCCCTCCATATAGCTTATGTAAAACTTAAAATGATTTATCTTAGTTTTCCTCCCATCTTCAATTGTTTTGTTGTGCATTTCTCTTTTGATAGTTGTTCCAACAACCTCAGGTTAACACTTTATTATTTTTGCAAATCATTCCAAAGTAATGATAATTGCGTGATATTGGCGTGTATTTGGTTCTCATAGTGCATGACCATGAAAAAGAAGGAATTTTATGTTGCTTTAATGTGCGGAACATGATGACAATTGAAAAAAAATCTTTATGTCGTATGATTGTGGCGGATGGTATCACAAATGGGAAAGAAATATAACTCAGTGATAGAGTGTCATCTTGACGTGGTGAAAGTTGTCAATTCGAGAACTAAACATGAATCTTTCGGTTCATTTGGCTCTCACACTCAATTACTTATGAGGCATTCCTTTGTTTTTCTACTCAGTATATTATCTACTAAGTGCACCGTATGCTTTTAGTTCCTTATTTTTTTCAAACTTTTCTAGAAATAATATTGTTCCTCGCCTATAGACCTATCTTAAGGCTCTTATACTTGAATCCCATTCAGAAATTATTTCAATTAAGCACATATACATTAGATTTTAACAAGATTGGCATGATAATGATGAACCCATTTTGAGGCTTATGAATTGATATATAGACAATGGAATTAGAACCATGAGCAATCAGCAAATGCAATGGTAATACCCACCTTAAGATCATATGATATAGCACACTTAGATCAGTACTTGAAATAGCAAAATTACACCTCCCAGCCATTTCCTAACCAAGACAGCGAACATATAGATAAAACCTATTACACATATTGCAACAATTACTATAATGCGTGTAATGACATTCACATTACACTGAAGACAACTAAACACAAAGCAAACCTTACGAGAACCCACTCATGGGATGGTCAGATCTTCCAGCTCTGTACTGATCATGCCTGCTGGGGATCAAGGTCCCAGTCGATAATTACCATCACCCATAAAATGGCCATCCATGTACAATGCAGCTGCGTTCTGTGGGTGAAGTCCATCCATCACCACAAACTGCATGTCTTCGGAAGGTTTCCAATGTCGCTTCCTTTGGTTAATGAACCAGTTGTTAATTTGTTTTTGGTCCAAACCAGTTGATTCTGCCAATGCCACCTTCTCCGACTCCTGTTTCATAACATGAACCTTATTAAAAGTTTACATAGAAAAGGATACTCAACGATAACATATCCTAAAATTATCACAAGGGCACACATTTCACTATCACTATGAATTAGCATTACTCAATGTCATAAGCTTAGCAACAAGTTTTCGTCCTAAATTAAAATGCCTACCAATTAGCACACTGAGTAGATGGATACATACCGATGGATATGGCCACTTATAGTGTAGCTCCCACCAGTGAAGTAACTTCTGTCTAGCTTCCTTTGGCAATTTGCCTTTCTTCTTTTTCTTGGAAAGCTCTTGCTTGAGGCTGCTCAAGTAACCACTGTACTTCTTCAAGAGTCGACTCTTAAGTTCTCGGTCTTCAGCACGTGGGTCAATGTCGGGGAGGTCAGTTTCTCCCCCACTATTGTCTTGATCATCCTCAGATGAACCAACTCCTTCACATTTTTCATCTGCATCAATCAGTCCATTAACAAAAACAAAAGAGGTTAAGTTGTGAGCTTGATCAGACTGCTCTATGATTCCAAGAGTACTTCTAACACCATCATTTTACAGTATGCATATTACTGTCTGCACTTTAGAAATTGCTCTGATTCAGTTTGTCACTAACATAAGGCATAATCATTTTAAAAGAAGTAATACATTGGAAAGGAATAGAGCCTTAATGCACAAGAGGACTCCTAACACCTAAGACCCAAAATGTCAGCAATCACAGCATCAGCACGAGATTATTCGTCAAGCAGAAATTTAAACTTGCTCAAGAAGATTTTTAATACAGCAAGCCAACATAATATTATAAAATGCCATGTTTAAGTGAAGCAAAACTCATCTAGGGTTTTTTCACACAATTTCATACCATATATAGTTAAAAAATTTAATCTCTAACTGAATATTTCTGATTGATTGTTTAACAGCAGGTTTTCATCCTTGGTAAGTGTAATACCCTGAGTGGGCGGGCTCAGGAGGCTGACAGGCTACTAAGTGTGGGCGGGCTCTGAGACTGGCAGACTACTTCGATGTTATAGTCCCACATCGCCTGGGTGAGGGATGGAGATGTGCTATATATGTACGAGTTTGGATCTACGTGACACAATGCGTTTTAAAGTCGTGCAGGTAGTTAGGTTGCAGAGCGGACTGAATGGATCGGGTCGTGACAGAATGGTATTAGAGCCAGAGCCGGATCCTACCGAAAGTGTGCCAACAAGGACGTTGGGCCCTAAGGGTATCAGAGTTGGACCCAGTCGGAAGTATACCAACGAAGACGTTAGGCCCTAAGGGGAGTGGATTGTAATACCCTGAGTAGGCGGGCTCTGAGGCTGACGAGCTACCTTGTGTGGGTGGGCTCAAAGACTGGCAGGATACTTCGGTGTTATAGTCCCACATCACCTGAATGAGGGATGAAAATGTGTTATATACGTACGAGTTTGGATCTACATGACATAACGCTTTTTAAAGGCATGCGAGTAGTTAGGTTGGGATCAGGTCGTGATAGTAAGCTTTGTATCATGTGGATTGGGGGTCAAGTACGTAGTCAATGGGCAAGTCGATGTTTCTTTAAGTTTTGACATAGGAAAAAGTTTAATATAAGTTGGTAAATGAAGATGTCGGTCAATAAGGTTGTACTTCAAAGGGTGCATTAGCTAGCCTTGTAAGTTCAGAAAATAGTGATAAAAGAGCTTATCAATGAAATTCCTTTTGAATTAAGTCTTACAAGTAATCCTCTCTTCAAGCTCTTTACGGGCCTTTACCAGCACATCTCCCTCCTCTTCTACATCGTAGTTCGAGTTAATTAAGGTATGGATTATGCCTCCCTTGACACACGAAAATTTTCAACAACTATCTAAGCAAATCTAGTCCCAATAAAAATAAAAGCCTAGAATACCTATTCTGAATCTACTAAATATTCATTTCATTATCCTAAAACCTTATTACTGCTTCTTCTTAATAATGAGAATGATTATAATAACCCGGCTCCCATTTTCGCATTAATTTTTGCAAGACGAGAAATTGGCAAATCTTAGGTTTTCTCTAAAAGACCTTGTTGCTATTAGGGAGTAGATCATTCCTTATAAACCTTTATGACAACTCCTTAATTGATGTGGTGAGACTATTCAAGCCAACACCATCCCAACAAAACATACTTTATGCTAGAGGCGTGCAATATGCTATAGATGTAGGAATGTGTCAAAAACACAGTAATAGATACAAGGAACATCTAGACATGTAAAAGTTGACATTCAAACCTTGGAGGATGTAAGGGGCATGCATAAACAAATCAAATATCACGGAAATGCATACATTTCAAATCTGTACCGAAGGTATAGGCACATTGAAAATGTCTTATAAAATCCTTTTGAGCATGTGATGTTGTAGGGGTAAAGTTGATTTGAATGCATACATAATTCTTTCTTTTTAATTCTTTTTTTCCTTAAACCCTCCCACCCCAAATGTCGGCAGGGTTCGAACCCTAAACTAGTGATTCACACGCCACATGCATACTACTGAGCTAGTACTCCATTAGCATATATCTCTTTGTCTTCAATGTAGAAAATGATAAGAATTATGCACTCTTGTGATTCCTAGCCTTTAGTTCTCCACATATTGACAATAAACACTATGGATTCTTGACATCCAAGCTTTAAACCTAGGGTCTGTTATTTCTATTCGTTGGTCATACAGAAACTGCAGATGAAAAGAGCTACACCTACAATTTTTTACAATTTAGTGATGTACAACAATAGCATTCAATAGCCAAATAATGCAAAGCACCCATATAGCCATATAGTTTTTTAAAGCCTTTAAGGTTAAAGCTTGGTAACATAATCTAGCTTTGGCAAAGCAAGTAAAGACTAAGATTAGTTTAATTATGTTGTTTTTAGCACTATGCATCAAATCAATATATTTCTATGATGGATAACATGCAAAGGTGAAAGGGCTGTATACAAGATCATGCTAGACTTATTTTTGCTTGGAAGCTAGATATCTTGCTAGCTAGACTTACAATCCTGTCTTCTAGTAATCACTTCAGAAATTTTTAGTCAACAAAACTTCAAGACCAATGAGCAAATCTATAGAGGTAACAGTCAAAACCCTAGGCACTACATCAAGTAGAAAAAAAAACAAGAAAGGAAAACTCAAAAATTAGAGAAAAAATGACTTAAATTCATGCTTAAAAGAGGAAATTCAAAACCAGCTTTTTATCTGCAAAAAGAATCATTCAACATAGGTACTTGTATCAAACAAGGTGGCAAGTCCCAAGCTGTACACAAGAGGATCAACTCCCAATCTTTGCCACATTTTGTTTGATTGAGCTACATTTTTGTTGTTTGTTCTCTTTTATTTTCATCTTTTTTTTGGATAAAAAACTTGCAATAATAGTCCAATACATTTTGTTTGATTCATGGAAAGTTAGAAACTAACTAAGCAACCTAGATCGTACATTAGCAAATAAAATCCTGACAGAATCTCCTCATGAAAGGGTCTGATTAGAACAGCATCCAATGTTTCCCATTTATTGAGATAAAAAAGATCACATTAAAATAAAACCCAACATGGGAAATGAAACAATCATCAAGATGCCATTAACCCCTTTCTTCCTCCCAAGCATAGATTAAGAAGATACAGAGAGATCAGAGATCTAGAAGACTTAAATTAGAGGGGTGGTTTCTTTTCTTCTTCTTTTTTTTTGGGATGGAGAGAAGAAAGCTCAAGTTCAACATTAGGTTTTGGAACTCAAAAACAAGAAAGGGAACCAAAATATATAAATATCAAAGACAAAAACAAAAACAAAAAAAAAAACCATTTTTGGAGTGTTCCTGCATGATGTGGGCTTTTTTTTTTTTTTTTTTTCTTCTTGATAATATTGACTAAATGTGGAGTGTTATTTACCTGTGAAGACTCTTATAGGAGCTTCAGTGATAGTTTTAAGTTGAGCTTCAACCCTCTGCATGAACTCCATAGCTTCTTGTAAAGGCCTTGTTAATTCCTCTCGATATTTCACCAACATGTCACAATAAGCTTCCTATATTAATTAAGCAACCAAAAAAAAACATTTAATTATTAACATATATAGGCACAAAAATATAGATAAACAAATAACAATCACCATGAATTGATCAAGTTCTGGGTCAGTTTGATTGTGAGCATCTCTCATTGAAGATTTTTGTTGAGTCTCAAATTCCCTTCTAACAACAGCCAATCTATTTACAACTTCAGGTGGAGCTCCAATCTGTAACAAAGTAATATAAAAATAAAAAATGAAACAATTAATAACTTTTACATTTTAAGAGATCCAATTATATATTTCCAAAAAAAATTGGAGTATAATTTAGGGAACCTTTTGACAATCCATGTAAGCTTCAAGAAGGTTAGAGTACTGAGGATGATTTATGATCCTAGCTTTCATTGCATCAACATCTCCTCCTCCACCTCCTTGTTGATTGTGTTGTTGATGATCTCTAAGTAGAGAGTAGTACTGAAAATTTTCTCTAGCATGTTGAGAAGAAGTAGCAGCACCTTCAGACTTGATCACTTGTGTTGTAAGATTAAAAGAAGAAGACGACTCATTTGGTTGAAGATGATGGAAGTTGTTGGTGGTGTTCATCCCTCCATGGTTCATGTTAGCTGAATTGTTGGGGTATAAAAAGAAACTAGTACCCCTTGCTGGTGTATTTGTGTTGTTTTCACTCATTTGAGAATTATATTCTTCCATCTCTAGCTAGATAATAACAAAACCCTAATTCACCACCAAACCCTATCTATGGGAATTTTGTCACTAAATCTAAACAAGAAACTATGGGTTCTTGTGTTTATAGTATATAGAGAAATGGGTTGATCATGAAATAACAGAAGGGATAGTGGAGATAAGTTTTTTATATGATCAAGATGGCCAAGATGGGAGGGATGTGTTGCAACTGAATTTTTCTCAGCATTGCATTGGAGATGAAGTAGTAGTAGAAGTGGTGGTGGTGGTGGTAGATCTCATTGAGAGGGGGAGAGGTGAAGAAGGAGGGGGCAATGGCAGCTTGTTTGAGTGGGTGACAAGACGTACATAGGTATAGAGAAGGGAGAGAAGGGGGCACAAAAGAGAACTCACCAGTGTCAAGGATAGGTTTTCGAGATAAGATTGATTGATAAATTTAATATTTTATTTAAAATTTTATAATGTATTATTCATTTATAATGATGGTGTCAAGGATAGTTCTATAATGATGATTATGTTAGGTTTTTTTTTTTTTTTTTTTTTTTGAAATAAGAAATAATCTGTGGAGATTTTAATTACGTTTTTGTAATTCACTACTATAATAATATTCATAGATTTTGGTCTCCATTAATTTATACATCTTTGATGATTAGTGGTCGAGTTCTATAATAAAGATTGATTGAAAAAAAGCTGGTCTATTGTGAAGAAGACATAGAATAATGTATATTTGTGGAGGGCCTTCATCCACGCAACTAAAGAATAATGAATAGTGTGTTAAGGTTGAATAAAGGTACATACAATTCATGGTTTGGTCCTTTAACTTCTTACAACTGTTTAGAAATTTTAACATAAACATTTAAGGCCATGTATATGTATATCTCAATTATAGTTACCAGAAATTGGAAATTGATTCATCCTTGTAAAAATTAGATTAATACTGTAATTTAAGACCAGCAAGTATATTTAACATGTCAAATAACAGGTAATTAACTATTAGATAGCTAAACAAATTAGACATTGCCGATCAAAATGTCAAGGACGAGATTGCCTGGGCAGACGATCTCAGACATGAGCGGAGGTGAATATCGATGACAAATTAGAATCATAATGTGCAATCTAACAATTAACAGTGGCCAGCCTTTATTACAGGAATAGTGTTGGATAGCATAATGGCTGAAAGATATGCAGTAGAGGTGGATTTACTTCTGATCTAGGCTAGACAGTGGATGACATGATTATTTATAGGCAATTCAGAGACTTTGAAATCCATTTTACAGAACCCCGCAACATCAATATGATGGGTTTGACGTCCTATCATTAGTAATATCAAACGTTTACTTTCTTTTCAATCATGCTGGTATTGTAAGTTTATTAATCGAGCTCTTAACACTTTGGCCCGTACTTTAGTAAGTTATGCAAGACTTTAGTACTGTAATAGTAATAGTTTTTAGTAATGAATATGCTATTTAATAATAATAAAACAAAAATAATTAACAAAATTTCCCAAGTTTATACTCATAGTAGTGGTTTATTAAATCCTCATTTTAGTGGTTTAACTGGAAAATTCAAAAGGTTATCTTGACATTTTATTTTTGGAAAGTGAGCCGTGGTTTTTAGGATTCTCGAACATTATATTAATAATAAATAAATAAATAAAAGCGATCTCAATTTCATTTCTTCCCCATGCAATACCTTTTTTTTTTGAAGGTGAGCTGGGTTTTTAAAGATTTCATAACCTATCAATCGGGCTACCTATAGATCAACACCCATTAAAAAGTAACCATGTCGCAGGTGAGATTCGAAGCTAGGATACGTGGGGGACAAACCCACCCAATCCTAACCACTAGGCCATAATACCATTGGCTTCCCCATGCAATACCATCAGCTCTTTCTTTTCCCTTCAATTTTTTAGACATAAATGTCATTAAAATTCACAAAATACAATAAGTCAAATCTATTACGAAAACAAACACCTAAACACCTCTTATGAGCAAATGTAATAAACAATGTACCACAAACTATTGTCTCGATCAAATGCTCCTCATGCACCTCAGAAGATATCTGCCTCCATTCTAGACTTTTTGCTACTAATGGTGACTAAACAACTTGTAGAAAGGATTTACTTTAGATTTCACTGTTCTCGGAATGTCTATATTGACTTCTCTTGCAGCTTGAGTACCCTATTAGGTAAAAATCAAGTCATAAGGATAATTAAACAATTAATTGATATTTATGAGAAAGTAAACTAGAAACTACTGCTATAACAAACTACTTTTCCAGCTTATTTTTCCAACTTAGAGACCATGAAGCTTGTTCTAATTAGCTTTTTTGTTGATGATTAAAAGAAACTTTTCGTTTTTGTTAATGATGTAACAAGTGAATGAATGATTGATTGTATTTGATTCATAATTTTTTGTTTTTATTATTAACAAAAATTCTAAATGGCGAGGAAACGAGCGAGGGGAGGGAGGTGGAGGGGGGGACCGTTCACCCCCTTGGAATGCACGCACAAAATTTGATAACACATATCCCGAGGGAAGTGAACGATCCTTCAAACCCCTACTCCCTTTCTAAAAAAAAAAAAAAAAAACTTACAGACCTTCTTAATGTAGATGTGGTTTTACAAATAAGACCATCATCTTCTTAGCTCCATTCATTATCATTAGCATCACCAAGGAGTCAGATGTATAGCATATCAACAACAACCACTAAAGCCGTTCTTATTAGTACTACAAGTAGGTGGTGAGTCCAAGTCTCCTTTTTAAGGAAGGGTATATTCCCAAATTGTGTACATGTTGTAAGATGCCCGTCCGTAACTCCAATGGAACAAACAGAGTGTTCCATGCTTATATAGTCTGATCATTAGACCAAGTAGGTCTCTGTGGTGGTAAAGGACTGAAATATCAACATGAATTATTATCACTAGGGTTTCATATGCACTTTACGTGCGCGGATATTCAATATTTTTTGTTTTATTATGTTATAATCTTTCAATAATAAATTAAAATTATTATTAAAATTTTAAATAAAATGATTATTTATAATTTTAAGAACCTATGTATAGTTACAAATAATTAAGGGTTACGAATAAATGATTTTAGGAGCCTATATATATATAATTAACAATAATTGAAAGTGACGGGTTTTTAATAATAAATCATATAAATTTGAGAGGATAAAATGATACATATGTGTAAATTAAAATGACAAAACATGCCCCTACTACTATTCACCTATCAATTGGTTTTTCTTATAAACAATTGAATATCCACCTAGATTGTCAAATTGTTTGGAATTTTAAGTATGCGATGATCATCTGCTCATTATATTTCATGATTAACTTTCATTGTATTAACGAAATGAACGGTCTTTCAATTTATATTTAACGTTCATTGTGCGATAAATATCAAAATTTTGTTGCATATAATACAAATAAGATGGAATTTTAAAAAAAAAAACGTTAATTCGAACTTTCTAGAGAAAGGGGCTTGACAACTAGTGGCTTTTCATTGTGGTTTTCAATACAGAAATTCTAGGGAGCGAGGACTGAGTGTAACCACCCATTCTCCTCGAAATAAGTGCATTGCCATTGAAATACACGCTGATGTTCATCTCAAGAAGGATGGATGGTTACACCATCCCTCACTCCCTAGAAGGGCTGTTTTCAATATGTATTTGATATTCCTATAGTCATTTCTTCCTAAAAGGACAGAGTGCGTTAATTGGGAATCTATGAGAGTAAAGTGAAAATGGGAATTTGACAAGAGTTTGATTTAGTGATTGACGACCACTAAACAACCATTCACTTTTGATTATTATCTGATAGATTGAACATCACACTGATTACATGTCTAGTAATATAATTTTATGTGTAGTATTATAACTTTTTAGAGGTTGTATTTTAACGAAGGCAGTGACATTTTGACACTACCAATTCTCTTATTTGAGGCACAATTTTGTTGAACAATACCACTTTGTTGTCTAATACCACGACTTGCCCTATATAAACTCTTAATTTTCTCTCCTCTTCCACCCCTCTTTTCTCATATCTTCCCAATAACAACAATAGAGCAACAACAACAACAACAACTCTCCATCTCGCCCCGCCTTTTTCTCTCCTCCTCTGTCCTTTCTTTACTCTCCTCCCTTTTCTTTCAACCCCTCTCGCAGCTAAGGGGTGAGGGAGAAGATGATCCACTGGGCGGATCAAGGATAGAGCAATCGGCAAGGAGTCAGCAAGGCTCCGTCCTATATATTTACTTCGACTTTGTAATAAATTTCTCGATTGATTGTTGTTGAATTTTTTTTTTTTTTTTGTTACCAGAAAATAAACTGTTGAGGTAATTGGTGTTAGTTGGTAAGTGTTTATTTGATGAAAACCTTTTATTAATGTACATTTAGACGTTTTCTATTAAATTATAGATTTATTTTGTTTTATTACTTTCACACTAAAATTTTGGAGAATAAGATACTTCTACGTGGATTCAGCAAAGAGTGTCTATTTCTCAAAAACATCTAGGCTTGACATTTTAGAATATATTTTCCTTTTTATAAACAGTCATTCAAATAATAACTAACTCTGGTTATGTGAGATGAGTTCATCAACCAATCTAAAAGTGTAGATTACTTGACCCTATGGCCCAAACCATTGTCAACAAAATCAGATTCTAATTCTAACTTTCTAAGATATAGGTCCAAGATTTAAATCTTGTCACAACAACTTGTTATTTATAGAATTTGGAATCTATCACACTAAGTCCTAAAGTTAACAAAAACCTAAAATCACGGGTTGATATATCCCAAGGAGGAATGTACTCAAAGATTATGTTTATATATAATACGAACATAAGTTGGTTGACATAAATTTAATGTTATATGGTAGCGATGCTACCATGTCATTGAGTACAAGTTTTTCGTTTAAAAAAAAAAAAAAATCATAATAAGTGAACGTAATAGTTTTTAAACATTCTCTTGACCTAAATTACTATGATTCTATGCATGAATTGAAGTAACTTCATTCCATGAAACAAATCAATAAGGGTGTCTGAAATCGAAAATACTAATTAGCTTTTCTAATGGTGAGAAATCAAATCAAGGGTCAGCCAATGAGAAGGCTGTAGGCATTCCTTTTAGGATCAATGTCCCCCAATCAATCTTTCCAGCTGCTTAGCAATTCTAATTAAGAAACAAAAAGTTAATCATAATATGTCATTTAGCTTTTGATGTGAAATCTTGTTTTCTAAATGAAGGAAAAATCAACTTATCCTCTCCAATCAAATCATTTTGTGATTCTGGCAAAATCACCTCAATAATGGGGCTCTGTTGTTAAATAGGTAAAGCAAATGATTGAAGGACTAACCATTAATTAGTCAAATAAAGAAATTGGGATTGATCTTAAGTAACATTGACAATCAATCTTTATATACTTCTAATTAAGATTCCAACCAAAGCATAGAATTTTAATTTTGGATTATTTATATGAAGTATGTAGTAATGGATTGTGAAAGACTTGAAAGGTTGAGAAATTTGGAACATAGGATAAAAAAAATTCTTGATGTGGGAGTTTAGGGTGCTAACTTACCTAATCTTTCCATCCAACAAATGCATACTTTATGCATGAAAAAAATGGATTATAGCATAAGAAAAATTATACATAAATTAATTGATCAATCAATTCACAAGTAACCAAAAAAGTAAACATTAACAACTGTGGCAAGGCTGGTTAATACGACTTTCATGCTTGGAATCTGAAACTATCTATTTAATTCTTAAACTCGCCAATATTTTTTTTCTTATTAATCATCGATAATTACGATTAAGCTTCGAGAAAGCTAAATGCTGGAAATTAATAAAACATATATAACTTTTTGTCCATTCAAGCACGATAAAGCGCCTAGGTCAAAAAAATTTGAAAACTTAAAACCATATGACTGATAGAAGTGATAAAATTTTACTCAAGTTCCACAAGTAATCTGGACCAGAGCTTCTACGGAGTTTTATCCAAAAGTACTGATTTGCATTTGAGATTATGGTTTGCACATGATCAAATCACTCTATCATTTTCTCTATAAGTTTAGACTTTAGAAACGTTAGAGAAGTATAAAATTGGTCCGATCACATACATATCACCCTTCCAAAAACAAATTAGTACTTTCAAATCAGACTCTCTATAAATTTTCTTCAAGACATGCTACTCAGCACTTGAAATTCCAAGTTCTTCATACATTTGTTAATTTCACTAAGCAAGAGATTTTTTTTTTTTTTTTTGGGTAAATTTCAATAAAAATACTTGTTTAAATTAAACAATATAATTAATAAAATGAAAAAAAGTGAATAATCATTGTACCAAATAGGGTGTGGAAGTTACCTGGACCTGACTGACTCCTTGAATTGCAGAGAGCAGAGTGAGTGTCTGTCTACTCCATGACAGTGCCAGTTGAGGTATTAAAAAGAGAATTGGAGCGCGCAAACAGCGCGGGAGCTGTTTTCCAATGCAGTAAAAAACTGGAGCTGTTCTGATCTCAGCACCACTGTCTGTCAAACTCACAGTCTAAAACAAAGACCCCACCCACTCTCTTCACTTCACTTCACTTCACCTCTCACTTGTCTTTCCTCTTTCTTTCAAAGCCAAATTTAAGATTCGATTTGCTTTTCAATCCCCTCAAATAACTGGGACCCGCTATATGTCTATCATGTCTCCCATCTCATTGACGAGTGACTACCATTTCCCAATCAGTCCCATCACTGTTTGATCAACATTTAGATGCTCAATGTTTACAAAAGCATTGTTTAGGTATGAATTGATTTTTTCTTATTTTTAAGTGATTCTGATTTGTTTGCAGAGAATGAATGACGACGATTGATAATGGTTTGAGTCAGCATCATAAGGTGTAGATTCAATGGTTTGTATTAGGTGTTGAATGAACTTTCTATTATTGTATTTCTTTTTTTATCCATTGATAAATCTTTTTTCTGTTTTAATAATGGTTTTTTCTTAGTTACTTTTAAGATTTCATAATAATGTATGTTATATGGGGAATTCTAAATGTGTGCACGCATTCCAAGGGAAGGGAATGGTTCCCCTCCCTCCACCTCACTCCCCTCGCTGGTTTCCTCGCCATCTAGCTTTACTCATGTCATATTATGTTGTAGCTTTTCTATGCAGTCTGGGATGAGAATACTGAAGTGCTCGGAAAGGGTTTCTAAGTTACTGTTAATTCTATTCCACTATCTATTTTTTTCAAATATAGGAAGAGATGAGTTAAGTTGACATTCACGTACTAGACATTCTCTTCAAACACAAACTAGACACAAGGATGAGACTGAGTAGATTTTTTCATTTTATCGATTACGTGTGCTCTAGCAAAACCTAACCAACCATGGCACGATCGTGATAGATGTGAAAGTATTTGTTCGTAAACTCAAATGAATTAAATGTATCAATTCACTTAAGTTTCAGATTTGCACATCTTTTTTTTCAACCCTTCTAGTCGGCTTGGTTCTGGCACTTGGTTTGGCGTTTGGCCCGGCTTTTTTTACATTTTTTGCTTCTCTTTTTTACATATTTGTGGTTGTATTTAAAGAGAGTGAGGTAAAAGATGTAAAATGGCCCTCTCAGGCGGCAAACCCAAGCCGATTAGAATTTCTGTTTTTTTTACCTGAGAATGGCAAGGGGAACGTTTGAGTTGGCCAACTCAGACCATAGCACCTCATTAGAGTCATCGTGTACTTGAACCACACAAATTGGAGCAAGGCACATGTACCAGAGCGATTTAGTTATGGACACAACTTTCACCATGAAGTTACCAAAGTGTTCAATTTCAAATCTGACTAGTGTAGTAGTTACATTCTCGTAGCTCATAACTAAACGAAAAGTTAACAAAAATGAAAATAATAACAAAACTTGGGTGAGTGTTGTAAATGATGGAAAAATCACTCAATAATTTTTTTTAATTCTATGAATAAGACATTAGGGTATGTTTGGTTTGTCATTTTCCTTAAGATGGAATGTATTTTTTTTTGTTATGCAAATTTTTGTTGTTTTGTTGTCTATTTACTGATAATTCTTGATAAGACCGTTTTTCCACTACTCCTAAAAATCAAAATCCAAATAAAGACCTTAAAATCAAATTTACAAAATTAATTTCAATTTTCATATCTATTATCCATACAACCAAACAGACCCCTTTAGTTAAAAGTGGAATTCTAAATGTCGAGGAAACGGCGAGGAAATGGGCGAGAAAATGGACGTGGTGGGATAAAAACCGTTCATCTCGCTCGAGATACACGCACCAAAAACGATTCCTCGCTGTGTAGAATCTCTCTAGTTAAAAAGAGAATTTAAAGTTGACCTCTCTCTTGCCCACATTATGATAACCCTACAAAGGTTTACTTTCACTTCTTAATTTGGCAATAAAGGCAGTTGAGAATCTTAATAACATGGGCTTGTCAAACAAGGCCATTTATAGGCTTAGTGGGCTTATTGTCACAAGGCTTGTCGTAGCATTTTTGTTGTTGCAAGAAGTCATTGGGTGAGCAGAGATTAGGGCCTACATAGAGTCGAATCAAAGGAGAAGTAGATGGAAAGACTCCTTCATTTGGCATCATGAACCTGTCCATGTCTACTTTTTAATGCCACGTTTCGAGATCTAGTTAGTTCTTCTTAGTGGGCCCCCGTTTTCGAGATTACGAGTGTGTTTGTGTTTGGAGTTTGGCAGATTGGACGCGCTTGGTGGGCCATTTTTATTTTGGGGGCCCGGCTCAGTGATAACGTTGGACATGGATCTCGGCTGGTGCCCAGATAGGCCACGTCATCGCGTCTGAAATTAATTATTACTGTTTAATGAAAATTTAATTAGTGTGATTATATGGAAAGAAAACTTAGTGAGCCATTATTGCAAGAATAGGGACCTCAAGGTTGAAAACTGTGCTTCCTCTCGAATGGAAGGTTTTACCATATAGTAATGTAACGATTCGATCCGTATGGTAGTAATATTTTTTGATTTAGACTCACTCGGCCTACACGACTTTAAAATGCGTTGTTATTATAGGGATTCAACCTCGTACATAAGTAGTACATCTCCTTCCGCACCCAGGAGATGTGGGACTATGTCCCCCTTTATAGCTCGTCCAACCTCTCTCGGGCCTCTTGGGCTCACAAGTAAGCTGTAGCTTTACTTTGAGTACAATTTATCATCCTCAGACTGATGGTCAGACGGAGCGAGTGAATCAGGTTCTAAAGGATTTGCTTCGAGCATGTGTGCTCGATTTTGATTGTAGTTGGGAGAATTATTTACCTCTCATAGAGTTTACTTATAACAACAGTTATCTCATTATAGTATTGGCATAACCCCGTTTAAGCCTTTATATGGGAGACCTTGTCGATCACCATCCTGTTGGGCGGAGGTTGGTGACATAATTTTGTTGGGGCCAGAGGTTGTCCGGGAGACATCGAAGAATGTGCCGATTATTAGAGAGCGGATCAGAACTGCTCAAGCCGACTGAAAAGGTACACTGACCGGAAGCGTAAGGCGGTAGAATTTCAAGTTGTGGACCTTGTTTTTCTCAAGGTTTCACCTATGAGCGATGTATTGAGGTTCGGTAAGAAAGGAAAGTTAAGTCCTAGATTTGTGGGACCATTTTAGATCATTGCTCGAGTAGAGAGTTTAGCTTATAGACTCGCCTTGTCACCGAGCTTATCAGTTGTTCATGATGTGTTTCACATTTCCATGTTGAGGAAGTGTGTGAGGGATCTTGCTCACATCGTCCAACCCACATAAATTGAGATTAATGACTACTTCACCCGAGTAGCACGATCGATCAAGATTGTGGATCGTAATGTGAAACAACTCCGTATAAGGATAGTAAATTTGGTGAAAGTTCAGTGGAGTGAAAAGAAAAATGATGTAACTTGGGAACTAGAGGACAAGGTGAAACAGTTGCACCCGAAGCTATTCATCCAGTGAATCTCGAGACAAGATTAATTTTGAAGTGTGTATAATGTAACGACCCTAATTATAACACATTATAAATTTGTAGGGCTTTATTAAATTTGAAGTTGAGTCATATAATAACTAACTAACTAAATAAATAAATAAATAAGGGAGTGTCAATATAATGTTGTGCAAACCTTAATCTTGTAGGGTTTTGAGAAGATAAGGAACAAATGAAGAAAGAAAAAGGGAAAGGGGTAGAAAAAGTAAAATGTGAGTTATTTACTTCATTTCTTTATAGAAATTCTATTAGTTTTCTTCATTCTTTTATTATAATATTTATTATATAATCTTTTAATATAATTGAAGTTTAGTTTTTATGAGTACGTATTTTAAAACAAAAAAAATCAGTTTTATTGTGAATTTTTCTCACTTTTATATTATATTTTGTTAGATATGTATTGGTAGAATTATCGAATATTAGTACAAGTAAGTGTTATTGATTCTCTAGCTCTCTTTAGATATATAAATCCATGAATTTTGGGTTAGATTTAATACATAAATAAATATATAAATTCATGTAGTATTGTATTATAATTTTCGTGAAAAATAGTTGAATTAAAAAAGATCAAAGATTTTGTTAAATTTAGTAATAGAAAACAGCTTCGCACAATGTAAAGTTTTGCAGTGGATCAAGATCTTAGCTGTTGACAAAATGCTTTCATATTTAATCCATAATTTGTAAACACCCATAGAAAAATTATAGTTTTATTTCGAGTTCATCCAACGGTTGGATTTACCTCCAGGCATGGAAACTACCACTGATCAGATTGTAGAAATCCTATGATCTTTATCGAGTTTATTCCACGATGTTATTTGAGCGTAATACAATTGAAATTGATATCATCCCTATCATTGATCTGTATTTCCTATGAAATAAAAACTTATAGATTAGAGATATGTATGAGGACGAAGCTTTGGCAATAACCCGTGGGGTTTTTTTTTTTTGTGTAATAAATATTTGATGTTATACACGGTCGTATGTTTTGACTTGCATCCTTGGACTGTGAATGGCGTGGGAGAGATCGCAGGTGAGAGAATGATGGAATGATTTGCGATTTTGGTGAGTTTTCTTTATACTATTCCATATTTTTGTTTTAAAATATTTTAGGAATCATGGTTAGATTTTTAGTACGTAATCTTCTTCATTCACCATTTTTTGTCCTGAGTTTTTATTTTTTTATTTTTTTTATTTTTATTTTTTAAAATTTTGGGTGTGTTTGCATATTTGCAGCTATAATTGTAAGATGGATGTTGGCATGATTTGGGTTTATGGGTTTGTCTATGAAATGGACGGATTGATTTAGTTAATATTGTTGAAAATAGAATAACCTCGATTTACAAAAATATAATGGGTTTTATCAGTGAGTTTTCAAATTTTGTATTTCTCTTACCCCACTCTGGATTAAAGGTTCCTGGGTGAGGATGTGTAACCACCCCATACTCCATACAAATCTATACATTGACCTTGTCATGGCATCTAAAATCATCCCAAATGAGACTTGGAAAGCAGCTCAAAGTAATTAAATGCACACCCATTTGATTTGTTGATAATGAAAATATATGACATTTGGAGTTATATATTTGGTTCGCTGTGACTGTCATTGCCTTCATTTGCATGAATTATACTATTAAGAATCTTCATTTGTACCCACTCATTATTTGTGAAATGATCGAAGTTCAACTGTGGATAGTTAGTATGAGATAAATAATTAAATGTGGATACGTAAAAGAAAGAGGTTTAGGGACAACATGCTTGAATTTGGCTATTGGACTTGTTTTCTTCAAAGAACTTGCTGCCAAGGAGGGCCTTACCACAACTTGATGTTGAAATGCCAATTTTATTAGCTAACTTGATGATGGATGTTAAGATATAATTGATTAACTTGACAAATTAGATTGAGATCACAGATAAGGGATTGGTTCCATGCATGTTTGTAGGACTGGATTGTGATGCAGGATTGATATTTTCTATTGATAACTATCCAATATGTTAGGATTGTAATTGGTTTTGAGATTGGACTTTCAAATGAGAACCCAAATGAACCATTTGGACATGAGACATTGGTTAGACTCAACAGGTTGTTGCCGAGGAGATCAATGGTAGTTATTGATTACTTTATATGTATGAATCAAGCATGCAAACAAATTGATCCTCGACCTAAGTCTTGTTATTGGTGATCAACTAATTTAGACCTTATGGCAATGAGCTTTGCTAGGGAGCGAGGGATGGGTGGTTACACCCATCCCCTCGCTCCCTATAATTTTGTATGGCAATATAGAAACTTAGTGTATTTATGTTGCTTGAAGCATTGGACGAGTTACCTCTTAGTGCTCGTGTGAATTTTCCTTCGAAGTGGATTTGGAAGAAATGATTCCACCTAGGGTTTTCTTTCTTAATGTCGAAAGTGGTATTGAATAAGATTTCATCCAAGGTGGAGCTGGTGAACAGAGGTATGGACTTGGATGTAAGTTGATATTTATGTGATTGGTTTTCTAAAAACAACGACACATAATCCTCTTCACTGTGATGGGTGAGAGTGGTCGGGAGTTATATTGTGAGTTTTTTTCATTATTCCTTTTATATACATTTTGTATGAATTTAACAATGTTGAGTTTGTTGATTAGATATAAAATTTGTGAGTGTCTTTCTGAGTAATGAGTTTGGAGTAATTTTAATATTATATGGTGGGTTTTGATGTTTACTGTGGTATGATTGTGTTGTGTTTTTACAGTAGCTTAATTGAGGGTGTAGTCTTAGCTCTAATTTTGATTAGTTCAGATAATTGGTTCAATGAGGGTTGTGATTAGCTGTGAATCTGTTGTTTGACTTTATGCTCATTTATGTTGGACTCTTACTTAGGCATGTGTTTGTGTGAATTCTGTCATATTTTGTATGTAGATTTATTGCATACCACTGTCTTGTTTAAAATTACCATTGTACACCCTAATCTATTGTTTTGTTAAGTCATCCTAATCTATCGTTTAATATTTTAATTATGCTATTATATGATGGTGAGTGTGTGGCTCATGTTGTTGCCAACACTGAATGTATGCATCTGAAATGGTTACCTTTCCCCAAAATAATGAGTAGATTGATTCACTTACGAATGACAAAATGTCATTGTGGAGAAATTCTAAAATATAAAAATAAATGATATTAATAAATTTTGATTCCTGAAAATTTAATCACCTGAAATTGTATCACTTAGAACTACCACATTTTTTTTTTGTTTATTATTTCCCTTCTCTTGTAGATAAACTAAATAACCTGCGGGTGGTCTTGCGGAGGTGGGGCTCATATTTCTTATAGAGAAACTAAAATAACATCCGGGCTAGTCTTGCGAAAATGAGGTGAATTTTTATGCCTAAGATAGGCTTTGATATTTATCCGTAAAAAATGTGACGTGACTTTATGTGCATTGATAGCTCAATAGTGAATTTTGTTACTCATATAATTAGGAGTATTCGGTGATGCATGTCTGTATGTGATGTGTCCCCATTTGGGCATGGATGACGGAGAAGTCCTCTTTTATATGAGAGAGGCATACGGGCATGTATGTTCGGCACGGAGGTGGTGCGAATGTGGTATCATCTAAGTGATCAATCCGTTAAAATGAATAATACGCTTAAGTCAAATAATGTACGAAGATAATTGTTTTCATTAATAAATTATATGTATAGTGTTTATAACCCTTTTCATGCAGAATGGCAAGTTTACTAATAATTTTTAGGGCTGAACAAAAAACCGATTAAACCGACCGAGCCGATTGATTCGGTTTAAATTCGGTTCGGATCGGTTTTGGTTTTAAAAAATTCAAAACCAAAGTGGTCGTTTTGATTTTTGGTTTCTATGTGATTTTAATCGACAAAACCGAACCGACCGAATATATATAATAAATAATATATATTATATATATATATATATAATATGTTTAAAATAGTCAGTTGGTTCGATTTTATTTCAGTTTTGGTTCGATTTTAGTCGATTCGGTTCAGTTACTGTTTGTATAAATTAGAATCAATTCGGTTTTGGATCGGTTTTGTTAATGGTCGGTTCGGTTTCGGTTTGAAAATTTTAAAACCGACCTAAGTCGATTCGGTTTTCAACCATAATATTTTTGCAGATCTAACTTGCCATAGGCAACATCTATAATGTGAGTACAAGTCAATGCATATTTATTTACTTATTAGGGTGACATGATTGCCTCGTTGAGGAACTACATTATTTGAACTATGTTTTTATTGAATGACACATTTGCCCCACTGAGGAACTACCTGTTGGTGTGGTTGTTTATTGTTTGTGTTTAGTTTGATGTTATCACGTGCGAATTTATTGATTTTGGGATAAAGATTTCTCACACCAACTTTATTGCTAACCCAATTGAACTTTTGCTTATTAGGTACATTCCTTTGAGAATGTAGCCGATTAGCCTTTCAAGTTTAAAGACTTTTAAGCAGCGTTACTGGAGTTCCACTAGTGGGGCTAGCAACGTCAGAGTCTTTCCTGGTTAGAGTTTTTATTTGTTTTAGTAATTAAATCATGTTTAAGTTGTTGTTGCTGCTTAATGTTTCAATTGTTGTTGAATTTCACGTCCCAAGTTTTGGAGAAACGGATAATCCTATGTGGATTTTAGGATTTTTGTTTTTTTTTCAAAATCGGGGCGTGACAGACCTCAAGGTTGAAAAATGTGTTTCCTCTCGAATGGAAGGTTTAACCTTATAGTAAGCTGTAGCTTTACTTTGAAATAACAATAGTACTACGCATTTGATGGCTTGTGTCTTTCCATGATATAGTGTGTTCAAACTTCACTATTTAACGATACTTTTGTCGTTTTTTCTTTTTTATCCCTTAACCCCTCCCCCTAGATGCTGTCGACTGAGATCGACCCCGTGATCTAGTGATACGATCCATCGCTACTCAACCACTGAGCCATTACACCTTTGACCTATCTAACGATACGAAGGATACAAACTCCTGTAAACTATGAATCTTCGTGAGTTGAAATAGAGTGATCCTATGATGTTTTTTTTTTTTGGTTCAAACACGAAGATGTTTATTAATGAAAGAAAGGGAAACAAATTACAAAGAGAAACATTCTTACATCAAGGAATGCCAAGACCCTATGAAAGTGTCAAAATCCAACTCCCTAATCAAATTACATGCCGTACCCATCCTCCACAACAATTCTCTAATCTCGATAAAGATAGAGTGCTCTGATCTGTTGAGACATTCAAATACCATTTTGTTTCTTTCTTTCCACACGCACCACATGAGAACGTGAGGGACCCTACGCCATAACCACTCCCCCCGACGGGAAGGATTAGCTTGAGACCACCAACTTAGCCAATCTAAAATGGAGCCTTGAAACATCAAACTCAAACCGAATTCCGCCAATAAACTGCTCCAAATGGATTTGGAAAAACTGCAGTGAAGCATCAAATGGTCCAGTGTCTCATCAACTTCATTGCAAAGCACACAAAGACTCCCTGAGAGGATTCCTCTTTTTCTTAACCTATTTTTAGTCAAGAGCTTCTCATGCAAAACTGACAAACTAAAGAAATTAATCCGAGGAAAAAAGTTTTTCACCCATACCAAATTTTTGTGGGAAGAAATGAAAGGGTTAGAATAGGTCTCATAATGAGATGCAGCCAACATATCTGAAAATTCTTTCACCGAGAAGCCCACCCCTTTACCCTTCCACACCAAACTATCTGATCCCTCTGAGAGCATTTGTCTATCCAACAAAAGCATTAGATTAGCGAACTCATCTAGTTCCCCAGTATTGAGGTGTCTTCGAAAGGAAAGATCCCAAGAATTGCCGTTAGACAAAAAATTGCTCACACTCCCATATTGATTGTTGTTAATGATAAACAACATTGGAAACAGATCCTTCAAAGATTGGTTACTACACCAAGCATCATGCCAGAAAGAGATGAGATCACCATTTCCACATTGGAGAGAGGTGTGAGGGTAGAAACCACTTGCGCACCGGGAGATGGACTTCCACAAAGAGCATCCGTAGGAAGTGTACTTAGTTCTCTTTTCCCAAACCCATCTATTGCGCCCATATTTGTCCATAATGAGAGCTCTCCATAAATTATCATTTTCTTCTGCAAATCGTCAAAGCCACTTAAAAGTAATACAATATTGAAAGTGAGCACCTGACAAATGCCTAAACCACCTCGAGATTTAGGACAACAAATTTTCTCCCAACCCGCTAAATGCATCTTTCTAGAGTTATGAGTAAAACCCCAAAGGAAATCGCGCATGATCCGTTCCATCTTGGCTGCTATTGAACATGAAACCCTGAAAAGAGACAGAATGAACACCGGGATAGAAGCTAAAGTGATCCTATAATGTTAATATTGGATTATATTGTTGATAGATGTTCTATTTCGTGCATTTACTAATAATCCTTTTGTAGTAATGTGGTTACCAAAACAATGTTTAGTATTTATGAACGTTTCTTCTAAATGGCAAGGGAACTAGCGAGGAAACGGGGATGAGGGGGATGAAGGGCCACACCCCCTCCCTCGCCGCCTAGGGCTGATTTATGAATGTCTCATCTAGCCGTCCTAGCTCAGTGGTTCAGTGTGTGGCTTTTAACCACGTGGTTGTGGGTTCGATCCCCACAGACGGCGTTCTTACCTGTTGCTACTTGGTAGCATTTACAAGGGTCTAGCAACTAGTTTCTTAGAGTCTCTCTAGATCTGAGATGTATAAATTTGATGTATTTATAATAGCCCTGTTATCAGTTTATACATTAAGCAACTTCAGTACTCAGTGGCATTTCAGCCATGACAGCTTTATGACCATCTTGAAACTATTGGGCTAACCCAATAGGGCCTTTTTTATTAGAGACACCACCCTTTTTGTATGTGAATGCTATACCAAATGTTTTGCTGAGAAAAGTTTTGGCATGAATAAGGTAAATCAAGCACTTTGACTTGTACATCCTTCATTGTTGGAGAATGCTCTTACACTATATACTATCCACTATTGGATACCCCAATGTGAAACTACTCACCATGGCAGAACTGAACAAAGCGAAAAACACTATCTCTCTACTAGAGATTAAATATGTCTCAGAGATGACAAATGAATACGATAAGGGAAACGAAGTTCTTGATGAAATACAACAAGAAATTAAAGAACGTGGCATTGAAGACTTTAAGAAATACTACATATGGTTAAAAGAAGTATGGAAAGAGCACAAGAACCTCACGAACAATAGGTTGAGACAAGAAAGTTATCAGGATTCTGAAGAAAAACATGAGCCAAACCCCTCTAGTGATGATGTGGTTATAAAATCAGCTGCAATTGCCTACATCAAAGATTTTAGTCTTTGTCTTCGAAAATCCAAAAAAACTAAAAAAGTAAACAAAATGTAATGACTTTGTATATTGTTTAGGTTTGTAATGGTGAATCCCCTCTTCTATGAGAAATTGTTTATGTATTTGCTTTTACTTTATTAATATAAAAATTAAAGGTCCTTAAAACCCTGCTTGCTTTAAAAAAAAAAAAAACTATCCACTAAAGACTGGAGCATTGGAAAAATTCAAGTTTTTGTGTGGCTAGCTTTGCGTTAGCAGTTTGAGTTCAACTATTTAAAAAAATAAATAAAGAGTTCAACTATTTTGAGGTGTTTTTGAGATTTAATGTAGATTTTTATTTTTATCACCAGTGTTTAGATCTCTCAGAGTTTTGAGTTTGAGCCCATGACTGGAGATGCTCTAAAAACAGGGATTTAAAGGCCACCAGCTCATGGACCTTATAGCACCCTCTAAATTTGTACGAGATTGCTTAAAGGGCTTTTAAAGCTTTGCCATGCTTAGTGACTGGGCGTATTAGTCACTTATCCAACTTAGAGCTATATATAGTCGGCAAGTCGCATGCAACTATGCAAGTTTGAAGGGTCAGTTAGACTATTGAAAATCTTATTGTACAAGCTTATAAAGTGGCCTGTATCACTTTGGATGCTCTAAGGTAGGATTGAACAAAATACCAAACAAACTAATTAAACCGATGAACCCGATCAAAATTTAATCGATTGGTGCGGTTTTCAGTTTCTATGTGATTTAACCGATCAAACCGAACCGACCGAATATATATATATAATATAATATAATATGTTTAAAATAGTTGGTTAGTCTGATTTTATTTCGATTTTGGTTCGATTTAGTCGATTCGGTTTGGTTGTTGTTTGCATAAATTAGAATCAATTCGGTTTCGAATTGATTTTGTTAATAGTCGGTTCAGTTTCGATTTGAAAATTTTGAAACCAACCAAAATTAGTTTAGTTCACGGTTTAGATGAAAAACCGAACCGTTGATTCGATTTTCAACCCTACTCTAATGACTTGGGTTACGAGACATCCAACTTGCATCCCATAAATAAGGAAACGTGGTGAAACAAGTCTCCATTCAATTTGAAGGCAAGGTTTTTGCTCAGTGTCACTTTTCAGCTGTATTTGTACTACGACCAACCCGCACCATTGTCGTTCCATATCTACAACTACAAACAGTACAGGTTCGGTGTTAAACAGGCCAGCATGCTATCTTGGCCTTTCAGGGGCGCATTCATGATTCAGAGAGACCTCTTTGCACAAGCAATCAGATAATTCATCAAGAGAATCCACAGAGAGAGATTTATATCATAGCACCATTTACATCATCCATCAATTCTGTCCCTTTTCTGTTTGCTATTTTTTAGCTATAAAACAAGTTGCATTCCTAATTCTCATCATTTGATGATACTATTTCTACTAACTAGAGTGATGGGGTTGACGCGTTATAGAGTGTTTGTTGCTGCAATGGTTCTTCTGGTCTCTACAAATATTATGTTCATTACCATGACTAGAGCAAGAAAAATGGTGGCTTTCGCGAATTCTAGGGGCAGGTCGTCTTCTTCGAATTACTCTTCGAACAGTGGCAATCCAATGGAAGACTAGAGAGCTGCGCCAACAGGAGCTAACCATCTTCATAATAGGTGACAAATGGAAATGTAGTTGGAGAGGTTTATGCTAAGTTAAAGACTACTTTGTTAGTTGAAGGAATGAGGGAATATGATGTTTTTGGTTGTTTGGATGTGTTAGTTATGGAATATTTTTGCTATTTTTATTATCATGAAAATAATGGAATGGAAGATTAGTTAAACTGTTTAATCTGACTTGATTGTGCACGCTTTTGGTTGTGACTTGTGCCATCATGGGACATTTTTGTGTGGTGTGGGGCTTAACCCTAATGTCCTCAAGGGCCTCTGTGACTGGTTTTTTTGATAAACAAGTTTGTTATTAAAAGTAACAATTATTTGGCGGGGGATGTAGGGTTGAAAACCGAACTGTGGGTTTGGTTTTTCACCTACATCGTGAACCGAATCGATTTTAGTCGGTTTCAAAAATTTTGAACCGAAACAGAATCGATCATTAACAAAACCGAACCGATTCTAGTTTATGCAAACCATAACCGAACTGAACCGACTTAAATTGAACCAAAACCATAGAAATCGAAAACCTAACCGACCACATCGGTTAAATTTTTTTTTAAAATCGAAACCGATTCGAACCGATTTTGCTCGGTTCGATCGGTTTTTTGTTCAACTCTAGGGAATGCGACCATTACAAACGAATAACACTAGGGCGTGTTTGATTACTCAGTGAAATGGGTTTAACCATTGTAATAGTAATCACCATTAAAATGGTTTAAGTCACTCATTTGTTTGATTGAATATCAAAATGACCTAATGAGAATAATTATCACAAATTTCATTGTAGTGGCATTTATTTTCAAAACCCTATGAATGCTCATTACAATGCTCAACACTCCATGTCTCATTTGCCCTCCTTATCTAAGATAGATGTCTCTTTATCCACCATAGATCCAAAATTCATAGTTGATAGATGAAGATATAATGGTAAAGAACAAATCATTTTCATTCTCATTCTTATTCCCATTCCATCGAGTAACTAAATATAGTAATATTCTTATTTCCATTCCCATTCTATTGAATAATCAATCACAACTGACACACAAACACAAAGGAAATACTTATCAATAACAATAATACATAAAACATTACCATCGATAATGGCAAACAACCACTTTTTTCCAAAGAAAATGCATAATGGGAGACAAATGGATTGCCTTCTCGATTTCTTAACAACGACTTGAGATTCCAATCTTAGTAATCAACACAAAATTGAAGCAAAGTAATTCTAGGTTCTCTTGTTTGGGTGCTTATTTTGTGCCTTGTTTGAGGTTTTTTTTTAATACTTTTTATCCATTTCTCTTTAAAACACAATCACAAACACCATTCACAGAAGGGTGAAAATGTAAAAAAACCCTCAAACAAGGCACAAAAGAGACACCCAAATAAGACAACCTAAAATTTTTCATGAGTAAGTCTAGGGAGCCTTGTTTGCGGGTCTATTTTGGTTTTTTTTTTTTTTTTACATTTGTTGCTCATTCTTTTTAAAACACAACCACAAACATCATCCATAAAAGGGGTAAAAATGTAAAAAAAAAAAAACCAAATAGGCCCCCCAAACAAGGCTTTCTATAATTGTTGAGTTTTCATTAAAACCAACAATAAGGAAAAAATAAGAGTAAGTCTAGGCAGTCAGGTTTGGTACCCACTTTTGAGACAATTTTTGGATTTTTTTTTTTTTTTTTACACTTTTTGCCCATTCTCTTTAAAATACCATCTATAGAAGAAGTAAAAGTGTTAAAAAAAAAACTTGAGTAAGTCTCGGAAGCCAAGTTTGAGAGCCACTTTTGGACTAAGTTTTTTTTTTTTTTTTTTTTTTTTTTACACTTTTACCCCATATATTTAAAACATAACCACACACACCATCTACAGAAGGACTGGAAGTGTAAAAAACAAAAACTTGGGCCAAAAGTGCCTCCCTAGAATTGTTGGTGTACAACAATTATAGTCAGCCAGGTTTAGTAGTCATTTTTTGTTCAAGTTTTGAATTTTTTACACTTCTGCCATTTCTATACAGATGGTGTTTGTGATTGTATTTTAACAAAAAGGGGTAAAAAGTGTAAAAAATCTAAAACTTGACAAAAAAGTGACTACCAAACCTAGTTGCCTGGACATACTATTTACACTTCTATTTTTTTTTATAGACGGTGTTGTGGTTGTGTTTTAGAGATAAAGAAATAAATGTTTAAAAAACCCAAAACTTTACCAAAAAATTACTACCAAACCTGATTGCCTACAGTTACTTAAGTTAGAAAATATTTTTTGTACAACAATTTTAGCCAGCCAGGTTTGGTAGCTAGTTTTGGGCAAAGTTTTGACTTTCTTTTACACTTTTACTCCTTCTATAGATAGATGGTGTATGTAGTTGTGTTTTAAAGCGAAAGGGTAAAAAAATCAAAACTTTACCTAAAAGTGGCTACCAAACCTGGTTGGGTAGACTTACTCATTTTTGTAAGAGTAAGTCTGGGCAGCTAGGTTTGGTAGTTATTTTTGTGTCAAGTTCGAGCATTAATACATTTTTTACCCATTCTATTTAAAACAACTACAACACCATCCATAGAAAGGGTAGAAATGTAAAAAAACCCCAAACCTGTCTGCTTAGAATTGTTGTTTTTGTAACCAGCCCGTCTAGAGAGCCAGATTTACGCCAATGAGCCTCAATACCCTTTATTATCCCAGAGATCCTCGTAAATCCACTAATCGAACACAAACACACACAGAGAAAACATTCCCTGACATTGATCTGGCGCTAGAGGCTTGACTATCTAAAATTAGTAAAAATGTAAAAGAGTTGCAATAGCACTTGCTGCGTAGACTTACTCGTACCGATTTATCCGATTTAGCGTAATAAAATTGCTTCGACCCAACACTACTAGAGATTTAGCCGTATAAGTTCGTGCCGAGGATCAACTTTCCCGCTCTCTTTCTCTCTATTCGAGTTCGCCTGCGCGACGATTCGACGTTCCATTTCTCTTCAGGTAATTTCTTTAGGGTTTACTTCGCGTACTTGCAATTCATTTTATCGATAGAATCGATTCATCTTGGTTCAATCACCTGTAAAACTTATTAAAAAATTTCTAGTAAATTTTCGCTAGGGCTCCAAGAGATCTGATCGTACCGTTGAGTCTTTCATTCCAATTGAATCAACTCAACTTGACTGGTAAGTAGTTGTTCGTTATCATCTATTATTTTGTTTATCGAATTTGATTTGTAGGTCGTTTGAGATTGAAATGTTTTCTGTTGCAGAAATTGATTTCAAGATTGCAACATTTCCCCATTAAGCATGGAAGCTAACTTGGTAAGATACGGAAACTTGGAAAATTCTTCTTGTTTTGGTTCCGATGTTATGTGAGGATGTGATCTTTGATATAAAACATGATGAGTAGGTTTTTATGTGCGAGGAAAAAAGTAGTTCAAGAAAGAGTGATTTCTAATTTTGCCTAAAAATTAGAAAATAATTTAGTTTTGTTACCAAGTCGTATACGTTATTTTAGCAAAATTTGTTTGTCGAGGATGAATGAAAGAAACTGTTGTGTACATGCTAATATGATAATTCAATCAAAGAAGAAATGTAAAATGATGGCTATATCATGTGTGATTTAGTGTATTTGGAAGAAACTTATTACTCAAATCAAGAAAGATAATCAAGATGGATAACTTATTACTGTTATTGATGCTCTAAAATTTTTGACAGGCTTCAGGTCTAACTTCACTGTAAAACAATTAACATCAATGGTGAACACACGCTTTGGATCTGATATTCTAAGGAGGAACTTAATTGTTTCCAGGCTTTAGTTGTAGTTCACCCTTCCATTTATGGTGACTTTAATAATAAACTAAACATGCTAGGCATGAGATGAGAGTGGAAACTTTTAGACTGTTTCTTTAATTTACATTGAATCACAAACATCTGATATGATGCATTCTCTTTGTTACACTTATGCTTCATTATATTATTATTATTATTATTTTCTTTCTAATAATAGGAATGTATAGAGCAAAGTAGAAGCAAAGAACCGGCACAATCTTCTTCTTTCGATCGTTTGGTGTACTCAGAGGTATTTGCTTCAGAGTTCCAATAACATACATTTTTACTTTCTATTTTTTATTTTATTTTTGCAGTTGTGACATTTACACCAATGACTGTTCTGTATGAATTGTATCATGTGATGATTCATTGTTTTTTTCTGTAAAGAGAATGTCCCCTACAAGTGACCAAATTATAAATAAATTAAGGCAACATTTGGTTCATGGAATTGCACTTATATCGAATATTGTATCCCTAGAATTTGGGTTTTCATAAATGATCATTTGAACTTACCATGTAAACTGATTAGACATGCATTCATTTTTTAAGTAAAAAATGAGAGACACAACGAGATCCCTTTACACTTGATGCATCCAAAGTTTGTATCTTATCTGGAGATTTTAATCCTTGAGCTATTCAACTGGTCATGTGAACATCTTTACTCTGTTTTTCTGCTTGATTATGTTCTGAATGATAGCATATTTCTGATGATTTTTCTCAAGTTAGTGTGCTCATAACAATAAATATATTGAAACTTTTAATGCATAAGCTGCACAATCATACAACTTAGATTTCTCAATGAATCTTATGTCGGTACATTGAGTTTGTTATGCATATTTTGCAGATTGAAGAGATTGGATGGGAAAATTTGGTGAAGTTGGCTGAAGATCTAACCTATCTCAGATTATGCATCCTGTAAGATGAGCACAGAAGACCTGATGTTTACAAACATTGTCATAAAATCACCTTCAGCTTCAAGTCTATAAATTGAGTTATTTTAACTCCATTTCTTCCTTTTTACTACACATGTCTTTACAAGACAGTCTGGTTTGTATGCGGCTTTCCTGAATGAAACTAAGAGTCCCCCATTTTAACATGGGTTCTTAGACGTTCAAACATTCCATCCGTTGTGAAAGCTTAAAATATGTGATTGGAAAGGTTAAAAAGATTCCAACAGATTGAACACATGCCACCACATTTCATATTTTCCTACTATGTTGGATTCAATAATTTTAAATTTCTAATTTAGAGATATCACACCGAACTGGAATGGGAGATCTGATCTAATTGCTATAGTATGTTATGATATAATTCCATTTCGCGTAGTTTCACAAGTCTGTTTCACTGTTGATTAGATGTGAATTCTGCTACATCAATCCTCATCTTTTGAAAATTATTATTTTCTCCAGCCTTTTTGGTTTTTACACGCACATTTTCTTCTACGCGGAAGCTACTAATTTTCAAGTTGTTTGTTCCTGTGTACTAGAGATAAGAAGGGACAGTCACATATAATGGAGATACATCTGCCTCAAAGTTATCCTAAGTGTGCACCTTCAATTTCTGCGGTTGGTTACTGTATATTCACTCCTGTATGATTTAGTGGTCATGATGCCTGGTTTTTTTAAAGATAAATATAAAATTTTCGTAATTTTTGTTTCCAAGATGCCTTTTATAGAAATGCTGACATCTATTTATATTTTATGTAAATACAGAGAATTTTATCTATCTAACATTTCATATCTAAATGTCTCTTATGGTCTTCTCAGGATGTGCCTTATATTTGTGAGCTGAACTGGTCAACAAGCTCAAGGTTGAAAGATGTTATGCACCAGTTCCGCGAGGTTGTTAAGAAAGCTTGCAGAGCAAAATTGTAGTGCATTTTTTGTTTCTTCTTTGGTAACTAGTAAAGAATTCTGTCTACTGTTTCAAGGACTTTCTAGTTGTCTAATGCCATGGTTTACTAACAAATGTACCTTAAAACCATGTCTAGCATTTGGAGAGGCTCCATGAATTTTGGTCTACCATGGATAATATTGACAAGGTTCTCTGGGTTGTCGATCCAAAACCGGCATCTCGTGCTACATCATTTCGCCAGATCAGTCTCGGTAAGGTCTTTGCATTATAATATATGTAGTATGTTTCGTTTCTTTATTCTGACACTCTTCTAATTGGTTTATCATTTCTCAATTTAATCAGGAAACACTTGCTATATCATTCTGTCTGTAAATGCTTATAATCCAAGGTCTCTACCAGAGTAAGCTTTCATCTGATCGTTTTTTGACCATTGTTAATGCTCACCTAATGTTGAATAACCAGTTGGGTTTGCTTAGGTGTTGATTTCTAGGTCCAAACTCGGAAGTAGATTCCCTCATAAAGACATGGAGGAGAAATTGCAGAAGATGGTAAAAATATCCTATTTTGTGCTCTATGGTATATTTTTTATGGCTCATGTGATTTAATTCTTGACACAAGGAGAATATGATATCCTAGTTATTCACATATGGATAGGTATGCATCTATGTATTATAGCAGAAAAATGTTTGCGAAAATCTTATACGACTATGTGTGAATGTCAGTGTCAGACTCTACTACGCGTGGGATGTTAATCTTGAAACATTGTCTTTGTTGACTATAGTTTGTCACTGTGCTAGTGATCAACAACATGATTACTATATTGTTTCCATAACGTAGGATGATGGATAAACCGTTTGCTGAGAATCTTGCCACTATATTGGAGACTTCACTACGTGGACCTCCAGATGCCCAGAAAGATGATCAGCAAATTGAATGTGGCATATGTTATACTCAGTGTCTTCCAATTGGTAAGTTTGATAAATATTTTGAAGTATTAGATGCTATTCGATCATTTATGAATCTAATAATGTGCTTCTTTGTTGATTAAGATGATGAACTTGGAGCTAAGAGTGGAAGTAGGCCTGACTATGTATGTGAAAATACCAGCTGTAGTAGGTCCTTCCACAGTGTTTGCCTCGCAGATTGGTTGTGTTCTATCACCACCAAAGGCAGTATGTTGAACTATCTATCAGCTGCACAACTTTCATGTTTACGTGAAAATACGGAGATTACTTGTTTGCGGTGAAATTTTCTATTGCTGCTTCTTGCATTTATCCTTTTTATTTTGTTTGTTTACCATCAATGGGAGCATCTTTGCAATCAAAGCAGAGTACAAAATTCTAAGAGGCAAGAACTTACTGATGCATGGAACTCTATCTTGAAACCATCAAGCTTGAAGTCTACCCCTTTAGATATTGTAACAATTGAACTTCTGTAAATCTTGGGGCTGCTAGTATATCTAACTAAGGTCCTGGAAAAAACGATTCTACAATATCATTTTCTCTATTTCAGTCATTTATGTTTGTTCTGTATCCTGAATTGCAGGTCATTTGATGTTCTCTTTGGGAACTGCCCTTACTGTTCAGGACCAGTTGCAGTCAAAGTCAACAATAATTAATAATGCATTGGTTCAGTGACTGAACCTAGTTCAATTCAAGGTCAACTGTGATTCCTAATGAAAATATTACTCTTGTTAGTGTAGCTAATTTCCTTATGTCAGATATTTTCTTAGTCATTGGTTTAATTCATTTTTTTGTTAAAAAGTGTTTATGTATGAAGTATGTGTTGGATATTGGCTCTTAAGTTTTGACTTGTATGTTTACTCATGCTTCATTTCACCAACTTAGAGCCTAAGAATTAATGGTGAAAAAAAGAAGCTTTATTCAAGTCTCTACCAAAAACATGTGATTTTGAAATCTCCAAGTAGTTGAAATAGAGAATGAGGTAAAATAATAGTTGAATTTCATATTTATATTTTTCTCACAAGTTCATGATAGATTGACATTTCCTGTCTCGCAAAATTTGTCGCAACCAATCTCATCAATTTGGCAATGGGTCACACATTCAGTGACTGCTATAGATGTACTCACTTGAATGACTTTAAGTATTAGATCCATAGTGGTTGTGGACCATGTTGTCCTGTTTCAATTTTATTGCTCAAAAAATTTCTGACTACAGTTTTTTTTTTTTTGTATCCACAGAAATCTAACAGTTCTAATGCCTCTGATTTCTTTCTCTGGCAGTAATTATTCTTCTGAGAAAGATAGATCTTTTAAGTGGGAACTGGTTTGAATGGTTGATGGGGGCTGCATGGAGCTACTTGGGCTGAAGAAGTAGATAGCTGATTTGCCAATCAGCCCTGTGGTATTTTTTCAGGTGCGTAGTCCCCTGGTCAATTAACTCCCGATCCATTGAATAATAGCATATGGTTTGGACAACTATGGCATTATCAAAACTTTAGAATATTTGAAATAGAATTATGATAAATTAAACTTCACTGAACGCAGAAGCTTGCTTGTTACTATTCTTCATACTTTACCATAAACTTGTATGCTAAAATGAATTAGGTTGATGTGGGCATTAAACTTTGGTTTGGGGTAGTAACCTGTCATCAATGTTTCGTATGGTATCAAACATTAGTATCAAGTGTGCATTGCTTTTATAACGCAAAGGTGTCTACATGATATTTCATTATAGGCTGGATCTAGTTACGTAATTCATCATATTTACTACATTTGTATATGAACTTCAAATTGAGTGGCATATTTTTACACAATGCAAAAAGTGGTTTAAGGGGGACCGCTCTTTTCATTAAATGTTAAAAGGCAGCAACGAAGCTTTATAGATCTGACTTAGCAACAAAAGAATGCCTATACTAGTCCAGATGCCAAACCATACCGAACACATGTAGGATAGAATTTTAGACTTCACGAGTTGTAACTGAACCCAAATCCGATTGGAAATTGTCATTTTGAATATAATCCTGTCAAATGTCCACCTAAATCTAGTCCATATTAGTTTTGTCTGTATGTAGATACCATAAAAGTGGGATCAGTTTCACTCCCTAATTTCAGTACAAACCAAAAGTGTGAAGAAATGAAAACGACCAAAGAGCATTGAAGAATAATACTAAAGCAAGACGTAGAGGGTACGTGAGGCACATTAATTTCATTTGTAGGAACACGACTTGTTTTTTACTAGCCTAAAGCATCACCTGACGTGCCTTATGACACTTGAGTCCACATCAAATTGTCTGTTTACATCTGTTTCTGATTACATGTGAGGGATAGCAAAGTATACTAGAGATAGGACATAGGAGATATGAATGGTTGAATTATTGTAGATAGTACGATGTTAGGTTCCTCACTGTATTCTGATATGGATTGCCCTGTTGGAGTAGTAAATGTTAGTCTATGCAACTTCTGACCTAAATCCTTTTAAACTTGCACCTTTTATGCCATTTGTACATCATAACATTCATTGTTCTCCATGTTGAAGTTCAAGTTGAACTTAGCATTTAAAACTTTCGACTGTGTTGCAAGTTGCATATGGTTTTTTTATTAGCTGACGTTAGGATAACAAGGTGGGAGTTGTGTTTATGGGGGACTTTTAATTTTTCAACGATAGTTTTGCAATCACTGTGAAAAACACAAGTCTATATATATCTTTTTTGGTAATAAAAACCGTTTAATTATTAGTTGCCTATAGTTTTTAGTCAACCCACACACACCCATATTCAAGTCCAACCATTAAATTTTGGGGAGAATTTATGTTCAAGTTTGGAACCATAAAGAAATGGACATTTTCAGCCATTATTTCACAATCACTCAAATGACTTTATTCTCACAAAATAATTCCACCTATTATAGACAAATTAGAAGCTGGTCCATGATTATAGATCTATACACAACACATAAACAAGACTTCCATTTCACCACATATAAACCTTCATCAAATTTCTCATTCGCATTACGCCCTATCTTGCACGTGGGAAAAGACTGAAGTATATCCCTTTTAAGCTTGATCATGTATGGAACAACTTTAAATTCCAGCCATGCATTCTGGTGGAGTCACTGGATATCGTGATTTATCGGTGCAGTAGTCGTAGATCATGTGGTTCATACGAACCCACCTGTACTTTCTAGCTTGAATTTGATCAAGTTGTTGGTAGGCAGTACCTTCCCACCAGTTTCTAGGGTTAGAGGCACAAGTTGATGCTCCTGGAACTGGACACCCTTCAATATCAAAGTCTTTGTAGTAGGCGTAGAAGGGGGCTTTACTCCAATCAATCTTTTCAATCCCACCTCTTGTAGCCCAATCATCAGCTTCCCATAATGTTGAGTACACACCCATTGGTTGGAACTTTGGGAATGGTATTCCATGTGCTTCGTTGTTCTTGTAGACCCTAATTGGTACGTCATCGATGAAGAACCTGAAATGAAATTACCATTTTCAATGTTCAAGATATCTACCATGAAAACACACATGGAAATTGAAACGGTTTCTGTGAATTCGATTCCGAGGCCCTCCCGGACTTGGATTCCCATGAGCAGTGGGAAAACATTCTTATTAAGAATTGATTTCCTGTCAGTAAATAGACAACCAAACAACGGAAATCTACATTACATGGGAAATTGATTACATTTCCATAGAAAATGGCTAACCAAACGTACCCTTAGATTGTTTAGAACTTTGAATTTTCCTCAAGCAAACTTTTTATTCCAACCAAAATTTTATAGAACATTTATCCTCCCATGTACTTTATACTTAACCTAACTTTGGTTTAGAACGCTGATGTGACATTTTCATATTTATGATGTTGAGTCCGACTACACCTGTTTGATGACTCCATCAGCTACCATGTAGTTGATACATTAGGAGTCATGATGATTATGAATACGAAAAAATGTAAAAAAAGCACACTTGATATATATTAGCTCTATTAATTTTCTCGTACACTGTAGTCTATTACTGACAAAGTTTTAGATTAGACTGTGATCTGAGAAGGTGGTGTATTGTGGCAAACTTAGTTGATTAAGAAAACTCTCATGTCCGTAGTCGACAAAATTAGAGAACAATGATTGAAACTGATAAGTATTGTCATACTTTTGTTGAAAAGAAATACAGTGTGAAGTAGACCAAGAAAAAGAAGTAAATACAGGAAAGATGAAGAAGAGAAAAAAGAGAATACTATGAAAATGCACCGACAAGATGACAATGGGTTTTCCGATGATCAATATAGAAGAAGTTAGCCAAAATTTTCAAAAACTTGGAGAACATTAACTGCCACACTAATCAACTTTGAATGAATTGTAATAGAAAATTCGTTCCTTCTTTGTGAAAACTCTTCTGTTTGTAGCTTTTATAGAGATCTATAGGACTAAAGAACTTACACAACATGATGACGGTTCCATAGAAATGAGTATGTGTGAAACTCTGCAGCTGGATCAAACCAGAGATTGATCCTTTGTTCGCGGTCACCTTTTCCATGAGCATACACATTTGTCTGAACAGTGTAAGGTTGTCCTGTACGATTTCCCAAGAACTCGAAATCCAGTTCATCGCGAACTTTATCAGTGTCTGAATTCATCTACAATACCACCAATAAAACATGCAAGTCAATCAAATGCTTGAAACATTTCAAGCGTTTGTGACACTGAAATTAGTGTAGTAAGTTTCTCTTACATAGAAAGCAGTGACAGTCCCTGCAGAGTCACCTGGTATGAGCCTGATCTTCATACTTACACGCCCGAACAAGTACTTCACCTTGGAAGCAAACCCACATCCTAAAAGGTCAAACAATAAATTTGAGAAAATTTTTCCTTCGTGTTGTTATTGGTTTAGTACATGCTAGTTTAAGGACCCACAAAATGATTTTATTACCTGAATTTTGGTCTAGAACCAATTGTATGGTAGTCCCCCCTTGGATTTGCCTGATATGGGAATCAGACCATGTGACATGAAAATCTTTTAGGAACGTAGCGGGGCGAGCAGAGACCCATGTCGAAAATGCAAGGACATACAACACAAGAAGGCATAATGATGATGTCGGTATGATCATGGTTGTACAAAAAAATGAGAGAGGAAATAAAAGGTTTTTGTGATGAGGATAATTGGAGTAGTAGAAGGGGATTTATATACAATGAGGATTGAAGAGAGGGAGGGAGAGAGGGGGACTGCTGCATTCAACTGGAAAGCTCCCTCAGATTAGACTCTCCGGTCTCCTTCATAACAGCTAATTGTAAGCAGTGTTTGGCCCCTCACTCATATCTATCTTTTTAACGCCCACTTGTTTCTTTTCCCTTCTTACTAATATCATGCATAGTTGTTTGCTAGTTTCTGCAAAATTGCTAGAATTTTTTTACCATTTAAATTAACTTCTTTGTTTTTGTTCTGTATGGTAGCTAAAACCCTTCAATTAGGTCTGCACTTTGTGATTTTGTTTGATTCCTATTGTTTGTAGTCTAGCATTTTGCATTTTGTTGGTATCTGTTGACATTATCTGAAAATTAAAGAATAATTTACACCTTATAGAGGGATCAACATTGTGATGGCATTATCTTTACAAGGTTAATTAGACTCAGTTGAAGGTGCAGGATCCTACTTCAGAAATTCCTCTTAAATCATTACCTGACAATCTATTTTGGGTAGGGTGTGAGAATGTTGTAAATATGTTACAATGTTACCTTGATTTATATATCCTAGCACAAAAAATCTGTCCGTTTCGAATTTTATATCCATTAATATTTTTTGTTAAAAGTTAACAACGAAACTAGATTTACAGTTTTTCTTAGAGTATTTATTTCAACTATGCTCTCAAACTAGATTTACAGTTTATCTTCTTGAGATTGAGAAGAGGTGTTATTACAGTCAGAGTTTTGTTTTTTAGGAGCTATGCACATGAGGTTCTTTCATCTGTAGCTTGGCGTAAGATCTGTTTTAAAATTTTAAATGATGTGAGCTACGAGCTTAGGAGTCTGGGAGTGTAGTTTACCTAAATAATGACCTAATATACTCGTTTTTAAACACACGACTGGGAAAATCTCATATTTTAACCATGTATTGGGGCGAGAGATGGCACAATCAAAACTAGAAACCGAGCTTTGATCTTGCCATTGGAGATGCTGTTAATGAACTAAAATTTTGTGGCAGTGATCTAAATGGTGAGGATGTCAATGAAAAACCACAAGAACTTAAAAAAACTTCTAACTTAATAAACAATCAGAGCAAACTGCACAAAACTCGAATAGATCACAGGACCCCTTGAATTAAAATTCTGACTTTTACGTGAGCAAGAAGGTTGAACAATAGAAGAAGACAAACAGATCCTTTTCTATCATTTGTACAAACTCCAACTCAAATAGGAAATCCAGCCTGTCTATAGCTGCTACCAGTCCACATCATACATCACTCATTATCTACATGTCTAAAACCTCGGCTGGTATAATTTTTGATCAGCTGGATTAGAGAAGCAACTTCGGCCTTCTGTTTATGATCATCCTATGGCTTAATAGAGAGATTCTAAATGTCGAGGGAAAGGGCGAGGGAAATGAGCTGGCGAGGTGAAAGCCGTTCATTTCCCTCGAGATCCGTGCGTTGACTTTTTCATGCGGATCTCGAGGGAAATGAACGGCTTTCACCTCGCCAGCTCATTTCCCTCGCTCGTTTCCTCGCCCTTTCCCTCGACATTTAGAATTTCCCGGCTTAATATTAGGATACAATACGTTTAGAAAATTGCATATTTGACCGGAAAATTTCAGACTATTTGAACGCACCCCTGTTGACGGTAGGATCCAATTTCAGGGTTTCAAACCCATTTCAAAGGCTATTGCAGGAGTGTGATCGTTGTCAACCATAAGATTTTTGACAAAATTGAGGAATCACGTTATCAAGTTTCTAACAGTATGGAAATTGAGTTCTTTAATCGAGGACAAGGAGTGTGATTTGTACATAAATGTGATTTTGCAATGTTAATCTCCAGTCTCAGTTCTCTCTTTCTTTCCTGTATCCCTGCTTCTACACCACTTTCATTCCTCTCATTTTCACAAAATTGGATTCTACATAAAGATACATACCCTAAGAAAATTCTAATTGACTAAAGTCGACCCCTAAGACGCAGGAAAGGGCAAAGGCCTTATGAGTGAGAGTGATGGATGCACTAAACAAGTCTATTCTAGCCTTCTAGGTGCTTACTGGATGTGAAAAGCTGAAACCATTTGTCCTACAAAATTATCTAGAATGGGATTTTAGAATTTGAAATCCTGGTCCCCTATAAAAACTATACATCCCCTAATGTAAGGAAGCTTTCAATGAATTAACATGCAATGGTCGTTTCTTTGATGGGGATATTTGGCTTTTGGACAAATGGTAAATTTGGACAGAAACAATCTCAGCTCATTAAGCAAAAGAAGAGAATCATGGGAGATCATTTCCTGTTATTATCGATATGCAAGAAGTGGGGACTGGCAAGTGAATGCACGAGCCATTGCGATTTTTGATTAGGCAACTATCAACATGTCAACATTAGTTGAAAGGTTGCACAATACCGGCCCAAGAAGATGACACTGGTAGGGCTGATACTGGTTCAATAATTAGTGATACTGGATTCTGGTTTGTTTTCATCTTTATCAGTCACTGTGTCAATTCACACTTGTTTCCCTCTAAAATAACTTATGCTATATTGCTAAGCTAGATTCTTGCAAGCCAGACAAACATTGATGTTCAATATTTAGCACTGTACTAAAATGTTTTGCAATTTGCAGATGGCTGGGATGGGCACCGGAAAGAAAAGAAAATTGCAGTGCAAATAGGAATGATTTACGGTAAATTCATTTAGTGACTCCAGTGTGACATAATTTCATGCGTTATATAGTTGTTTCAATGAGACATGAATTAGTTATTTGTAGTTATAGTTAAGGATTTGATTTACCCTAATTAAGGTATGTTAGTAGTTCCTGTTTGGAGTTGTCGGCAATTTTTTGTACCATAACCATTTTGGATGAAAATTGACATGTATTTCAACGTAATATGACGGTATACACAGGGTCAAGGCTTTTCCATGTTAGATCGTTTAGTCAATTAATAAACCTATTTATGACGTAAAATATTCTTTACAGAAAAATAAAAATAAAAAATTGAAGTAGACCAATGGTAGGTTTTGGGAGTTATTAGACCGAAAGTTGCCCCCATTAATGAGAATGAACTTATTAGAACATAATTGATGGCCTATTGCTTGTTTAGTATCATGTGAAGCTCACAGGGATGATGATAACGATAACATCATAAAACCAGCACAAAAGATGGTGACAACTAAACTATCGGTTTGGACATCTCTTCTTCTTACTGTTTATCAGCTCAAATAATTTGATCAGCTTTTCTCTTTTTTGAAATTTCTCCTTGTTCCTCTCCTTTTTTTGGTCAGACGTCTTAATACAAAAGAAGAAACAAGTCCAGAAGTTGTATGTTACATCAATGAAAGATGCATGTCTAATAAGTACCTAATCATCATGTAATTATCTTATACTTAGTGATTTGTGTGTTCTAATAAGGCCAGTACATAGTATTTTGGTTGTTCTAAAGAGGCCAAAACATTAAACTGTCACTTAAATGAGGCTATAGTTTTCGTGCATGTGCATGAACAAATCTTTAATAGTGATTTGAGAAAGTTAACTCTCATCATCAGTATAACCTAACCACGTGATATGTGATAGATTTTGGTATTCTTGCTTAAGCTCTTAGCTACGGATATTTAACGTTTATAAGAATTAAATTAGAAAACTGTTGTGAAATCAATGTCAAACAGGCAGAATGTGACTTGATTTGAAACGAGTAAAGGGGATAGACATAATTGAGTCACATTAGTGTGCCTAGTGGAATTAAGAGTAGGATACGAGTCCTTTCATTATCCATGTTGTACCTAACAATAAAGATTAAATAGGAGGATGCCCTGCAATAATGGATGATCAAACCCTTCACTCCGTGATTTTTTTTTGTTTGCTTGTAATTTGTGTTAGCTGGACTAGCAGTCCATAGTGATATTAGGGAGAGAAACAATCACTTCATTTTGTTTCATACCATTCCTTGCACGTACGGGTGTGAGGATGTATAGATAGATAGACACTGAAATCAATTCCATGGCCCAGGATGCAAACTAGTGAGGCTGACGCTTGATGGACATTTCAAAGCCATATGCTTTTGTATGAGCTAAAATTATTGTGTATAGGTGTGGTCCTTAGGACAGTGGATTTTCGTTTAGTTATAAAGGTTGGGTCCTGAAGCCATCTCAAACGTCGAATGTCTTCATTGAGGACTTCGGCAACCATGCTATATTGGCACCTCTCCCCGTTTAGCATTTTGTCTGTCTTAAATGTTTTATGAGCTACTAAAACTACCAAAAGGGTTGGTTGTAGATGCTCATACGATTTTCAAAACAGAATTTAAAATCTTTAATTTTGGTGCTTATTAAGGGAAAATTGAGCTTTCAAACATAGAAATTCTATAAACAAAAGGGAATTAAACAACAATAGAAATTCTATAAACAAAAGGGTATCAAACAAGAATTGGAATTTAATTTAAAACATATGAACTATATATATAGTGTAGCTCTCATTGGCAACCTTGAACATTATTTCTCTAGTATAGTTTAGAACTTCGGTAACGAGCACTCCTTGGGAATGTTATTTTGGAACATATTGTTGTCTTGGCAGTAATCATAGACGAGGTCATAGTTTCTAACCCATCTGAATAACCTTCTTTGTGCAGCAGTCAATGAGCTAAACCTGGCTTTGTTCCACCAATTTGCATTACCATCAGCTCTGCAAAACCTTGCATTTCCTCTCCAAACAAATGCATCAATCTTGTAGTCTCTGAATGATGCTATGAAGGGACCCTTCGACCAATCAATCTTGTTGCGTCCTCCGCCAGTTGCCCAGCTGTCGCCATTCCATAGGCTGATTTTTAGGCCCATAGGTTGCCACCTAGGAAAATCAACTCCCTTGTCTGCATGGTTTTTGTATACTCTTATGGGTACCCAATCAACCATAAACCTGCCAGAAAAAAAAAATCACCAAAGAAAATATGAATACTAGGTTTCTTTCTTACCTTGAATACAAAAATTTGGGAGTTAAAGTTGGCTTACACAATTTGGTGAAGGTTCCACAGGACTGAATAAATAAATAAGTAAAACAAACAGAATCTAAGAAATACCTTGAAAACTTGGTAAAAAATTGGAGCTCTCAGTTACCTGATTCTTGATCAAGCTTTAAGCTCCTCTTGTGTCCTTCAGCAGAAGTGTTTACTTGATTAGGAGACCATGTAACAAAAAAATCTTTGTTGAAGTCCTCCATAGATACAACAGAAGCAAATGAAACTTGCACTAGCTTTGCTATAATTAGAACTAGAATACATTTTGAAACACTAGCTTTGCAACTCTTAATCATGTTTATCTCTCTCTGATATTGAAGATGACATGACAGGGATGGGGATGATCTTATTTATATCAATATGCATGAGAATAGAGATTGCATGGTGAAGTTAATATTAGATGAGAAGCAAGGAAGGATTTGGTTTGAGGAATACCTTTAGAAGGAAGCAAAGGAATCCAAACCAATCAAACACATTACCTTTTCCACTCGGTACCCATGGAACCAGCTCCCATTCCACCATTACCACAACCTGCTTTCTCCCAATCCTCACCAAGTTTGAGTACATATCCCCCTCACTACAATGACTACCATACCCAACTCAACTCTACATCAACCACTTTCACCATCTGCCTTTACGACCACAACCTTGTCCCTGATACCATGGTCCAGGGAGACTCTTCCACCACAACCTTATAATATTTGAATGTAATCAAAGTTTAGTTTTTATGAGTGTGATTTTTAAAACAAAAAAATTTGTGATTGTGAGTTTTTCTCACTCTTATATTATATTTTGTTAGATATGTATTGTTGGTAGAATTATCGAATATTAGTAGAAGTAAGTGTTCTTGATTATCTAGTTCTCTTTAGATATATAAATCCATGAATTTCAGGTTAGATTTTAATACATAAATAAATCTATAAATTCATGTAATATTGTATTATAATTTTCGTGAGCAAAATAGTTGAATTAAAAGAGAACTAAGATTTTGTTAAATTTAGTAATAGAAAACAGTTTTGTGCAGTGTAAAGGTTGGCAGTGGATCAAGATCTTCCCGTTGTCAAAATGATTTCAAATTTAATCCGCAGTTTGAAAACATCCATAGAAAAATTATAGCTTTAGTTTGAGTTTATCCAACGGTTGGATTTATCTCGAGGCAGGGAAAATCACCACTGATCAGATTGTAAAAATCCTATTATCTTTACCGAGTTTATTCCACGATGTTATTTGAGCGTAATACAATTGAAATTGATATTACCCCTATCATTGAGCTATATTTCATATGACATAAAAACTTGTAGATTAGAGGTATGTATCTGTAGGAGAAGAAGATGACACAAATAGAGTTGGGTTGGACTGAATAGTTAGTGTGCTGGATTGAATAGTTAAGCCCAATAATCTGAATAGTTGTTTGTTGGATAATGATTTCGATTGGCCTGAATAGTTAAGCCCATAATTGAATTGGTTGGTTTAATTGAATAAATGTATGGATTGGATTTCTAATATACTGATAGAATTAAATTGAATTGAACTTACCAAACATGGATTGATTTCAGTGTATAATATATTGTTGAGAAAATCCTTTGATTGAGGGATGAAATTATAAGAATTGAAATGCTGATTGATTTGTGTATTCTTATTATTCCGTGAATTGGTATTTGTATTTCGTATTGTGACTTGAACTTTGATTGTTATGCAAATTACTTTGCTAAGAAATGTGAATTATTTTTATTGTATGGACTTTGATCCCACTTTATTACAGAAAGTTGATATAGGATCCCCAAAATAATGGAGGAATATTGTGATGAAATTGTTGATTATTGCCAAATGTCAAATGATATGTTTTCCTAAAATGAAGGGTGAACTTGTCTTTGATTGACAAGGTGCCAATATATAAGGATTAGGAGATATCACAATAAATTACAAAAAAATGATATTCCCCAAGGACTTGGTGGATTTGTGTATGATTGACAAAAATGTCAAACGATATGAATAAATTTGAATTTATCGCTTAAAATAATATCGAATTGTATCACTTGGAACTACCACATCTCTTTGATATTATGATTTCTTCTTTCTTATAGAGAAACTAAATAACTTTCGGGTTGTCTTGCGGATGTGGGGCACATCTTTTCCATAGAAAAACTAAAATAATTTTCGAGTTAGTCTTGCGGAAAGATGATGATTTTGAAATGCCTAAAATAGGCTTATTATTTGTCCGTCAAAAGTGTGACGTGATCTATGCACATTGTTAGCCCTACAGTGGCTTTTATTGTATTCATATAGTTAGGGGTATCCGATTATGAATGCATGTATGTGATGTGTTCTCACTTGGGCATGGATGACGAAGAAGTCCTTCTTTATATGAAAGAAACATATGAGCATGTATGTTCGACACGGAGGTGGTGCGAATGTGGTATAGTCTAACTGATCAATTCATTATAATGGATAATTGAGTTAACATAAATAATTTATTGGTCGATAATTTTTAGTAAATAGAATAATACAATTATTGTCTTATAATCACGTAGTGCAGAATGACAGGTCTGCTAACATTATATGCAGGTCTGACTAGCCATGGTTAGTTTCTATAGAACATGTGTATTTAAGGTAAATAGTTACAGAAATATGTTAGAAACTGTAATTAGCTTTATACATTCGCCTCGTGGAGGAATTACTGTTTTGTTTTGGTTATTTTGTCGTACTATATTTTTCTGTCAAACCATGTTTTTTCTCTTATTGATTTTGGGAACGAAAAATTTCACACCAGTTTAATTGCTGACCCAAGTGGTCTTTGATTCTTGGGTACATTCCTTTGGGAATGTAACAATGTACCCGACTAGTTTGTTTAAGGATTTAGTAGTTTCGGGCGAACTTAGAAAAGTTCGTTTTGTACGTGACGAGTATTGCTGGGGAGTTGCATGCTGTTCGAGAGTCTAGGTCATTTTGTCTGTTAGGTGACAGTTTGATCTTTTGTAATAGAACTTGGAGTTTTTATTATTTATTTATTGAGAGAAATACATTTTTGATTAGTTGAATTTGTCAGAGTTAGTTCTACGAGATTTAATATATTTTTCCTTCTTTTTGATGGGCTTTTTAGATCAGTTGTTTTATTTTTCTCTTATTTGGTAAATTTTCCATTTGATTATTTTTCGTGGATACCAACTATTACTTTTAGTGAATGACATTCATATCTCGAATTTTAGGAAAACGGATAATCCCATTTGAATATTAAGATTTCGTTTTCTTGAAAATTGGAATGTAACAAAGTGGCTGACTGCCTAGACTTACTCTATTTGAATGCATTGAAAATGATTAACATGTCAATTGGTACATTCTACTAGTTGTGGCTACTCTTAGGTTAGACCGTTAGGCGTGTCTGAACGATTTGTTTAAAAAATTGTAAATAATAAAAATGAGAAATATATGTATGGATAAAATAAAATACAAATTTAGCACTTGAAAGTTGAAGCTAAATATTCCACACACACTTGAAAGTCGCAACAGCACCGCCCTTCGCAACAGCACCACCCTTCGCAACAGCACCGCCTTCGCAGCAACCGCCGTCACCATCACTTCTTCGTCGTCTTAAAAAAAAAATCTCCCAAGAGGAATCAGTTCAATCCCTAGTTGTAAGTTGAGTTGATGATTTGTTTGTTTATCTTTTGTTCACATTTTTAAAATAATACCCATGTGTTTCAAATTCAAGGAAAAAACTAATCGATTCTTTTTCTTCTTCTTCAGATTGATTTGATCGAATAAGTAAGAGTTTAGTATATACTTTTCATAAATAATATTTGGTGTTGCTAGTGGCCAGTCTTCATTCTCAATCATGCAAGCTGTTGTTTCTTCTAGATCATCTACTCTTAAGAGCTTGATCTCCTCTTCTAAGAGCCTGATCTCTTCCTTCACTAGGGTCCTACAACAAGCTCCTCCTCCCTCAGTCACCCCCTTGCCATTGTAGAAGCAGCAAATGAATCACAGATGCTTTTTATCCTCTTGTCTAACTACTACAACTTATCATGGAACTGCTCATCGTCATCAACCAATCATGTACATGTGTTCTAATAGAGAAATAAACATGTCTTCTTCTAATAGGGGAGGATGCCACACAGGTTTGATTTATTTATATATTTTTCCTTTTTCTTCAATTGATTAGATGATTAATCAACAAGGTTTTTGACTTGATTGCAGAGGGGGACAAGGAGGAGGGTGAGATAATATATCACTCAAAATGAATCCAACACCATCATCAACAACCCGAACTCGATATTTTGCTTTGTTTCGACAAGTATTTTTGCAAAAGTCGTCTTTATCACTTGCAAATAGAAGAATACAATGGTATCCCCAGTGGAGGGGTTCTTGTTGAACACCTATTTGAATTAGATGGCACGTCAAATAACTTTAGTCTTGTTGGATCCTGTAATGGGTTGATATGTCTAACCGGGCCGCGCAATACTTGTTGGGAGCCCATGTTCGTTAATAATCCAGTAACCGGAGAGAATGTAAAGTTACTTGAGCCCCTTTGTGGTTATGGTTATGAAAATGGTAAGAAGCTTTGTTACAATGTCATATCTGGGTTTGGCTACGATCACGTTGCTAAACAATATAAGATCTTAAGAATTGTGTGTGGTTATCATGGTTTTGATATGCTTAGTTATGCACAAGCCAATTGGAAGGTTTACTCTTGGTTCGGATGCCGAGTGGAGGATGCTTGGAAATGTTCCTTATGAATTGGCAATATTTTATTATAATCCTGAAATATATTTTTCACCATTGTTTTTCAATGGAGCTCTTCATTGGTGGGGATATGAAGAAGAGAATGTTGTTGCTTTTGATGTGGTTGAAGAGAAATTTCGGAGGTTTTCACTACCCCCTCTTCATTTTCCAGCGTTGTATCAATTGTTGGAGTTAGGAGGGTATTTATGTTTGAATGATATGTTTGAAGATCGGTATGAGATATGGGTAATGAAGGAATACGTGGTAGCAAGTTCTTGGACTAAAGAGTATGTAATTCCACTACGTTCAAAAAACTCTAATCTTTTTGGACTTGGACCTCTAATGCAATTGAAGAATGGAAATATAGTACTACTGAACTTCAATTCTTTGGTGTCCTATGACCCTATTACGAATAAAATTAAGAACCTGCAGGTTCACAATATGGAAATACTTGAAGAACTATGTGATAATTGGGTTGCTGCAAGTTCTCATGTCCCGAGTTTTATTTCACCCAACAACATTGTTTGACCATCCAAAAACAGGTAACATACTTGACCATCCAAAAACAGGTAACATATTGAATGCCTATTTCTCTCCTACTTTTTAGATGAGCATCATGAACTTTTATATAGTTATATTGATTATGGTTATGATGACTATGCAAAAGATGAGACATTTTAGATGATATTAAAGAGTATACTTCTTTGCTTTGTAATGTTTCGCTTGGAGTCTCTCAATGATGCCATGGCTAATTTTTTTCTAATATTTTTTAGAGTGGGTGTGGTAATGTTGGACTCAATATAATGTATTGCCATTGGTAAATAACTTGTATGCCTTGCAACAAGCTATTTCGTATGCATCAAGGTGTACGCATCACTGAGACAACTCGTACGCATTATTTACACATACCAATGTGTGAGCATTGAGTTTTTGGTCTATTTCGCCTCAATGAGGCATATGCATGAACCGCCTTTTAAGATTTGGTATTTGTTGTAAGATACTGAATGCTCATTTTGTTTCAACTTTTTGGATGAGCTTTATGAACTAGCATAGTAATATTGATGATGAATTTACAAAAAGACGAGACATTTTAAATGATTTTAAAGATTATATTTCTTAGGTAAGATAATGAAGTTTGTTCGTTCCAACTTTTTGAATGAATGTGCAATAAGATGAGACATTTCAAATGATTTTAAAAAGTATTCTTTGCTTTGTGATACTATGGCCATTGAAAGTTTTGCTTGGATTATCTTAAGGCAATCACAGAACACCATATATATTGTTCCACACCACCATCATCACATTTTTCTCCCACACCATCAATATAAAAATGAAAAATTTAAAACCTCACAGAAGCCTTTTAAATTTCCATTTTGTTAATAGTCGGTTTAGTTTCGGTTTGAAAATTTTGAAACCAACCAAAATTAGTTTGGTTCACGGTTTAGATGAAAAATTGAACCATCGATTCGATTTTCAACCCTACTCTAAGGACTTGGGTTATGAGCCATCCAACTTGCATCCCATAAATAAGGAAACGTGGTGAAACAAGTCTCCATTCAATTTGAAGGCAAGCTTTTTGCTCAGTGTCACTTTTCAGCTGTATTTGTACTACGGGCTAACCACACCATTATCATTCCATATGTACAACCACAAACAGTACAGGTTCCGTGTTCGCATTCATGATTCAGAGAGACCTCTTTGCACAAGCAATCAGATAATTCATCAAGAGAATCCACAGAAAGAGATTTATATCATAGCACCATTTATATCATCCATCAATTCTGTCCCTTTTCTGTTTGCTATTTTTTAGCTATAAAACAAGTTGCATTCCTAATTCTCATCATTTGATGATACTATTTCTACTAACTAGAGTGATGGGGTTGACGCGTTATAGAGTGTTTGTTGCTGCAATGGTTTTTCTGGTCTCTACAAATGTTATGTTCATTACCATGACTAGAGCAAGAAAAATGGTGGCTTTCACAAATTCTAGGGGCCGGTCGTCTTCTTCGAATTACTCTTCGAACAGTGGCAATGTAATGGAAGACAAGAGAGTTGTGCCAACAGGAGCTAACCATCTTCATAACAGATGACTAAAGGAAATGTAGTTGGAGAGGTTTATGCTAAGTTAAAGACTACTTTGTCAGTTGAAGGAATGAGAGAATATGATGTTTTTGGTTGTTTGGATGTGTTAGTTATGGAATATTTTTGCTATTTTTATTATCTTGAAAATAATGGAATGGAAGATTAGTTAAACTGTTTAATCTGACATGATTGTGCACGCTTTTGGTTGTGACTTGTGCGATCATGGGACATTTTTGTGTGGTGTGGGGCTTAACCCTAATGTCCTCAAGGGCCTCTGTGACTGGTTTTTGATAAACAATTTTGTTATTAAAAGTAACAATTATTTGGCGGGGGATGTAGGGTTGAAAAATGAACAGTGGGTTCGGTTTTTCACCTAAATCGTGAATTGAACCGATTTTAGTCGGTTTAAAAATTTTTGAACCGAAACAGAATCGATCATTAACAAAATCGAATCGATTCTAGTTTATGCAAACCATAACCGAACTAAACGGATTTAAATTGAACAAAAACCATACCGATTGACTATTTTAAACATATTATATTATTTATATATATAATATATATTTGGTCAGTTCGGTTTGGTCAATTAAAATCACATATAAACCGAAAACCTAACCGACCACATCAGTTTAAAATTTTTTAAAATCGAAATCGATCTGAACTGATTTTGCTCGGTTCGATCGGTTTTTTGTTCAACCCTAGGGGATGCGACCATTACAAACGAATAACACTAGGGCGTGTTTGGTTACTCAATGAAATGGGTTTAACTATTGTAATGGTAATCACCATTAAAATGGTTTAAGTCTTTCATTTGTTTGATTGAATATAAAAATGACGTAATGAGAATAATTATCACAAATTTCATTGTAATGGCATTTATTCTCAAAACCCTATGAATGCCCATTACAATGCTCAACACTTCATGTGTCATTTGCCCTCCTTATCTAAGATAGATGTCTCCTTATCCACCATAGATCCAAAATTCATGGTTGATAGATGAAGATATAATGGTAAAGAACAAATCATTCTCATTCTCATTCCTATTCCCATTCCATCGAGTAACTAAATATAGTAATATTCTCATTTCTATTCCCATTCTATTGAATAATCAATCACAATTGATACACAAACACAAAGGAAATACTTATCAATAACAATAATACATAAAACATTACCATCGATAATGGCAAACAACCACTTTTTTCCAAAGAAAATGCATAATGGGAAACAAATGGATTGCCTTCTTGATTTCTTAACCAACGACTTGAGATTCCAGTCTTAGTAATCAACACAAAATTGAAGCAAAATAATTCTAGGTTCTCTTGTTTGGGTGCCTATTTTGTGCCTTTGTTTGAGGTTTTTTTTTAATACTTTTATTCATTCTCTTTAAAACACAATCACAAACACTATTCACATAAGGGTGAAAATGTAAAAAAAAAACCCTCAAACAAGGCACAAAAGAGGCACCCAAATAACCTAAAATTTTTAATGAGTAAGTTTAGGGAGCTTTGTTTGCGGTCTATTTTTGGTTTTTTTTTTTTTACATTTGTTGCTCATTCTCTTTAAACACAATCACAAACATCATCCATAAAATGGGTAAAAGTGTAAACAAAAACCCGAATAGGCCCCCCAAATAAGGCTCTCTAGAATTGTTGAGTTTTCATTAAAGGCAACAATAAGGAAAAAATAAGAGTAAGTCTAGGGAACCAGGTTTAGTAGCCACTTTTTGAGACAAGTTTTGGATTATTTTTTTTTACACTTTTTGCCCATTCTCTTTAAAATACCATCTATAGAAGTAAAAGTGTTAAAAAAAAAACTTAAGTAAGTCTCGGAAGCCAAGTTTGAAAGCCACTTTTGGATCAAGTTTTTTTTTTTTACACTTTTACCCCATCTCTTTAAAACACAACCACACACACCATCTACAGAAGGACTGGAAGTGTAAAAAATAAAAACTTGGCCCAAAAGTGCCTCCCTAGAATTGTTGGTGTACAACAATTATAATCAGCCAAGTTTGGTAGCCATTTTTTGTTCAAGTTTTGAATTTTTTACACTTTTGCCATTTCTATAGATGGCGTTTGTGATTGTATTTTAACAAAAAAGGGTAAAAAGTGTAAAAAAAAATCTAAAACTTGGCAAAAAAGTGACTACCAAACCTGGCTGCCTAGACATACTCTTTACACTTCTATTTTTTTATAGACGATGTTGTGGTTGTGTTTTAAAGATAAAGAGATAGAAGTTAAAAAAACCCAAAACTTTACCAAAAAATTACTACCAAACCTAACTGCCTAGACTTCCTTAAGTTAGAAAATAATTTTTGTACAACAATTTTAGCCAGCCAGGTTTGGTAGCTACTTTTGGGCAAAGTTTTGACTTTTTTACACTTCTACCCCTTCCATAGATAGATGGTGTTTGTGGTTGTGTTTTAAAGCGAATGGGTAAACAAATCAAAGCTTTATCCAAAAGTGGCTACCAAACCTGCACTACAAGAAAAATGGTTATAGATAACACATGATAATAGCGTTTTTAAAAAATGTGCTATGAAAGAGATTTTGCTCAATTGTGAAAGGGAGGGATTTTTAAAAAGGCTATGAAAGGGATTTTCGCTGGAGGTGCCTGCTCGATCCAAACTTAAAAACAAAAAAACAAAAACAAAACAGAGAAAGAAGGAAAAAAGGAAGGAAAAGAAGCCGAAGCCAAGTCTCATCTCCCTCTCCGACTGCTTTCATCTCCATCACCATTTCAGGTCTCTCATTCTCAACACACTCCTTCTCCGTTTCATGTGTCTTATTTCCACGGACGACATCGTCAGGGCATCTCGCCTTCTCGACAACGAAGTTCGGATACTAAAGGTGAGACCTTTTTCGCGATTTCTAGAGTTTTGGTTCAACTTTTACTCGAATCGTAAGTGGGTATTGATTTTCTTTGTTGAAATTTGCAGGAGGAATTGCAAAGAACGAATCTTGAACTAGAATCGTATAAAGAGAAGATCAAGGAGAATCGGGAGAAGATTAAGCTCAACAAACAACTTCCTTACTTGGTTGGGAACATAGTTGGGGTGATTTTTCTATTCATCTTGTTTGATTTGTGAACTAATTTTGACCTAATTCGGTAAATAGGGAAGAAATTTTGTAAAAAAATTGATCTTGAAAATCGCAAATCTGAAAAGAGTTCGTTCACATCACAAACCCTAGAAAATATAGCTAAAGCAAGTTTAATTTTCATTTTATCATTCATGCCAATTAGTTGTATGACTTGAGTTTCTACATTAGTGAAATTGAAATTTGGTATGGGGCATTGTTAGTGTAATTGCATTAGTATGTATACTTCCCTGTCTTAGCTGATTAATTAGGGCCAACCAAGATTGATTTCTAGCACCTCTAGAATCCCGACACTTGAAAACCATCCCTTGGAAGCCTGTAACTATGTTGAACATGAAGCTTAGGAACCCACCTTTTGAAGTCGTAATAACTCCATGGAGTTAAATTTTACCTATATGCCCATCTGTAAATTTCGCTTGCAGTATCAACAACTTCATTTGCTTTATACTTGTATGCCTTGTATGTTTTTTTTATTATGTTAATGTGAGATACCTTTTAGATTTTGGAAATGAATCCTAAAGATGAGGCTGAAGAGGATGGTGCTAATATTGATCTAGACTCGCAAAGGAAGGGGAAATGTGTCGTCCTAAAAACATCCACATGCCAAGTCTGCTAGTTTTGTTGTCAAATTAATGTACATTTTTTTTGCACTAATGTACTTTTGTATATTGTTTTGACCAAACAACAATCTGTTCATGTTACCAAAGTAAATAAAAATATTGTTATTAATTAGTTCACTTTGGTATTGTTATTAATTAGTATATTGTTTTGAGCAAACAACAATCTGTTCATGTAGATTGTACTGGATTCTATTGGGGTTTCAATCTGGAAGATGGCCATAGAACACATTGAGGATACACAGAAATCAACTCAAAATGACACTCACAGGCAAGAGAATGGATATGCAAGCATGGAATCTGCAGATAGTAATGAGATGAAAGTAGTGAAATTGATGATGATGTTCACTCTGTTGAGCTTCACGTGCAACCAATTCTGAAAAATCAACGGTTAGTGGTCGCTTGCGATGATGGTTGCATACGATTATATGTGGTCCCTGATTCAGGGGGATTAACGTATAATAGGTCATTTCCTAGAGCAAGTGGCGAGATATCTACCCTCTGGTCGATATATTACTAGTATATTGGTTCTTGCTTTGTTCTTCATGACTTAATGATATATATTCATGTTAGAGTCCGTTATTTGTTCAAGTTCTTTGGTTTTGTCTGTCCTCTATTTCCTTGTTTAGTCATTGTTCAAAAGGTGTAGCCAAGCTATATATCATGGAAGAAACGTTTGTACCCTTTTGTGGGATAAAAAAATGACCTCAAAGGAAGACTGTTGTGCTACAAACAAGACTGGACTGGTGGCGTCCGTGCGGGTTTCAGGTCTGTGTACCTCATATTCGTTTTTGAACATGATAATGTCTTTTGTTATGATGGTAGATGTTAACATATGGGTTTACTCGATGAATACTAGTTTGATTTGCTAATAATGTATCCTGATGTTTTTCTTTTACTAAAAGTTTCTATCACTTAATGTTAAGAAAAACATCATTAATGATGTTTTTACATGATAAGTTATTGAGAGTTTCACTGTATAATCTATGTAATTGATGCCATATGTAAATTGACATCCTTTTTGTGATTCAGGATTCTTGCGCCAACAACATACATATTCTTTGCTTCAGCAATTCCAGTTATATCATTTGGCGAGCAACTTGAAAGAGATACATGTAGGATAATGCTAGCAGATCTCTTTGTTTCCATTTTCTTTCCCAGTTATAATGGAAGGAGGTATGACATGTACACTTATTCATTGTTGCAGATGGATTTTTAACTGCAGTGCAGACACTTGCATTGACAACCATCTATGGCATCATACACTCAATTATTGGAGGACAACCACTCCTTATACTTGGTGTTGCTGAGCCAACAGTTCTTATGTATACATTCTTGTTTGACTTTTTGAAAGACAGAAAAGATTTAGGTCAACATCTTTTCTTGGCATGGTCAGCATGGTATGTACTAAGATCTTTAAGTCTCAATCTCCACCATCTCTGTGGTTCTGCTACATGATACATGTTTAGACAACTCTTAATGGTTATTGCAATTTGTTTTGTTTTAATCACTCTTGGTTGGCTTTTCAGGGTATGTATGTGGACAACGCTTCTGCTCTTCTTTCTTGCTATTCTAGGTGCATGCTCCATTATCAATAGATTCACCCGAGTTGCTGGTGAATTATTTGGCATGCTCATTGCAATGCTTTTTATGCAGCAAGCTATTCGAGTAATGATAATGCTATATTTGTCAGTACTTTTTTTCACAGTAATGAATTTTCAGTTTATTGCAATGATCATCGAGTGCATTTAACGGTTGCATTCAAGTAGATGCTTTTGTTTATTTATCTATTATGATATTTTGTGCTTTAACACTTGAAGATAAGAAATTTATTGAACATGAAATTACTGTGTGAGATATGATCGTGTTTTGTTAAATCGTGTATGTAAATTTGACCCTATTGAATAGGGAATGGTTTATGTCCTCATAGAGGGAGGTCAAAAACCTTGTCCTAAGAATATTATTAGCTGAATGGTGTTAACATCATATTAATTTTCTGGATGCACTTTAAGCATCACTACAAAGGTCACATTGCTCTAGTTTTGTGCATCGTCACTTTTATCTATAGCAGCACCAAGGCTTTGCTAGAACCTTATGCCTGATTAACTGGACAGGATATGCTGGATGTACCGATACTATATATCATTGGAGCATTTATTCCAGCAACCATGATTGCAGTGCTCTACTACTTTGATCACAGTGGTTCTTCTCAACTTGCCCAACAAAGTGAGTTCAATCTTAAGAAGCCAGCTTCTTATCATTATGACCTTCTTCTTTTGGGTTTCTTGGTAAGTGATCTAGCCCCAAATTTTTTTTCTTTTATAAATAATTGATTCGCACTGTGGACCTTAAAGCTTAGTTAAATTTATATTGCTTTGTGTGTGCTTATATGAGATTGTTTTATGTTTATTGTGCTTGATGAACAGGTTATATTATGTGGTCTGCTTGGTATCCCTCCTTCCAATGGTGTTATCCCACAGTCTCCTATGCATACTAAAAGCTTGGCGACTCTGAAGCATCAAGTACTACAGCTTTCAGACACCAACATTGACATTGCAATCAACCATTTCTCCAACTGTATCTTTTAATAGATTCTCCTTGTTCATTTTATAGCTCGTGTTTTATTTGTTGGGAGTCAAGCATGTCTCATATTTTATTTGAGGCAGTCGAGAATACCATCATTTCTGTGAGCTGCCTCTGAAGCAGAATCTTCTTGTTCCTTATGTCTGTATCATTTTTGCATAGCAGTATGCAATTTTGCATGGTCTCATAAATGAGAAACATAACAGTTTTTTGTGCTTCTTCTAAGAGGCGATGTTGTACAATCATTATATATGACCGTTTCATACCCTTTTAGGTAAGGACTATTGCCTAGAAACAATATTTTGCAGGACATATAGTGGGGAAACATCCATAAGTCATTGCTTATTTAGTCCAGTGATACTGTTATATTGCTTTATCATGCTGCTGCAATTGGTCTTCCTGTTCTTTTATTTAATTATATAATCCTGAAACTTCAGTTAGACATGCATTGTTATTTCTTTTATGTTAAAAAGTTTGATTGGATCTCATGGCAGATTTTGCGTAGTAAGCTTGTATCAACTGCTTGCAAAAGTATCCAGCAAAATTCAAGTTTGGGTCAATTGTATGGGAACATGCAGGAAGCATACAAGCAAATGCAGACTCCATTACTCTGTCAAACTCCACCTGCTCTGGTAAATTACAAGAAACCCAATGCATTAAATGCTTACAAGAGTAATTATTTATATTCTGTTAACTTTAACTTTCTTCCTAGCAGGTTCTGAAAGATCTGAAAGAATCCACAATTCAGTTGGCTTCAAGTAGTGGCAACATAGATGCCCCTGTTGACGTGTCCGTGTTTGATGTGGAGAAGGATGTTGATGATCTTTTACCTGTCGAAGTCAAAGAACAACGCGTCAGTAATTTGCTTCAGTCTATGATGGTAGGTGGCTGTGTTGCTGCTATGCCTCTTCTGAAAAAGATCCCCACTTCAGTTATTTGGGGCTACTTTGCCTACATGGCAATTGAAAGTTTGCCAGGGAATCAGTTTTGGGAGAGGATATTGCTGCTTTTTACTGCTCCAAATCGAAGATACAAGTATGTTTTCATCAATGTTTTTAAATATTTTGTTTTACATTCTTAGTGGTTTGATAGTTCTCTTCTCATTGCTGTTAGCGATTTCTAAAATATCAAGTAAGTCCATCCCCACTATCCCTGTATTCCCTGTCATCCTACTCCTCCAGTTATACCACAACATGCTCTGTGTTACCTGGTCCAAATGTTTCTTGGATTTTTATAAGCAGCAATTCATTTCCTACCCCACTTCCACTAGACCTGAAATTTTAGTAGACAAGATCTGACATTGAATATGCATCCCACAAATCTTTATACCTCTTAGTGAAGTTTTATGGTTCAACACATTCTCCTTTCAAATACTTCAAATCTATGTCAATGTTAACATTAAGGCTTTGTTCATGAGGGCGATTGGAATATATTTACTATATGATTATCATATATTAATCATTAGAAGAAGTTACTGCATAGTTGAATCTTATTTTTAGGCTGAAAAAGATGTGAACCATAGTACAAGATAATATAGCAGTATCGACAAATGAGAGGAGACAAGTGTTTAAAATATATATTGGTGACTAGATCTCTCTATATCCCATACTGTTACAATTTGATTGATGAATTTTTAAGTTCGTACCTAGATAGTAGAACTTAGCTTAGATAGTAACAAATGACATGGAAAGATCCACATTGCTGACCCTAGCATATGTTTAAGAGAAGCTGTTGTGCATCTACGGTCACTAAAACATGCTCGGGGAATGCGTCAGCTAACTCTTCTGGTTTTCTATCTGAAATCAACTAGGTAATTAATTAGGCTGTAGAATTTGTAACACATTTTGAAATAATTTTCCTTTTGTTCAAATATTTATTCTTCAATTTATTTATGCAATTGAGGCAAGAAATGAATGAGTTGAAGGCATTTTCAATGGAAAAAGAAAGAAAGATATGTGCTCTGGAGATAGAAATGGTATTCTTCCTTTACATGCTTATGCTCTAATCATTTTTAACTTCTGATTGAATGCCCATTCACTTTTTATCGGTTTTCTGAAGTGATTGCATCTGATGTTAGAAGTTTTAGTTTGCTTATTTGATGTTAGTTGGGTATTAAAACCTCCTGAAATTTGAGATAGATGTTCATTCCTTAGATATGTTTGCCTGATAGGGGCATAATTATGCTATTTTTAGTACCATATTTCTATATGTATTATTAGCTATTATTTGTTAATTATGGTACTAATTGCTATTTTCATGTTTTTGTAGGTTTCCAATTACAATACTTTAAAATAGAAGCAAATTGGCAATTCAGGAATACTAATTGCACAAGGACTTCACACAAACAAGGAAACCACATAAACAAGGAAACCACACCAACAAGGAAACCACAGACAGAAGAAAACAAGAATAAAAAGGGGACATACCTGGCTTTGAGAACCATCCACTGCACCCATCCAGTAGAGCATCCCATCCACTGCATCCTCGCACAAACCCTAGCCGCCGTCCTCACCCATCATCAACCATCTTCACCACCCTCATCTACAGCCGCAGACCACCACGTAGGACCCCGTTCATCCCCTCCTCCTTACAACCACAGTCGCCTCATCCCTCTCTCGCCTGACTCCCTCATCGCCGTCACCATCAGAACCTCCTCACACCACATCCTCGTCTCAATCCTCTCTCGCTGTCCCTGATTGTCGCCGCCCATCGCCACCTAGCCAAACCCTAACCACCGTCTCAGTCCCTCGTCCTTTCCTCTTCGTCCCTTCTTCCCATTCTCAGCCTCGTCATCCCCTTCTCATCAGAGCTTATCGCGAAGAGAGGTGAAGCAGAGAAACTGAAGAAGCAGAGGAGGAAATCCGCGAGAGGAAGCAGGAAGGAGCAGCTCGCGAAGTGAGGAAGGAAGATATTTCGCGCTATTCGCACCCCAGTTCTACTCAGTACCACCACGGATCAGTGTTTTGTTTTCATCTCTAAACATCTATTTCTCTTAATTTTAGTTTGATTATTGATTATGGATTACTGTTTAAACATAATTAATATGTCTAGCTAAACTCCTCTTAGTTAGGGGTGGATTCGAAGCCCCGAACATGTGCTTTATAAACTAATTGAATTTAATCTTCCTTGCTATTAGTGATTGTGTTTTGCTTAACTGCTTTATAGAGAACTTTTCCTTTTATGTTTGTTAAGGTGGCCAACTTAGTAAGCATGCTAGGATCTGGGGCTAGAGTATAGGAGAATTTCACCTAATTGTTATGATTCTGTACTCACAAGTAGTAAATACCAAGGAACGTTGGTAAGGTTAAGTCAAAACCTAGGCAAGAACAAGATGCTGATCATACTTGTGATTGCCTAGTCAGTGCTCATATTTTCCACAAAACTTAATGATCTTAGATTGCTATTTAACTTGCGATTCCTGTTTAGATAGCATGATAAGAATAGTTTGAAAGCGACGCTTAGTTTAATTCAACGAACTTGGGAAAATAATAAGATTAATGCAGTGCGGTCACGGTTAGTCTTGAGCATTGTCTCTCACGAGTTAGCAAGTGTTTATTGAAGATTAATTTATAAGCATATGTTTGGTGTGTGGAGATAAAACCCTTAGCTAATTTCTCATCTTTGCCATCTCTTTAGTTTATTATCTTTATATTAATTTTCGTAGTTATTTTCATAATTTAATTTAGAAAATCCAATCCCACTTTATTTAATTAATTAGGTTGTTAGTTGTCTTTTAATTATTATTAGTGTAATTAACAAGCCCTCTAATCCCCGGTCTAGAACGATCCCTACTTATTCTATACTACAAATTACAAAGCAGGGTATTAAGTTGTGTGCTACTAAAATAGCGCATCAATTTTTGGCGCCGTTGCCGGGGATTAGAAAAGTTGTTGATTACTTAATTAGTTTTTATTTTTATTTTTATTGATTTTTTATCTTTATCTCAGGTACCAGTTCATGCACAATAGGAGATCTAGCGAAAACTTAGAAGAATACGATTCAGAGCCTGAGAAAACATTTAGAAGACGAAGAAGAGAAACAAAAGAACTACAAACATCTAGCTTTGAATCTGAATCTGAAGAGTTCGACATGGGAGATAATAGATCTATTAAAGAACTTTCGGCATCCACCTTGGACAATGCCGCACCCTTGTGCATTCAGTACCCATTAGCCGCGCAAGGCAAGACTGAGTCATTTGAGCTGAAATCTAGCCTACTTCATCATATTCCGAAGTATCATGGTCTTTCTATGGAGGATCCAAATAAACATTTAAAGGAATTTGAAGTTGTATGCTCCAGTATGACGCCAATAAATGTGGATGAAAACATCCTAAAGTTGAGAGCATTCCCTTTTTCTCTGACTGATAGGGCTAAGGATTGGCTCTATGAACTACCTTCCGGAACAGTATATTCTTGGGAAAGCATGAAGAAGGTGTTTCTAGAGAAATTCTTCCCAACTTCCAAAATTATCTTATTGAGGAAGAAAATCAGTGGCATACAGCAAGGTCCAGGAGAATCATATCCGGCTTACTATGAGCGCTTCAAAACTCTCATAGCATCATGCCCGCAGCATCAGATGAAGGAGGAGCTCCTGATTCAATACTTTTATGAGGGATTGCTTCCTCTTGAGCAACAGATGTTAGATGCAGCGGCAGGAGGAGCTTTGGTTGATAAAACGACGTTAAGACAAGCGCTTCTTGGGAGGCAACCCAATCAGATTTGCTTTCTTTATCATTTTATTTTCGTTGCTTTTGTTTTTGTTTGTTAGTAGTTTGTTTTTCCGCGTTTAAATCTTTCATTGCATGTGCTATAATCTATTAACATTGAGGACAATGTTAGGTTTAAGTGTGGGGGAACAAAACATTGTTTTATTTTGAATTATTTTGAAAAAAAAAAAAATTTGTTGGTTTTTATTTTCTTTGTTGGTATTAGTGTCAAAAAATAAAAAAATAAAAAAATTTAAAAAAAAAATAAAAAAATAAAAAATAAAATAAAAAAATAAATATAAAAAAAAATAAAAAAATAAAAATTTATATTTGTTTTGAGTCTTAGGATACTTTCCAACACAATGATGAGATTTGGTTTTTAATTGCATTACTTTAAGGTGATTTATAAACATGATTTAAAATCTAATATTATTCTTTGGTTAATGCTCATTTATGGTTATCATATGCAAATTCACATGTAATCAACTTAGTAATTGGTACTCATAGCATGCTTAGTTGAATTTAACTCATTCTAACCCATATGTGAGTTTTGAGCCTATTGTTCCTTTGATTTTGAGAGTTTTTAGTTAGGTCATCTTTTGTTTCTTTTGTCAATAGTAATTCGTTGCATGATCTCAATTTTGTTTGTTTTGGTTGCTACTTGGATTGCTTTCAAAATTAAGAATTAAACACTAGAACTTGTATTAATTTCGTTCAAGGCATCATATTGAATTGCATGACATGCTTGACATGATAAAGGCACATAGTTTCCACCATTGCCAAATAAGCCCGATCCATAATATTTTTCCTTTAGGTTAACCCCATTGAGCCTGTTATTAAGCCTTTTATTTCATTACCCTCATTCTCTATCCCCTAACCTAATAAAAAGAGTGGAGCATAATTTGATTTGCAGATACTTTATTGTGGTTCAAGGTATGTTGAAAAGCAAGTGTGGGGGAAGACCCTTGTGGTAGACAGTGCAAAAAAAAAAAAAAAAAAAAAAAAAAGTTGAAAAAAAAAAAAAAAAAAAATTGAAGAAAAAAAAAAAAAAAAAAATTTACAAAAGGGATACAAGTCCTTATCTTTATCCATTCAGTATTACAGTACCATACAGATAGTTCAATTATTTTCAATAGACACAAAATAATTGCTGAAGCTCTTCATTATCAATGAACCACCTCGTCATTTTCCCACTTATGTCTTGAACCATATGATTCCTTGCTAATGTCTCTAATCTTATTGCATGCTTTCACAATTTCTTCAAGCCCTTTGAAAACTTCATATCCGTTCTTTCTCTTCCCTTGACCCCTGGCCCCATTACAACCTGAATTAAGACCTTTTGATTGAGTGTGTCTTGCAATGTCACGATGTGGAGATTCGAATGAGGTATGAGCATATGGTGTCACTAGTTCTTGCATTCAAGTAGTAGCATTCCTTCCATGAGATCATATATCTAAAAAAAAAAAAAAAAAAAAAAAAAAAAGTCAGAAAAATGCCATTATTTCTTGTTATATCATATGTGAGCTATTTGTTTCCCTTTCACATCAATCCACTCACATATAACTATAATAGGAAGAACTATTTTACCAAACAATCAGTGAAAAAGAAAGGAGTGTATCTAGTGAGATTTTTGGGGTTAATTCTTCTTGGCACGCGCTTGAGTTTCACAGTCACTTGGATTGATTTAATTGTAAATTTTTATATCATTGCTATGAACGTGTATTAATTTTCGAATGATGTGGATTTAATCTCGTGTTTATAAAGAATCTTAACATGTCATGATCCGTTGAAAATCTCTGAGACAAATGTTGGAAAATATAGATTGAGTCATTTGAGTCTTTTATTTTTGTTTCTTAGATTTGCTCGAGGACTAGCAAAAGATAAGTGTGGGGGAATTTGATAGGGGCATAATTATGCTATTTTTAGTACCATATTTCTATATGTATTATTAGCTATTATTTGTTAATTATGGTACTAATTGCTATTTTCATGTTTTTGTAGGTTTCCAATTACAATACTTTAAAATAGAAGCAAATTGGCAATTCAGGAATACTAATTGCACAAGGACTTCACACAAACAAGGAAACCACATAAACAAGGAAACCACACCAACAAGGAAACCACAGACAGAAGAAAACAAGAATAAAAAGGGGACATACCTGGCTTTGAGAACCATCCACTGCACCCATCCAGTAGAGCATCCCATCCACTGCATCCTCGCACAAACCCTAGCCGCCGTCCTCACCCATCATCAACCATCTTCACCACCCTCATCTACAGCCGCAGACCACCACGTAGGACCCCGTTCATCCCCTCCTCCTTACAACCACAGTCGCCTCATCCCTCTCTCGCCTGACTCCCTCATCGCCGTCACCATCAGAACCTCCTCACACCACATCCTCGTCTCAATCCTCTCTCGCTGTCCCTGATTGTCGCCGCCATCGCCACCTAGCCAAACCCTAACCACCGTCTCAGTCCCTCGTCCTTTCCTCTTCGTCCCTTCTTCCCATTCTCAGCCTCGTCATCCCCTTCTCATCAGAGCTTATCGCGAAGAGAGGTGAAGCAGAGAAACTGAAGAAGCAGAGGAGGAAATCCGCGAGAGGAAGCAGGAAGGAGCAGCTCGCGAAGTGAGGAAGGAAGATATTTCGCGCTATTCGCACCCCAGTTCTACTCAGTACCACCACGGATCAGTGTTTTGTTTTCATCTCTAAACATCTATTTCTCTTAATTTTAGTTTGATTATTGATTATGGATTACTGTTTAAACATAATTAATATGTCTAGCTAAACTCCTCTTAGTTAGGGGTGGATTCGAAGCCCCGAACATGTGCTTTATAAACTAATTGAATTTAATCTTCCTTGCTATTAGTGATTGTGTTTTGCTTAACTGCTTTATAGAGAACTTTTCCTTTTATGTTTGTTAAGGTGGCCAACTTAGTAAGCATGCTAGGATCTGGGGCTAGAGTATAGGAGAATTTCACCTAATTGTTATGATTCTGTACTCACAAGTAGTAAATACCAAGGAACGTTGGTAAGGTTAAGTCAAAACCTAGGCAAGAACAAGATGCTGATCATACTTGTGATTGCCTAGTCAGTGCTCATATTTTCCACAAAACTTAATGATCTTAGATTGCTATTTAACTTGCGATTCCTGTTTAGATAGCATGATAAGAATAGTTTGAAAGCGACGCTTAGTTTAATTCAACGAACTTGGGAAAATAATAAGATTAATGCAGTGCGGTCACGGTTAGTCTTGAGCATTGTCTCTCACGAGTTAGCAAGTGTTTATTGAAGATTAATTTATAAGCATATGTTTGGTGTGTGGAGATAAAACCCTTAGCTAATTTCTCATCTTTGCCATCTCTTTAGTTTATTATCTTTATATTAATTTTCGTAGTTATTTTCATAATTTAATTTAGAAAATCCAATCCCACTTTATTTAATTAATTAGGTTGTTAGTTGTCTTTTAATTATTATTAGTGTAATTAACAAGCCCTCTAATCCCCGGTCTAGAACGATCCCTACTTATTCTATACTACAATTACAAAGCAGGGTATTAAGTTGTGTGCTACTAAAATAGCGCATCAATTTTTGGCGCCGTTGCCGGGGATTAGAAAAAGTTGTTGATTACTTAATTAGTTTTTATTTTTATTTTATTGATTTTTATCTTTATCTCAGGTACCAGTTCATGCACAATAGGAGATCTAGCGAAAACTTAGAAGAATACGATTCAGAGCCTGAGAAAACATTTAGAAGACGAAGAAGAGAAACAAAAGAACTACAAACATCTAGCTTTGAATCTGAATCTGAAGAGTTCGACATGGGAGATAATAGATCTATTAAAGAACTTTCGGCATCCACCTTGGACAATGCCGCACCCTTGTGCATTCAGTACCCATTAGCCGCGCAAGGCAAGACTGAGTCATTTGAGCTGAAATCTAGCCTACTTCATCATATTCCGAAGTATCATGGTCTTTCTATGGAGGATCCAAATAAACATTTAAAGGAATTTGAAGTTGTATGCTCCAGTATGACGCCAATAAATGTGGATGAAAACATCCTAAAGTTGAGAGCATTCCCTTTTCTCTGACTGATAGGGCTAAGGATTGGCTCTATGAACTACCTTCCGGAACAGTATATTCTTGGGAAAGCATGAAGAAGGTGTTTCTAGAGAAATTCTTCCCAACTTCCAAAATTATCTTATTGAGGAAGAAATCAGTGGCATACAGCAAGGTCCAGGAGAATCATATCCGGCTTACTATGAGCGCTTCAAAACTCTCATAGCATCATGCCCGCAGCATCAGATGAAGGAGGAGCTCCTGATTCAATACTTTTATGAGGGATTGCTTCCTCTTGAGCGACAGATGTTAGATGCAGCGGCAGGAGGAGCTTTGGTTGATAAAACGACGTTAAGACAAGCGCTTCTTGGGAGGCAACCCAATCAGATTTGCTTTCTTTATCATTTTATTTTCGTTGCTTTTGTTTTGTTTGTTAGTAGTTTGTTTTTCCGCGTTTAAATCTTTCATTGCATGTGCTATAATCTATTAACATTGAGGACAATGTTAGGTTTAAGTGTGGGGGAACAAAACATTGTTTTATTTTGAATTATTTTGAAAAAAAAAAAAATTTGTTGGTTTTTATTTTTCTTTGTTGGTATTAGTGTCAAAAAAATAAAAAAAATAAAAAAATTTAAAAAAAAAATAAAAAAATAAAAATAAAATAAAAAAATAAATATAAAAAAAAATAAAAAAATAAAAATTTATATTTGTTTTGAGTCTTAGGATACTTTCCAACACAATGATGAGATTTGGTTTTTAATTGCATTACTTTAAGGTGATTTATAAACATGATTTAAAATCTAATATTATTCTTTGGTTAATGCTCATTTATGGTTATCATATGCAAATTCACATGTAATCAACTTAGTAATTGGTACTCATAGCATGCTTAGTTGAATTTAACTCATTCTAACCCATATGTGAGTTTTGAGCCTATTGTTCCTTTGATTTTGAGAGTTTTTAGTTAGGTCATCTTTTGTTTCTTTTGTCAATAGTAATTCGTTGCATGATCTCAATTTTGTTTGTTTTGGTTGCTACTTGGATTGCTTTCAAAATTAAGAATTAAACACTAGAACTTGTATTAATTTCGTTCAAGGCATCATATTGAATTGCATGACATGCTTGACATGATAAAGGCACATAGTTTCCACCATTGCCAAATAAGCCCGATCCATAATATTTTTCCTTTAGGTTAACCCCATTGAGCCTGTTATTAAGCCTTTTATTTCATTACCCTCATTCTCTATCCCCTAACCTAATAAAAAGAGTGGAGCATAATTTGATTTGCAGATACTTTATTGTGGTTCAAGGTATGTTGAAAAGCAAGTGTGGGGGAAGACCCTTGTGGTAGACAGTGCAAAAAAAAAAAAAAAAAAAAAAAAAAGTTGAAAAAAAAAAAAAAAAAAAAAATTGAAGAAAAAAAAAAAAAAAAAAATTTACAAAAGGGATACAAGTCCTTATCTTTATCCATTCAGTATTACAGTACCATACAGATAGTTCAATTATTTTCAATAGACACAAAATAATTGCTGAAGCTCTTCATTATCAATGAACCACCTCGTCATTTTCCCACTTATGTCTTGAACCATATGATTCCTTGCTAATGTCTCTAATCTTATTGCATGCTTTCACAATTTCTTCAAGCCCTTTGAAAACTTCATATCCGTTCTTTCTCTTCCCTTGACCCCTGGCCCCATTACAACCTGAATTAAGACCTTTTGATTGAGTGTGTCTTGCAATGTCACGATGTGGAGATTCGAATGAGGTATGAGCATATGGTGTCACTAGTTCTTGCATTCAAGTAGTAGCATTCCTTCCATGAGATCATATATCTAAAAAAAAAAAAAAAAAAAAAAAAAAAAAGTCAGAAAAATGCCATTATTTCTTGTTATATCATATGTGAGCTATTTGTTTCCCTTTCACATCAATCCACTCACATATAACTATAATAGGAAGAACTATTTTACCAAACAATCAGTGAAAAAGAAAGGAGTGTATCTAGTGAGATTTTTGGGGTTAATTCTTCTTGGCACGCGCTTGAGTTTCACAGTCACTTGGATTGATTTAATTGTAAATTTTTATATCATTGCTATGAACGTGTATTAATTTTCGAATGATGTGGATTTAATCTCGTGTTTATAAAGAATCTTAACATGTCATGATCCGTTGAAAATCTCTGAGACAAATGTTGGAAAATATAGATTGAGTCATTTGAGTCTTTTATTTTTGTTTCTTAGATTTGCTCGAGGACTAGCAAAAGATAAGTGTGGGGGAATTTGATAGGGGCATAATTATGCTATTTTTAGTACCATATTTCTATATGTATTATTAGCTATTATTTGTTAATTATGGTACTAATTGCTATTTTCATGTTTTTGTAGGTTTCCAATTACAATACTTTAAAATAGAAGCAAATTGGCAATTCAGGAATACTAATTGCACAAGGACTTCACACAAACAAGGAAACCACATAAACAAGGAAACCACACCAACAAGGAAACCACAGACAGAAGAAAACAAGAATAAAAAGGGGACATACCTGGCTTTGAGAACCATCCACTGCACCCATCCAGTAGAGCATCCCATCCACTGCATCCTCGCACAAACCCTAGCCGCCGTCCTCACCCATCATCAACCATCTTCACCACCCTCATCTACAGCCGCAGACCACCACGTAGGACCCCGTTCATCCCCTCCTCCTTACAACCACAGTCGCCTCATCCCTCTCTCGCCTGACTCCCTCATCGCCGTCACCATCAGAACCTCCTCACACCACATCCTCGTCTCAATCCTCTCTCGCTGTCCCTGATTGTCGCCGCCCATCGCCACCTAGCCAAACCCTAACCACCGTCTCAGTCCCTCGTCCTTTCCTCTTCGTCCCTTCTTCCCATTCTCAGCCTCGTCATCCCCTTCTCATCAGAGCTTATCGCGAAGAGAGGTGAAGCAGAGAAACTGAAGAAGCAGAGGAGGAAATCCGCGAGAGGAAGCAGGAAGGAGCAGCTCGCGAAGTGAGGAAGGAAGATATTTCGCGCTATTCGCACCCCAGTTCTACTCAGTACCACCACGGATCAGTGTTTTGTTTTCATCTCTAAACATCTATTTCTCTTAATTTTAGTTTGATTATTGATTATGGATTACTGTTTAAACATAATTAATATGTCTAGCTAAACTCCTCTTAGTTAGGGGTGGATTCGAAGCCCCGAACATGTGCTTTATAAACTAATTGAATTTAATCTTCCTTGCTATTAGTGATTGTGTTTTGCTTAACTGCTTTATAGAGAACTTTTCCTTTTATGTTTGTTAAGGTGGCCAACTTAGTAAGCATGCTAGGATCTGGGGCTAGAGTATAGGAGAATTTCACCTAATTGTTATGATTCTGTACTCACAAGTAGTAAATACCAAGGAACGTTGGTAAGGTTAAGTCAAAACCTAGGCAAGAACAAGATGCTGATCATACTTGTGATTGCCTAGTCAGTGCTCATATTTTCCACAAAACTTAATGATCTTAGATTGCTATTTAACTTGCGATTCCTGTTTAGATAGCATGATAAGAATAGTTTGAAAGCGACGCTTAGTTTAATTCAACGAACTTGGGAAAATAATAAGATTAATGCAGTGCGGTCACGGTTAGTCTTGAGCATTGTCTCTCACGAGTTAGCAAGTGTTTATTGAAGATTAATTTATAAGCATATGTTTGGTGTGTGGAGATAAAACCCTTAGCTAATTTCTCATCTTTGCCATCTCTTTAGTTTATTATCTTTATATTAATTTTCGTAGTTATTTTCATAATTTAATTTAGAAAATCCAATCCCACTTTATTTAATTAATTAGGTTGTTAGTTGTCTTTTAATTATTATTAGTGTAATTAACAAGCCCTCTAATCCCCGGTCTAGAACGATCCCTACTTATTCTATACTACAATTACAAAGCAGGGTATTAAGCTGTTGTGCATCTACGGTCACTAAAACATGCTCGGGGAATGCGTCAGCTAACTCTTCTGGTTTTCTATCTGAAATCAACTAGGTAATTAATTAGGCTGTAGAATTTGTAACACATTTTGAAATAATTTTCCTTTTGTTCAAATATTTATTCTTCAATTTATTTATGCAATTGAGGCAAGAAATGAATGAGTTGAAGGCATTTTCAATGGAAAAAGAAAGAAAGATATGTGCTCTGGAGATAGAAATGGTATTCTTCCTTTACATGCTTATGCTCTAATCATTTTTAACTTCTGATTGAATGCCCATTCACTTTTTATCGGTTTTCTGAAGTGATTGCATCTGATGTTAGAAGTTTTAGTTTGCTTATTTGATGTTAGTTGGGTATTAAAACCTCCTGAAATTTGAGATAGATGTTCATTCCTTAGATATGTTTGCCTTTTACAAATGCGCGAAGCTCTGAAACCTAGTAGTAGTGCGCACTAAGATGAACTACAACCTTTGGGTTTCTAGATTTTATTACAACCATAAGGAATCTTAACGAGGAATGAAGAAATTATAGTACATTAAGATTGTTACAACCAATGTCGAATTTGAATGTTAGATTAAAGTTTTTCTAGATCTTATAGATAACGAGTCCCCAAATTGTGTTGCAGTACTTTTAACTTTCAAGTATTTGCTTGGCTTTTTCTTTTTTCTTTTCTTCTAATGTCGTCTACCACCAGCAGAAAAGATTCTTCTGATTGCTTTTTTGTTTGATAAATTACAATAACAAGTTGTGAATTTGTGGTAATTGCATATTCATGTTGTCTGTTGCTTTATTCTATACCACTCTACAATTATTTTTTGAACTAATTGAACTCTTATTTCAGGCTAGTTCACATATGGAGTTTCAGCAATTGAGGCATCGTGTAGTGTCATTGGAAAATCAGTTGAAGGGCTCTTCCAGAGTGTGTGATGATGAAATGTCAGGCCACCAACTTGAAGCTCAAATTGCAAAAAAAAGATAAGGGTAAGGGTACGTAAGGCTGTGCAAGAAGAAGAAGACCAAATTAGATGTTGATGTTAGAGTTTAGTTTAACAATATTTTCCATGTACGGTGGACGGTGGGTTTTCCCAAATTGGGGTTGTAGACATGCGATCTAGTGTAAATCTTGTAAAATTTCACTGGAACTTGTAAAATATTGTACAATTTCTCTGGAACTTGTTCAAATTGTTTAGCTTCTATGGTTAAAGAAATCAGTGTTATAATAGCGTTTATGAAATTTCAAATTGATAGCAAATGAAATATTAAAATTTTTTTTTTGCTATGTATACCTACTCTAGCGTTTCAGAAACGCTATGGTAGACTCTACCATGCTGAAACGCTATTGTAGACTCTATTATAGCGTTTTAAAAATGCTATAAAAGGCAGCATTTTTAAAACGCTATAATAGACCCTGAGTCTATTATAGCTCCGACAGACATAGCGTTTTCTAAAACGCTATGGTATTCTACCATAGTGTTTTTGAAACGCTATTAATGGCCTTTTTTCTTGTAGTGCTGGTTGGGTAGACTTACTCATTTTTGTAAGAGTAAGTCTGGACAGCTAGGTTTGGTAGCTATTTTTGTGTCAGGTTCGAGCTTTAATACATTTTTATACCCATTCTCTTTAAAACAACTACAACACCATCCATAGAAATGGTAGAAGTGTAAAAAAAAACCCAAATCTGGCTGCTTAGAATTGTTGTTTTTGTAACCAGTCTGTCTAGAGAGCCAAACTTGCGCCAACGAGCCTCAATACCCTTTATTATCCCAGAGATCCTCATAATCCACTAATCGAACACAAAATCACACACAGAAACATCCCTTGACATTGATATAGCGCTAGAGGCTTGACTGTCTAGAATTGAGGTTTTGTAACTATACCTTTGCAATAATTCTAGGCAGCTAAGGCTACCAGTCATTTTTTGGTTAGGGTTTGGGCTCTTTACACTTCTACCCCTTCTATAAATAATGTTTGTGGTTGTGTGTTTAAAGAAAATGAGTAAAAAATGTAAGAGAGTTGCAATAGCCCCGACTGCGTAGACTTACTTGTACCGATTTAGCGTAATAAAATTGCTTCGACCCAATACTATTACTATAAGAGAGATTTAGCCGTATAAGTTCGTGTCGAGGATCAACTTTCCCGTTCTCTTTCTCTCTATTCAAGTTCGCATGCGCGACGATTCGACGTTCCATTTCCCTTCAGGTAATTTATTTAGGGCGTGTTTGGTTACCCCTTTGACCATTGTAATGTAATGACTATTACAATGGTCAACTACATTCCCTTGTTTGGTGAAGTAAAAAAATCATTGTAATGGTAATCTCCATTATAGATTTGGTTGTAATGGCCATTCCTACCTCCCCTCCCTATGAATGACCATTATCATTTCCATTGTAATGGTCAAGGTTACTTAATGACCATTTTTACCCTCTTCACCCTTTCCCTGTAATCTCTTATTCCCTATGTTCTCATGAAATCTATCCGCCACCACCACCTCACCCACTCTCACAAAAACCACCACCACCTCACCCGCCACGGCCACCTTACCCACCCTTCTCCCTGTGAAGAAATCCACCCACTATCACCACCTCACCCCCACCATTATCTCTGTGACAAGAAATCCACCCACCACCACCACCTTACCCACCCTCCCTGTGAAAAAATCCATCACCCACCATGTGAAGAAATCCACTTACCTGTGAAGAAATACACCACCTCCCCACCCTGTGAAGAAATCCACCCACCACCACCACCTCACCCACCCTCCCTGTGAAAAAATCCACCACCCACCGTGTCACAAAAAAAAGGAAAAAGTTGACTTATAAAGCGAGATAGTAGGGATGGTTTGGAGTTTTTAATTTTTAATTAAAGGTATTTTTTGAAATAAGTTTTACATTACCGCCTTATCATTTTAAAAGTATACCAAACATATATATTTGCATTATATTACCATTACTATTCTCATTCTCATTCTCATTCCATCGAGGAACCAAACGAGCCCTTAGGTTTCCTTCGCGGACTTGCAATTCATTTTATCGATAGAATCGATTCATCTTGGTTCAATCACCTGTAAAACTTATTAAAAAATTTATAGTAAATTTTCGCTAGGGCTCCAAGAGATCTGATCGTACCGTTGAGTCTTTCATTCCAATTGAATCAACTCAACTTGACTGGTAAGTAGTTGTTCGTTATCATCTATTATTTTGTTTATCGAATTTGATTTGTAGGTCGTTTGAGATTGAAATGTTTTCTGTTGCAGAAATTGATTCCAAGATTGCAACATTTCCCCATTAAGCATGGAAGCTAACTTGGTAAGATACGGAAACTTGGAAAACTCTTCTTGTTTTGGTTCCGATGTCATGTGAGGATGTGATCTTTGATATAAAACATGATGAGTAGGTTTTTATGTGTGAGAAAAAAGTAGTTCAAGAGCAAAATTAGAAAATAATTTAGTTTTGTTACCAAGTCGTATACGTTATCTTAGCAAAAAAAATTTGTCGAGGATGAATGAAAGAAACTGTTGTGTACATGCTAATATGATAATTCAATCCAAGAAGAAACTGTTGTGTACATGTGTGATTTAGTGTATTTGGAAGAAACTTATTACTCAAATCAAGAAAGATAATCAAGATGGATAACTTAGTACTGTTATTGATGCTCTACAAGTTTTGACAGGCTTCAGGTCTAACTTCACTGTAAAACAATTAACATCAATGGTGAACACACGTTTTGGATCTGAAATTCTAAGGAGGAACTTAATTGTTTCCAGGCTTTAGTTGTAGTTCACCCTTCCATTTATGGTGACTTTAATAATAAACTAAACATGCTAGGCATGAGATGAGAGTGGAAACTTTTAGACTGTTTCTTTAATTTACGTTGAATCACAAACGTCTGATATGATGCATTCTCTTTGTAACACTTATGCTTCATTATTATTATTTTCTTTCTAATAACAGGAATGTATCGAGCAAAGTAGAAGCAAAGAACCAGCACAATCTTCTTCTTTCTATCGTTTGGTGTACTCAGAGGTATTTGCTTCAGAGTTCCAATAACATACATTTTTACTTTCTATTTTTGCAGTTGTGACATTTACACCAATGACTGTTCTGTATGAATTGTATCATGTGATGATTCAATGTTTTTTTTTGTAAAGAGAATGTCCCCTACAAGTGACCAAATTATAAATAAATTAAGGCAACATTTGGTTCATGGAATTCCACTTATATCAAATATTGTATCCCTAGAATTGGGGTTTTCATAAATGATCATTTGAACTTACCATGTAAACTGATTAGACATCCATTCATTTTTTAAGTGAAAAATGAGAGACACAACGAGATACCTTTACACTTGATGCATCCAAAGTTTGTTTCTTATCTGGAGGTTTTAATCCTTGAGCTCTTCAACTGGTCATGTGAACATCTTTACTCTGTTTTTCTGCTTGATTATGTTCTGAAAGATAGCATATTTCTGTAGCGTCGTGGTTCACCACTTAAGAATAGTGGTTTTAGCTGGATTATACTGTAGGATATTCTGATAATTTTTCTTAAGTTAGTGTGCTCATAACAATAAATATATTGAAACTTTTAATGCATAAGCTGCACAATCATACAACTTAGATTTCTCAAAGAATCTTATGTCGGTACATTGAGTTTGTTATGCATATTTTGCAGATTGAAGAGATTGGATGGGAAAATTTGGTGAAGTTGGCTGAAGATCTAACCTATCTCAGATTACGCATCCTGTAAGATGAGCACAAAAGACCTGATGTTTACAAACATTGTCATAAAATCACCTTCAGCTTCAAGTCTATAAATTGAGTTATTTTAACTCCATTTCTTCCTTTTTGCTACACGTGTCTTTACAAGACAGTCTAGTTTGTATGCGGCTTTCCTGAATGAAACTAAGAGTCCCCCATTTTAAAGTGTTTCAAACATTCCATCTGTTGTGAAAGCTTAAAATATGTGATTGGAAAGGTTAAAAAGATTCCAACAGATTGAACACATGCCACCACATTTCATATTTTCCTACTATGTTGGATTCAATAATTTTAAATTTCTAATTTTGAGATATCACACCGAACTGGAATGGGAGATCTGATCTAAGTGCTATAGTATGTTATGATATAATTCCATTTCGCGTAGTTTCACAAGTCTGTTTCACTGTTGATTAGATGTGAATTCTGCTACATCAATCCTCATCTTTTGAAAAGTATTATTTTCTCCAGCCTTTTTGTTGTTTATACACACATTTTCTTCTCCGTGGAAGCTACTAATTTTCATGTTGTTTGTTCCTGTGTACTAGAGATAAGAAGGGACAGTCACATATAATGGAGATACATCTGCCTCAAAGTTATCCTAAGTGTGCACCTTCAATTTCTGCGGTTGGTTACTTTTGACTTCACTCCTGTATGATTTAGTGGTCATGATGCCTGGTTTTTTTAAAGATAAATATAAAATTTTCGTAATTTTTGTTTCCAAGATGCCTTTTATGGAAATGCTGACATCTATTTATATTTTATGTAAATACAGAGAATTTTATCTATCTAACATTTCATATCTAAGTGTCTCTTATGGTATTCTCAGGACGTGCCTTATATTTGTGAGCTGAACTGGTCAACAAGCTCAAGGTTGAAAGATGTTATGCACCAGTTCCGCGAGGTTGTTAAGAAAGCTTGCAGAGCAAAATTGTAGTGCATTTTTTGTTTCTTCTTTGGTAACTAGTAAAGAATGCTGTCTACTGTTTCAAGGACTTTCTAGTTGTCGAATGCCATGGTTTATTAACAAATGTACCTTAAAACCATGTCTAGCATTTGGAGAGGCTCCAGGAATTTTGGTCTACCATGGATAATATTGACAAGGTTCTCTGGGTTGTCGATCCAAAACCGGCATCTCACGCTACATCATTTCGCCAGATCAGTCTAGGTAAGGCGTTTGCATTATAATATATGTAGTATGTTTCATTTCTTTATTCTGACACTCTTCTAATTGGTTTTATCATTTCTCAATTTAATCAGGAAACACTTGCTATATCATTCTGTCTGTAAATGCTTATAATCCAAGGTCTCTACCAGAGTAAGCTTTCATCTGATCGTTTTTTGACCATTGTTAATGCTCACCTAATTTTGAATAACCAGTTGGGTTTGCTTAGGTGTCGATTTCTAGGTCCAAACTCGGAAGTAGATTCCCTCATAAAGACATGGAGGAGAAATTGCAGAAGATGGTAAAAATATCCTGTTTTGTGCTCTATGGTATATTTTTATGGCTCATGTGATTTAATTCTTGACACAAGGAGAATATGATATCCTAGTTATTCACATATGGATAGGTATGAATCTATGTATTATAGCAGACAAATGTACGCGAAAATCTGTAAAAAAAAAAAAAAAAAAAAAAACTGTTGACTGCAGTACAATTCTTTTGTATTGCTGATAAGTCCCAAAGGATCAGAACATTTTACTTCCCTCCCAACCCCAGCACCCCCTACCCCCCGTACGTGCGCGCCTGCATGTAGTGAGCATCTTTCCGATTTTATTATATATTATTATTTTTCTAATTAAGGATGTAGCAGATTAATTGAATTCTGCTTAGATGATTAGCTAAAGAGCCATGTCATTAGAACTAAAGTTTCCCTCGTTTCAGCTCTTTGCGAATAGTACAAGATGATCAACAGTGTATATGACTATCATTTGTTCTTTTTCTCCACTTGAGGGTTGATGAGGTTGTCGCTAACTTCTATTTATGCGTGGACTGGTTGGTTTATAACTAGCTTCTTTACCATTCTAGCATGTATCATACCAGAAACCATCCCATTGTATATCTATCCATGTCGCTTCATTGAAAGAACATATTGTGATAGCTGTCGTTTCAAATCTTGTATGTCCTTGAGATAAAGTCACTTGAATATCTTAAGCCATCTTCAAACTTCAAAAGGACGGAGAAATAAATATTTAGTACTAAAGTTTCTATTGGAACTCCATTCGATCCAGGGAAAGGATTTGGAATCCTTGGAAAATTTTCAAGGATGACTTTTCTTCCATGTATCTCGAAGTTCTAGCTTTATAAAAATCAATACCAAACCAATTGTAGGTATGGATGAGAGCCTCATTTTGGGTAGTGCATAACATAATTATCAAGACAAGATTCACATGATCCCTCCATCTTTCATAAGACCCAGGTTTTATATGCAGGTGGGCCAGTTAATTACAACATGCTTCCTCCTGTACTTTTGACTAATGTATAGCATAATTATTGAGTGACCATTCAACATGCACTCCATTTTTCATTTTTGATAAGATGTTTCTTGCATGTGAATTAAATAACTAAAAGTGTGCAAGTAGTTCGTAACAGAAGATCACATTCTATATTCGAAATTGTACTTATACGACTATGTGTGAATGTCAGTGTCAGACTCTACTACGTGTGGGATGGTAATCTTGAAACATTGTCTTTGTTGACTATAGTTTGTCACTGTGTTAGTGATCAACAACATGATTACTATATTGTTTCCATAACATAGGATGATGGATAAACCGTTTGTTGAGAATCTTGCCACTATATTGGAGACTTCACTACCTGGACCTCCAGATGCCCAGAGAGATGATCAGCAAGTTGAATGTGGCATATGTTATGCTCAGTGTCTTCCAATTGGTAAGTTTGATAAATATTTTGAAGTATTTGATGCCATTCGATCATTTATGAAACTAATAATGTGCTTCTTTGTTGATTAAGATGATGAACTTGGAGCTAAGAGTGGAAGTAGGCCTGACTATGTATGTGAAAATACCAGCTGTAGTAGGTCCTTCCACAGTGTTTGCCTCGCAGATTGGTTGTGTTCTATCACCACCACAAGGCAGTATGTTGAACTATCTATCAGCTGCACAACTTTCATGTTTACGTGAAAATACGGAGATTACTTGTTTGCGGTGAAATTTTCTATTGCTGCTTCTTGCATTTATCCTTTTTATTTTGTTTGTTTACCATCAATGGGAGCATCTTTGCAATCAAAGCAGAGTACAAAATTCTAAGAGGCGAGAACTTACTGATGCATGGAACTCTATCTTGAAACCATCAAGCTTGAAGTCTACCCCTTTAGATATTGTAACAATTGAACTTCTGTAAATCTTGGGGCTGCTAGTATATCTAACTAAGGTCCTGGAAAAAACGATTCTACAATATCATTTTCTCTATTTCAGTCATTTATGTTTGTTCTGTATCCTGAATTGCAGGTCATTCGATGTTCTCTTTGGGAACTGCCCTTACTGTTCAGGACCAGTTGCAGTCAAAGTCAACAATAATTAATAATGCATTGGTTCAGTGACTGAACCTAGTTCAATTCAAGGTCAACTGTGATTCCTAATGAAAATATTACTCTTGTTAGTGTAGCTAATTTCCTTATGTCAGATATTTTCTTAGTCATTGGTTTAATTCATTTTTTTGTTAAAAAGTGTTTATGTTTGAAGTATGTGTTGGATATTGGCTCTTAAGTTTTGACTTGTATGTTTACTCATGCTTCATTTCACCAACTTAGAGCCTAAGAATTAATGGTGAAAAAAAGAAGCTATATTCAAGTCTCTACCAAAAACATGTGATTTTGAAATCTCCAAGTAGTTGAAATAGAGAATGAGGTAAAATAATAGTTGAATTTCATATTTATATTTTTCTCACAAGTTCATGATAGATTGACATTTCCTGTCTCGCAAAATTTGTCGCAACCAATCTCATCAATTTGGCAATGGGTGACACATTCAGTGACTGCTATAGATGTACTCACTTGAATGACTTTAAGTATTAGATCCATAGTGGTTGTGGACCTTGTGGTCCTGTTTCAATTTTATTGCTCAAAAAGTTTCTGACTACAGTTTTTTTTTTGTATCCACAGAAATCTAACAGTTCTAATGCCTCTGATTTCTTTCTCTGGCAGTAATTATTCTTCTGAGAAAGATAGATCTTTTAAGTGGGAACTGGTTTGAATGGTTGATGGGGGCTGCATGGAGCTACTTGGGCAGAAGAAGTAGATAGTTGATTTGCCAATCAGCCCTGTGGTATTTTTTTTAAGGTGCGTAGTCCCCTGGTCAATTAACTCCTGATCCATTGAATAATAGCATATGGTTTGGACAACTATGGCATTGTCAAAACTTTAGAATATTTGAAATAGAATTATGATAAATTAAACTTCACTGAACGCACAAGCTTGCTTGTTGCTATTCTTCATACTTTACCATAAACTTGTATGCTAAAATGAATTAGATTGATGTGGGCATTAAACTTTGGTTTGGAGTAGTAACCTGTCATCAATGTTTCGTATGGTATCAAACATTAGTATCAAGTGTGCATTGCTTTTATAACGCAAAGGTGTCTACATGATATTTCATTATAGGCTGGATCTAGTTACGCAATTCATCATATTTACTACATTTGTATATGAACTTCAAATTGAGTGGCATATTTTTACACAATGCAAAAAGTGGTTTAAGGGGGGACTGCTGTTTTCATTAAATGTTAAAAGGCAACAACGAAACTTTATAGATCTGACCTAGCAACAAAAGAATGCCTATACTAGTCCAGATGCCAAACCATACCGAACACATGTAGGATAGAATTTTAGACTTCACGAGTTGTAACTGAACCCAAATCCGATTGGAAATTGTCATTTTGAATATAATCCTGTCAAATGTCCACCTAAATCTAGTCCATATTAGTTTTGTCTGTATGTAGATACCATAAAAGTGGGATCAGTTTCACTCTCTAATTTCAGTACAAACCAAAGTGTGAAGAAATGAAAACGACCAAAGAGCATTGAAGAATAATACTAAAGCAAGACGTAGAGGATACGTGAGGCGCATTAATTTCATTTGTAGCTAACTTCAAAGGTGGCCTACGGACAATGACTTGTTTTTTACTAGCCTAAAGCATCACCTGATGTGCCTTATGACACTTGAGTCCACATCAAATTGTCTGTTACATCTGTTTTCTGATTACATGTGAGGGATAACAAAGTATACTAGAAATAGGACATAGGAGATATGAATGGTTGAATTATTGTAGATAGTACGATGTTAGGTTCCTCACTGTAAACCCAGGAAAGATCTAATTCCACACCATTGCTTCTTTTAGTTCTGATATGGATTGCCCTGTTGGAGTAGTAAATATTAGTCTATGCAACTTCTGACCTAAATCCTTTTAAACTTGCACCTTTTATGCCATTTGTACATCATAACATTCATTGTTCTCCATGTTGAAGTTCAAGTTGAACTGAGCATTTAAAACTTTCGACTGTGTTGCAAGTTGCATATGGTTTTTTTATTAGCTGACGTTAGGATAACAAAGTGGGAGTTGTGTTTATGGGGGACTTTTAATTTTTCAACGATAGTTTTGCAAACACTGTGAAAAACACAAGTCTATATATATCTTTTTTGGTAATAAAAACCGTTTAATTATTAGTTGCCTATAGTTTTTAGTCAACCCACACACACCCATATTCAAGTCCAACCATTAAATTTTGGGGAGAATTTAAGTTCAAGTTTGGAACCATAAAGAAATGGACATTTTCAGCCATTATTTCACATTCACTCAAATGACTTTATTCTCACAAAATAATTCCACCTATTATAGACAAATTAGAAGCTGGTCCATGCTTATAGATCTATACACAACACATAAACAAGACTTCCATTTCACCACATATAAACCTTCATCAATTTCTTATTCGCATTACGCCCTATCTTGCACGTAGGAAAAGACTGAAGTATATCCCTTTTAAGCTTGATCATGTATGGAACAACTTTAAATTCCAGCCATGCATTCTGGTGGAGTCACTGGATATCTTGATTTATCGGTGCAGTAGTCGTAGATCATGTGGTTCATACGAACCCACCTGTACTTTCTAGCTTGAATTTGATCAAGTTGTTGGTAGGCAGTACCTTCCCACCAGTTTCTAGGGTTAGAGGCACAAGTTGATGCTCCTGGAACTGGACACCCTTCAATATCAAAGTCTTTGTAGTAGGCGTAGAAGGGGGCTTTACTCCAATCAATCTTTTCAATCCCACCTCTTGTAGCCCAATCATCAGCTTCCCATAATGTTGAGTACACACCCATTGGTTGGAACTTCGGGAATGGTATTCCATGTGCTTCGTTGTTCTTGTAGACCCTAATTGGTACGTCATCGATGAAGAACCTGAAATAAAATTACCAATGTCAATGTTCAAGATATCTACCATGAAAACACACATGGAAATTGAAACGGTTTCTGTGAATTCGATTCCGAGGCCCTCCCGGACTTGGATTCCCATGAGCATTGGGAAAACATTCTTTTGAAGAATTGATTTCCTGGCAGTAAATAGACAACCAAACAACGGAAATCTACATAACAGGGGAAATTGATTACATTTCCATAGAAAACGGCTAACCAAACGTACCCTTAGATTGTTTAGAACTCAGAATTTTCCTCAAGCAAACTTTTTATTCCAACCAAAATTTTATAGAACATTTATCCTCCCATGTACTTTATACTTAACCTAACTTTGGTTTAGAATGCTGATGTGACATTTTCATATTTATGATGTTGAGTCCGATTACACCTGTTTGATGACTCCATCAGCTACCATGTAGTTGATACATTAGGAGTCATGATGATTATGAATACGAAAAAATGTAAAAAAAAGCACACTTGATATGTATTAGCTCTATTAATTTTCTCGTACACTGTAGTCTATTACTGACAAAGTTTTAGATTAGACTGTGACCTGAGAAGGTGGTGTATTGTGGCAAACTTAGTTGATTAAGAAAACTCTCATGTCCGTAGTCGACAATATTAGAGAACAATGATTGAAACTGATAAGTATTGTCATACTTTTGTTGAAAAGAAATACAGCGTGAAGTAGACCAAGAAAAAGAAGTAAATACAGGAAAGATGAAGAAGAGAAAAAAGAGAATACTATGAAAATGCACCGACAAGATGACAATGGGTTTTCCGATGATCAATATAGAAGAAGTTAGCCAAAATTTTCAAACACTTGGAGAACATTAACTGCCACACTAATCAACTTTGAATGAATTGTATAGAAAATTCGTTTCCTTCTTTGTGAAAACTCTTCTGTTTGTAGCTTTTATAGAGATCTGTAGGACTAAAGAACTTACACAACATGATGACGGTTCCATAGAAATGAGTATGTGTGAAACTCTGCAGCTGGATCAAACCAGAGATTGATCCTTTGTTCGCGGTCACCTTTTCCATGAGCGTACACATTGGTCTGAACAGTGTAAGGTTGTCCTGTACGATTTCCCAAGAACTCGAAATCCAGTTCATCGCGAACTTTATCAGTGTCTGAATTCATCTACAATACCACCAATAAAACATGCAAGTCAATCAAATGCTTGAAACATTTCAAGCGTTTGTGACACTGAAATTAGTGTAGTAAGTTTCTCTTACATAGAAAGCAGTGACAGTCCCTGCAGAGTCACCTGGTATGAGCCTGATCTTCATGCTTACACGCCCAAACAAGTACTTCACCTTGGAAGCAAACCCACATCCTAAAAGGTCAAACAATAAATTTGAGAAATTTTTTCCTTCGTGTTGTTATTGGTTTAGTACATGCTAGTTTAAGGACCCACAAAATGATTTTATTACCTGAATTTTGGTCTAGAACCAATTGTATGGTAGTCCCCCCTTGGATTTGCCTGATATGGGAATCAGACCATGTGACATGAAAATCTTTTAGGAACGTAGCGGGGCGAGCAGAGACCCATGTCGAAAATGCAAGGACGTACAACACAAGAAGGCATAATGATGATGTCGGTGTGGTCATGGTTGTTCAAAAAAGAATGAGAGAGGAAATAAAAGGTTTTTGTGATGAGGATAATTGGAGTAGTAGAAGGGTTTATATACAATGAGGATTGAATAGAGGGAGGGAGAGAGGGGGACTGCTGCATTCAAATGGAAAGCTCCCTCAGATTAGACTCTCCACTCTCCTTCATAACAGCTAATTGTAAGCAGTGTTTGGCCCCTCACTCATATCTATCTTTTTAACGTCACTTGTTTCTTTTCCCTTCTTACTAATATCATGCATGGTTGTTTGCTAGTTTCTGCAAAATTGCTAGAAATTTTTTAACCATTTAAATTAACTTCTTTTTTTGTTCTGTGTGGTAGCTAAAACCCTTCAATTAGGTCTGTACTTTGTGATTTTGTTTGATTCCTATTGTTTGTAGTCTAGTATTTTGCATTTTGTTGGTATCTGTTGACATTATCTGAAAATTAAAGAATAATTTACACCTTATAGAGGGATCAACATGTGATGGCATTATCTTTACAAGCTTAATTAGACTCAGTTGTAACGTGCAGGATCCTACTACAGAAAATCCTCTTAAATCATTACCCGACAATCTATTTTGGGTAGGGTGTGAGAATGTTGTAAATATGTTACAATGTTACCTTGATTTATATATCCTAGCACAAAAAATCTGTCCGTTTCGAATTTTATATCCATTAATATTTTTTTTGTTAAAAGTTAACAACGAAATTAGATTTACAGTTTATCTTCTTAGAGTATTTATTTCAACTATACTCTCAAACTAGATTTACAGTTTATCTTCTTGAGATTGAGAGGAGGTGTATTACAGTCGGAGTTTTGTTTTTTAGAAGCTATGCGCATGAGGTTCTTTCATCTGTAGCTTGGCGTAAGATCTGTTTTAAAATTTTAAATGATGTGAGCTACGAGCTTAGGAGTGTAGGAGTGTAGTTTACCTAAATAATGACCTAATATACTCGTTTTTAAACACAGGACTGGGAAAATCTCATATTTTAACTGTGTATTGGGGCGAGAGATGGCACAATCAAAACTAGAAACCGAGGTTTGATCTTGCCATTGGAGATGTTGTTAATGAACTAAAATTTTGTGGCAGTGATCTAAATGGTGAGGATGTCAATGAAAAACCACAAGAACTTTAAAAAAACTTCTAACTTAATAAACAATCAGAGCAAACTGCACAAAACTCTAATAGATCACAGGACCCACCCCCGAATTAAAATTCTAACTTTTAGGTGAGAAAGAAGGTTGAACAATAGAAGAAGACAAACAGATCCTTTTCTATCATTTGTACAAACTCCAACTCAAATTTCCAAATAGGAAATCCAGCCTGTCTACAGCTGCTACCAGTTAAGGAAATGCCACATCATACATCACTCATTATCCACATGTCTAAAATGTCGGCTGGTATAATTTTTGATCAGCTGGATTAGAGTAGCAACTTCGGCCTTATGTGTATGATCATCCTATGGCTTAATATTAGGATACAAATACGTTTAGAAAATTGCATATTTGACCGGAAAATTTCAGACTATTTGAACGCACCCCTGTTGATGGTAGAATCCAATTTCAGGGTTTCAAACCCATTTCAAAGGCTATTGCAGGAGTGTGATCGTTGTCAACCATAAGATTTTTGACAAAATAGAGGAATCACGTTATCAAGTTTCTAACAGTATGGAAATTGAGTTCTTTAATCGAGGACAAGGAGTGTGATTTGTACATAAATGTGATTTTGCAATGTTAATCTCCAGTCTCAGTTCTCTCGTGCTTTCCTGTATCCCTGCTTCTACACCACTTTCATTCCTCTCATTTTCACAGAATTGGATTCTACATAAAGATACATACCCCAAGAAAATTATAATTGACTAAAGTCGACCCCTAAGACGCAGGAAAGGCCAAGGCCTTATGAGTGAGAGTGATGGATGTACTAAACAAGTCTATTCTAGCCTTCTAGGTGCTTACTGGATGTGAAAAGCTGAAACCATTTGTCCTACAAAATCATCTAGAATGGGATTTTAGAATTTGAGATCCTAGTCCCCTGTAAAAACTATACATCCCCTAATGTAAGGAAGCTTTCAATGAATTAACATGCAATGGTCGTTTGTTTGATGGGGATATTTGGCTTTCGGACAAATGGTAAATTTGGACAGAAACAATCTCAGTTCATAAAGCAAAAGAAGAGAATTATGGGAGATCATTTCCTGTTATTATTGATATGCAAGAAGTGGGGACTGGCAAGTGAATGCACGAACCATTGCGATTTTTTATTGGGCAACTATCAACATGTTAACATTAGTTGAAAGGTTGCACAACACCGGCCCGAGAAGATGACACTGGTAGGGCTGATGCTGGTTCAATAATTAGTGATACTGGATTCTGGTTTGTTTTCATCTTTATCAGTCACTGGTTCAGTTACTTTTGTGTCAATTCACACTTTTTCCCCTCCAAAATAACTTCTTATGCTATATATTGCTAAGTTAGATTCTTGCAAGCCAGACAAACATTGATGTTCAATATTTAGCACTGTACTAAAATGTTTTGCAATTTGCAGATGGCTGGGATGGGCACCGGAAAGAAAAGAAAATTGCAGTGCAAATAGGAATGATTTACGGTAAATTCATTTAGTGACTCCAATGTGACATAATTTCCTGCGTTATATAGTTGTTTCAATGAGACATGAATTAGTTATTTGTAGTTATAGTTAAGGATTTGATTTACCCTAATTAAGGTATGTTAATAGTTCCTGTTTGGAGTTGTCGGCAATTTTTTGTACCATTCTACCATAACCATTTTGGATGAAAATTGACATGTATTTCAACGTAATATGACGGTATACACAGGGTCAAGGCTTGTCCATGTTTGATCGTTCTGTCAATTAATAAACCTATTTATGACGTAAAATATTCTTTACAGAAAAAAAAAAAAAAAAAAAAAAATTTGAAGTAGACTAATGGTAGGTTTTGGGAGTTATTAGACCGGAAGTTGCCCCCATTAATGAGAATGAACTTATTAGAACATAATTGATGGCCTTTCGCTTGTTTAGTATCATGTGAACCTCACAGGGATGATGATAACGATAACATCATAAAACCAGCACAAAGATGGTGACAACTAAACTATCGGTTTGGACGTCTCTTCTTCTTACTGTATAACAGCTCAAATAATTTGATCAGCTTTTCTCTTTTTTTGAGATTTCTCCTTGTTCCTCTCATTTTTTTGGTCAGATGTCTTAATACAAAAGAAGAAACAAGTCCAGAAGTTGAATGTTACATCAATGAAAGATGCATGTCTAATAGTACCTAATCATCATGTAATTATCTTATACTTAGTGATTTGTGTGTTCTAATAAGGCCAGTACATAGTATTTTGGTTGTTCTAAACTGCCACTTAAATGAGCTATAGTTTTCGTGCATGTGCATGAACAAATCTTTAATAGTGATTTGAGAAAGTTAACTCTCATCATCAGTATAACCTAACCACGTGATATGTGATAGATTTTGGTATTCTTGCATAAGCTCTTAGCTACGGATATTTAACGTTTATAAGAATTAAATTAGAAAACTGTTATGAAATCAATGTCAAACAGGCAGAATGTGACTTGATTTGAAACGAGTAAAGGGGATAGACATAATTGAGTCACATTAGTGTGCCTAGTGGAATTAAGAGTAGGATAGGAGTCCTTTCATTATCCATGTTGTACCTAACAATACAGATTAAATAGGAGGATGCCCTGCAATAATGGATGATCAAACCCTTCACTCCGTGATTTTTTTTTTGTTTGCTTGTATATTGTGTTAGCTGGACTAGTAGTCCATAGTGATATTAGGGAGAGAAACAATCACTTCATTTTATTTCATACCATTCCTTGCACGTACGGGTGTGAGGATGTATAGATAGACACTGAAATCAATTCCATGGCCCAGGATGCAAACTAGTGAGGCTGACGCTTGATGGACATTTCAAAGCCATATGCTTTTGTATGAGCTAAAATTATTGTGTATAGGGTGTGGTCCTTAGGACAGTGGATTTTCGTGTAGTTATAAAGGTAGGGTCCTGAAGCCATCTCAAACGTCGAATGTCTTCATTGAGGACTTTGGCAACCATGCTATATTGGCACCTCTCCCCGTTTAGCATGTTGTCGTCTTAAATGTTTTATGAGCTACTAAAACAACCAAAATGGTTGGTTGTAGATTCTCATACGATTTTCAAAATAAAATTTAAAATCTTTAATTTTGGTACTTATTAAGGGAGAATTGAGCTTTCAAACATAGAAATTCTATAAACAAAAGGGAATTAAACAACAATAGAAATTCTATAAACAAAAGGGTATCAAACAAGAATTGGAATTTAATTTAAAACATATGGACTATATATATAGTGTAGTTCTCATTGGCAACCTTGAACATTATTTCTCTTGTATAGTTTAGAACTTCGGTAGCGAGCACTCCTTGGGAATGTTGTTTTGGAACCTATTGTTGTCTTGGCAGTAATCATAGATGAGGTGATAGTTTCTAACCCATCTGAATAACCTTCTTTGTGCAGCAGTCAATGAGCTAAACCTGGCTTTGTTCCGCCAATTTGCATTACTATTAGCTCTGCAAAACCTTGCATTTCCTCCCCAAACACATGCATCAATCTTGTAGTCTCTGAATGATGCCATGAAGGGACCCTTCGACCAATCAATTTTGTTGCGTCCTCCGCCAGTTGCCCAGCTGTTGCCATTCCATAGGCTGATTTTTAGGCCCATTGGTTGCCACTTACACTACAAAAAAAACATTATTAAACGATTTGCGACGGCATAAAACCGTTGCTAATGTTTCTGATACGGTTTTGGTACATAAATTAAAAAAACCGTCGCTAAATATTTTGCGATGGCATAAAATTGTCGCTAATACGAGTGTTAGCGACGGCTATACAGTCGCTATAATCTACAAAAAAAATGATTAGCCATGTAGATTGCCGTAGTTAATGTTTAAAAAAATATGAAATATATGAAAACAATGTAGCGACTGTATAGGGGCCGTGGCTAAGATTTACAAAAAAAATTTGGTTTGCCACGGTAGCATACTGTAGCTAATAGTTTAAAAAAATGAAATATATAAAAAATTAATCTAGCGACGACACATGGGTCGTGGCTAAAGTTTACAAAAAAAATTTGGTTAGCCACGGTAGAATATCGTAGCTAGTAGTTTTTTTAAAAAAAATGAAATATATAAAAAATCAATCTACCGACGGCACATGGGCCGTGGCTAAAGTTTACAAAAAAATTTTGGTTAGCCACGGTAGAATCTCGTAGCTAATAGTTTAAAAAAAATGAAATATATAAAAATTAATGTAGCGACGGCACAGGGGCCGTGGCTAAAGTTTACAAAAAAAATTAGTTAGCCACGGTAGAATACCGTAGCTAATAGTTTTTTTTTAAATAAAATATATAAAAATCAAACTAGCGACGACACAGATGCCGTGGCAAAAGTTTACAAAAAAAATTTAGTTAGCCATGGTAGAATACCGTAGCTAATAGTTTAAAAAAATGAACGCTGGATAGTTAACCCTCAATATAAACACTGGATAAAATCACCACCAACTCATTGTCGTTTTTTATATTAATAATTTTATATTAGCGACGGCAAAAACCCGTTGCTAATTGTTTTTTTTTAAATAACATTTTTTTATATTAGCGACGGCAAAATTAACATTTTTTTATATTACAAAAGCCGTCGCTATTTGTAATAGTGTTCTAACCTTCAATATAAAAGCTGGATAAAATCACCACCAATCCATTGTCGTCCTGCCCTGTTAGGATAACTGTCTTTCACCCAGGCGACCCGGGTTTGAATTCCAGCAATGGAAATTGTTTTTTATTTATTTATTTCAACTTTGAAACATACTCCAAGCCGCTTGTTTTTTCTTTATGACTTTATTTTTTTTAACTGCTTTCAACTTTAGAACATATTCCAATCTCCCTAAATTGTTTTTTCTTTACGACATCTATGTATATTAAACCAGTCAAGATTTCTTGAACATAGTCATTCACTCATTGGTATTATCAGTGGTTGCTCTTGAAAAAAAAAATTAACCGATCCGCGTGAAACTTCATATATACCGTCAATAACACTCAAAATTTTTGCTCAATCCAACGCACTAAACCAAACCACGTCACCGATCCGCGTGAAACTAACACAGCCAATCCCCTTCGAAGAAGAATATACGATCAAGATCAAGATCGAATAAGAAGATATGATCAAGATCGAATAAGAAGATAAGATCAGATAAAAAAGATCAGATCATATCAAAGAATATCAAAAAAGATCAAAGAAGATCAGATCAGATCAAAGAAGATCATATCAAAGAAGATCGGAAAAAAGAAGATCAGATAAAAAAATCAGAGAATATCAGATAAAAAAAGATCATATCAAAGAAGATCATATCAATGAAGATCAAAGAATATCAGATCAGATAAAAAAAGATCAAAGAATATCAGATCAGATCAAAGAATATTATATCAGAGAAGATCAAATCAGATAAAAAAAAGATCATAGAAGATCATATCAGATTAGATAAAAAAATATCAAAGAAGCTCAGATCAGATCAAAGAAAAAATAAAAAAATTAACACTAAAGAGATTAGCCACGGCAATTTGTCGTGACTAATTGGTTTTTGATTTTTTTTATTAGCGACGGCAACGACAAATAACCGTCGCTAATTGGTTTTTAAACACTAAAGAGATTAGCCACGACAATTTGTTGTGGCTAATTGGTTTTTGATTTTTTTTATTAGCAACGGTTTTTGCCGTCGCTAATAGTTAAAAAAAAATATATTACCGATCCACGTGAAACCTCATCTCAACCGTCAATAACACCCAAAAATTTAGCTCAATCCAACGCACTAACCAAACCACGTCATCTATCCGCGTGAAACTAACACAACCAATCCCGTTCAATTACCTTTCTCTATATAAATTTCAATTTTTCTACAAACCAACTTAAACAAAAAATTACTCTCAACAAAAAAATTCTCTCAACCTCCAAAAAAGAAACCCACAAAAGAGAAGTATGTCGCTTCCTCGACACCAATCCCGGCCGCCTCTCTCTCCCCTCCCTTCTTTCGCCGCCTCTCTCTCGGAGATCTAAGATCTCTAATATCTGATCTCGGAGATTTGAGACCTGAGATCTCGCAGATCTGATATCTTAGATATCTGAGATCTTCGATATTCTATAGATCGAAATTTTTTATTTTTTAAAAAACCATTTAGCCACGGCAAAATATAAAAATAATGTTAAAATTTTAAAAAAAAATCAATTAGCCACGGCAAAATGTCGTCGCTAATATTAAAATATTTTTTAAAATATCATTTAGCCACGGTAAAATGTTGTCGCTAATATAAAAATAATGTTAAATTAAAAAAATCAATTAGCCACGGCACAATACCATCGCTAATATACAAATAAAGTTAATTTTAAAAAAAAATCAATTAGCCACGGCAAAATGCCGTTGCTAACATTAAAATATTTTTTTAAAATACCATTTAGCCACGGCAAAATGCCGTTGCTAATATAAAAATAATGTTAATTTTTTTTATAAAAAATCAATTAGCCACGGTAAAATGCCGTCGCTAATGTCCATTTGGATTTACACTTTAGCGACGGTTTTATGCAGTGGCTAATTCAAATAGCGACAAATGAATTAACTACGGTTTTGCGACGGTTGTTTTGCCGTCACTGATGCCTTTTAACTACGGTTTTAGCTTAATCAGCAATGATTTTTTGCCGTCTGCATGGTTTTTGTATACTCTTATGGGTACCCAATCAACCATAAACATGTCAGAAAAAAAAAATCACCAAAGAAAATATGAATACTAGGTTTTTTTCTTACCTAGAATGCAAAAAATTGGGAGTTAAAGTTGGCTTACACAATTTGGTGAAGGTTCCACAGGACTTAATAAGTACGGAAATCTTTAGTTGGATCAAACCACAAGTTTATCCTCTCCTCCCTGTCGTCCAATCCATTCGCTAACACATTTGTCTGAAGGATGTATGGCTTTCCCTCTACGTTACCTAGAAACTCGTAATCGATCTCATCTCGGTTTGGTTGATAAGAGGATAACTGCAAAAGCCCAATACCTTATGGTAAAGGTTCTATAATCTTTTTTCATCACCAAATTCTGATTCATTTTAAGAAGAAAATTGGCTTTCTGATCTACCAATAACGTCTATTACAAATACTAATGGCCTCCAAGCCCATAAAGCAAAGATGGGTTACATCATGCAATACCACTATGTGTTGAAAGTACAGATTTTAATCTTTGTGACGCTATGTTATGATCTGTGGTGAAATTTTGGTATTAATTTTTCACTTTATTGGCTAGTAACTTTCTTGTTGTGCATCAAAACTTGGCAAAAGTACTTTGAACATTTGCAAAAAATAAAAAAAGTTATCGTTAAAGTTTGTTGGGAAGATATAGTAATTTTTGCTTTAGCAATTAGTAACATATCTAATTTGCATGTTAAAACTTGGTAATCGTGTTAAGAGTTAATACTTAAAATTTTTTTCATAAAAAACGTAAATAATATATCGTAAATGGAGGGATTTACTAACGTAAAAAGCCACGACACTGCCTGCAGAATGGCCTGGTGAAACTTGGTGATTTTACGTACACATAGTAGGAGCTATTTAGTGCATAGTTAATACACCTACCACCTACATTTAATGATAGAGCCATACATGTGCTATATCTATCTAATCTACCGAATAAAAACTCATCAACAAACACTTCCAATACTATATGCATTACCTAATTCATATTACCGTAGCAATGACGTCAACACCAAATGGATTGGGCTTGTTTTATATGTTTGGGCTGGCGTTGTATTTTAACATGTGTTACGTGGGCTGGGCTTGTTCAGTGTTATTTGCCATCCCAAACCCAAGTGGGCTCAAGAAACTGATCTTTTCAGAAATCACATTCCTTGAGTTAACCATGGGTAAGATATGGGCCTGGACCTGCTGGCCCATGGCTAATCGTTTGAGGAAGAGCCCAGCACTATCGTTTGAGACTTTGAGCCCAACCTCCGATCTCACAGATCTTCATCCCCCCAAAAAAAAAATAAAAAAAAATCCAGCGCCCTTCGCAACAACACTGCCCTCGCAACATCACCGCCCTTCGCAACAGCAACACCCTCGCAACAGCACCGCCCTTTGCAACAGTACCACCCTTCGCAACAGCACTGAGACAACTCAATATAATGTATTGCCATTGGTAAATAACTTGTATGCCTTGCAACAAGCTAATTCGTATGCATCAAGGTGTATGCATCACTGAGACAACTCGTTCGCATTATTTACAGATACCAATGCGTGAGCGTTGAGTTTTTGGTCTATTTCGCCTCAATGAGGCATATGCATGAACCACCTTTTAAGATTTGGTATTTGTTGCAAGATACTGAATGCTCATTTTGTTTCAACTTTCTGGACGAGCTTTATGAACTAGCATAGTAATATTGATGATGAATATACAAAAGACGAGACATTTCAGATGATTTTAAAGATTATATTTCTTAGGTATGGTAATGAATATTTCGTTCTAACTTTTTTGATGAATGTCATGAGCTTTCATAGTGCTATATTGATGATGGTCATGATGAATATGCAAACGATGAGACAATTCAAATGATTTTAAGGATTAACACTTCTTTGTTTTTTGATGTTCTGCTTGGATTCTCTCAATGAGGCCATGGCTGATTTTTTCTTATATTTCTTCTTAGAGTGGTTGTGGTAATGTTGGACTCATTATGTATTGGTAAATAACTTGTACGCCTTGCAACAAGCCAATCCATATGCGTCAAAGTGTACACATCACCGAGACAACTCTTACGCATTTACACAACAATGCGTGAGCATTGAGGAGTTTTCGTTCGTTTCGCCTCAATGAGACATACACATTAACCACCTTTTAAATTTTGGCATTTGCTGTAAGATACTGAATTCTCATTTTGTTTCAACTTTCAGGATGAGCTTTCGGAACTTTCATACTAATACATTGATGATGTATAACCAAGGCGTTTTAGAGGGTGATGATTTGATGGAGCTAAGCAACTTTTGCAGGTCCTAACAATAGTTCTGTCAACTGGGAAGGTGGCGGCTGATCAATTTGCATATTACGCTCTATAGTTTTTTGGGTGTTTGGTAAGTCATGATTTAAATAGGCTTCCAAATTATTGTGCCTTTGATGCCAATATTTACAGCAATCTGTTTATTGTGGAAATAATAATTTCTTCAAAAATTGATGAAGGGGAGGTCCGTATAAACATTGTATTTACATGACACCCATTTGTGACGATAATAGCATAAATTGAAAATATGAAGTGTGAATGAAATGAGTGACAAAGTTCAATTGAACACAGAGATCATTGAAAGCTTTTTCCAAGTCCCACGCGCAAGTATCAATCACAACAAGCAAGGTTGTTGGTGCCCATCAAACTTTAGAAAGATTCAGCAGACTTGCGAGCGCATCGGCGTACCCTCCTGCAAGGCAGAACACCAAAAAACTTGAAGTCAATGCACTAGACCGATAAAACAACTAAACCAGTATAATCTATGAAGCTATCTTGTTCAAATTTGGCACAGACCTCTTATAGGCTTGGATATCATGTTGATACAGCTGAGCGGCCTCAGGATTAGCAGGACTAGCGGGATTTGGATCAGTGAGAAGTGACTGCAATATTTGAAAGTCGACATAGTTATTAACAGTACAGCTCCTTTCACTATTATGTTTTTGTTTGTAACTTTGTAGTGCCGGAAAAATAAGTGTATACCTGAACTGATGTCAAGATTGTACAAACGTCATGACAAGGTGACCATGCATCTTGAATGATATCCATACAAAGTGTACCATCATGATAAACTGCAGGAGGAAACATATGGCATTACTAAAATTTGTAAAAGAGTACACTGAAATCAATGGTTTTGTGCAAATTTATGCAGGCGAAGAATAAGATCAATTTCTGGAGCTGCGGAGCTATGCGTACCTAAGATCCTCAACTCCATTGCAACTCGGAATTTAGTAGTTTCTAAAAAGGTGATCAGGAAAAGATTTCTCCGTTTATGATATAAAAGATACATAAATAGCATATAAATTTTGAACCGGAGGTAACATCCAAAACCTTCAACTCATAAAATGAAATAAAAAATTTTAATAAAAAAATTAAGCAGTGAGTCAAATCTATAAGGGGCTATATGCCAGGGAAATAATTTGGCATGTTCACCGTTCAAGGTTGGTCCTTCCTGGATACATTCTGTTAAGATCCATTATCTCTTCTTCCCTTGTTATATTCGTGTATATTTCTTTATTCTAATCTTAATCCCCCTATTTCTTTCATCTTTGAAGATCCTGCAAAAGTCCGTCCAGTCCAGTATGGTGTGGTTCCGTTGACAGGAGGCAAAGATCTCCTTTAATTCCCTATCTGACGTCGTTAATGATGTGGCTCCGTTAACAGAAGTTGCTTAAACTTCTGAATTCTTCCTTTTAGGTAGTCCAGGCTCCTTTCTTCCAGGTCCATCTCCTCATGGAAATGACAAAACCGAGAGGAAATCAAACATGAGGGATTCTCTTGGACACAAAATCTCGACAAAGAGAATATTTTAACATCAAGTCCATAGTTAGATTAAATGTTTTGAATGAGGAATCCATGCTAGTCAGTAATACCTTTCTAAACAGAGGTACCATGAAATTTGAATGCATCCACGCTAAGATTTAAGAGCCATATTTTCCATGACCTGACTTCACCATATCTGCATAATTACTTCACTGATAAAGATTTATGTTTTGAAATGGCGAAGTCTGAACCCTCATTATCTAGTTAGGGATGTAAATCTTTGACCAATTAACTGTGCCAGCTCTAAGAGCTTATAACAATGGCCATTCCTTCTCTTAGGCAATATATCAACCAAGATCTATATATTGTAAGAAAAGGGTGATGAGAAAGGTACATAACGTGCCACATCACAACCCACACAATTGCCATTGTCTTTCATCAGACACGATTCTCAGATAAGTTAGCTTGTTAATTGCTTCAAATTAGTAACTCATATTTGTTCTTCTCTTGTTGTACTTTTTGCTTTATCATACAAAACATTTGGCCCCCCTGCAAATGTCAACTCAGACAATCTATTAAAAGTTCTCACCAAGGATCCTCTTCTCTATTTGTCATCTATACAAGTATGAAACATTTTGTTACTCTCTTGCTTCAATTGGTTGTTAGGTCATTGATCCTAAAAAGGTCATTTTGCTTATGCTAGACTCAATAATGTCACCTTAGAAATGAAAACATGTTAACCCTACTGTCTGTTCTCTATCGAGTTAACATTTTCTTCCTTGACTCTCTTTTCAATGCTCAACACAAGGGTTGTTCAAGTGACGATAGTAGGTTTGGCAGCCATTTCTACCATGGTAGTAAATCACAGAACAATTGCTTTGAAGCTTGCACAACTTCTTAGTTCTTACCCTAGTAATAATAGTACTGCAGTACTTCAGTTTTACAAGGCTAAACCTTGCGTCTTCAATTAACAATGTTTGTCAATTTATGGAAAATCCCACTTCTCATCATTTCCATGCATCCAAAGGCACACTACATTCAGGTTTAGCATATGTTACAATAATTCTACTGCTTTGTTTGCTTACATAATCCTATGTTTTATACTTTCATGAGCCTCTCAAGCATGACGCCTTGCGGGAACATATAGATGCACCAGCAGTCCCTCAATATAGATACTCTCTAGATGGCATTGGACATGAAAGAAAATTACCTCCCATATTCTACTCCATGTGCCATTATTGCACTAGTCGTACATTAATTATTTGACCGATTTCTTTAGAAAGCAATCGTCCATAGATTTGAATGTCCATTCTTAACTAAAGCTGGGAAGATCAATCCGGTTCCTTTACTGAAAACTAATGATCTATACTATCATGTCTTCTAAACTAGCAATTACTGAAAATTCAAAGAACATAACAGATCCCATAAATGTATAGATGGCATGAAGAGAAGCTTACTAACCATTTGGATGAAAAATCTCCGATGTAAAACGAACACGAGGGGGCTTCTCCGGATAGCTATCACCAAAAGTCAATCTCAAACCAAAAACACCACCTGAGTTGCAAATCAAACAACAAAAGATCTAATAAAATAAAATAGAAATAAAAACCCATTTTTTAGACTGTTAATTCTATTTAAACAAGAAGATCCATTACCTTCCCAAGGTGATTCGTCAGGACCAAATATAGTAGCACTCCATACGAACAAATTTTCATCAGATAACGGACTTGCACTGCATCCCTAATTCACAAAAACACACAATTCAATTCAAATCAATTACGGAAACCTTAAATCAAGCTGAAATGATTAAAACCTAAACTGACCCAAATTACGGAAACTCACCTCCGGAGGCTCGTTCACAATCGCCTTGAGATCGGACATCAGTCGAAGTTGCGCGGATGATGCCATAATTGAGCTACAAAACCACCACAAATAAACACAAAAAAAGGTGCAGAGTTTGATCAAGAAATTCAATTCTCTCTTCTTGTCTCAGATCTTTGGAACCCCAACAAACTGATCTCCTCAAAATTGATCGATCTCAATTGAAAGAGAGATGAGAGTCGTTGGAAGCTTAGCCCTGTGAAGAAGAAGAATGAAATGGTGAGTTGAGTGAATAAAATGTAACCGCCAAGTTGGATTTCTCGGGGTATGGGATGGATTGGCACGCGGATATATTTTATAGTAAAAATCTAAGAGGGAAGCAGCGAGGAAAACAGCGAGGGACCCATAGGGCGAGCGGGAGCCGTCCATTCCTTTCGGGATGCGTATTTAAATTTTCAACGCATGCATTCCATAGAGAATGGACTGCTCCCATCCCCTGTGGGTCCCTCGCTGCGTTCCTCGACAATCAGACGGGTTGTATTTTATATTTGAGCGGTTCTACGCAGGGAGGAAACGGGCGAGGGAAGGGAGGTGGCAGGGTAAGGATCGTCCATCTCACTTGGGATGCGTGTTATTGTTTTTAATACACGCATCTCAATTAAAATGAATAGTCCTCACCCCACCACCTCCCTCCCTCCCCTCGACATATAGAATTTCTCTTCATATTTATCTTGACACAAAATTGAGTATACTCCTTGAGGGTGAAAATTTAATATAATAATATAAACAAATAAATAATATAGTTAAGCTTGGTTTTGCCTCCTCTATTGGTTACTCCGTAAACTTTTAAGATTTGGGGTTTATGTTGAGTTAGATTGTTTCTTACTGTCGAGGTTTTGGGCGAGGAAATGAGCGAGGGGAGGGAGGTGGCGGGGTGGGAGCCGTTCACTTCCCTCGGAACACGTGCGCAAAAAGTCAACGCATGTATCACGAAAAAATTGAACGACTTCCAACCCTCCACCTCATTTCCCTCGCTGGTTTCCTGGCCCAAACCCTCGACATTTAGAATTTCTGGTTGAGTTATTATTATTTTTTTTTTAAAGAAGGCAAATATGGTTTTCATAGAATCCTAAAACCCATCAAACATCGGAACTGGTAAACACACCATTCGCCAAGCTCTAACTATTGAACTATCACACCATTGGGTGTTTCTGTTGAGTTTAGCTTCAATGCAGGTGCAAATACAGTCTATGTTACACGTGACGGGTTTGAGCTTCTTAACATTATGATTTTTGTAAATAGACTTCTCAAGGAAAATGTTGAAGGCTGGAGAATTATAAATTTATTAGGGGTTGAATATCTCATGATGATACCCACAACATTAAGATCTTTGAATTATACCCACAACATTACGATCTTGAAGTAGGTCACTGAAAGAGAAACATAAATTTATTAGGGGTTGGACATGATTACACCCACAACATTAAGATCTTTTAATACAAAGGGCACATAGTAACTCTAAACAATCATGATCAATTAAAACATTTCAAACATACGAGCTTGAGGATAGTTATTATCTAAGAAAGAAAAGAAAATGAGTTGAATGTGATTATGATCATAGAAAAAAGGCTCATTTGAGCATGTAGAATTCAAAATTTGAACATTATAATTGTTGTATATTCACAAAAAATTTACAACAAATTCAAGAGCATATAGTCTGGCTTTTTAATGATGAGCGAGTCCATTATCAATACTCGAGTACATATTACTCTTTGTTATCAGTCTCAAAATACTCGTTATCACAGTCTTCTGCATCGATTTGCAATAGAATTTTTTGATGCGGTCAATGATAGTCTGATTGAATGATTAAGGCTGAGATGATTTGATCCCACATTTTTAGTTTTATACCCACTGACAATAAGCTTGCCTTTTAATAAAAAAAAAAAAATCCAACTATACAAAAGATTTATTCTTAATAAATTTCATAGTAATCAAACAACAATTAAGATAAGACATGTCTATCTTGCCAATATTTTTATTGTCACCCAAAATTACTCGTTCAAGCACCTGAAGGGCACCCCAGGTTTCCATATTTGTAGCAACTTGTGTGTTTAAATATAGAGACAAATCCGTGAAGGTCTTCCTCCCTATTTTCAAGCTCTCTCAGATTTTTTTTTGTTATCTCTGTTGCTAAGTATTACAAAGTGCTAATAAAGAGAAGGAAAAAAAAAAAAAAAAATCTTCTTCTTCTTCTTCCTCCCTTTCCTCTTCTTCATCATCTTTGTCTTCCAGTCTCTGCAATGGCACAACAACAACAACATGATCAAATCCGTCCAACGGTACAACAACAACAACAACGCTTCGCAACGGAACAACAACAACAACAACGCTCACGCACTGTAAAGGAAGAAGAAAAAGAAAAGGAGAAAAAACAACGGCCTTCATTATACAAACTAGCTCTATGGCATACAAAGACATTCAGACCATTAATGACACACGACGAGTTAGAGCCAATCATGAACAACTTTGGATTTGTTGGGTATCCGCCGAAGATGTTAAGACCACCCTCAAATTCTATCAGTGCCACCACCACAACCACGACCACCACCACCACCATGGTTTGGAAGGAGTATTATTTTATGAACATTCCTGATAACATACTTACTGAAATCGAATCATCGCAGAGTCCACCACCGCGGGCAAGGCTGCCTTACCCGAGAATCGACGGTCTTCACCCTAGTACTTATGGTACCTTCATGGAAGCTGTTTCGTTCTACATTGGGGAGTATAGCTGCGGGGATCACTTACATGTTAGGTAAACAAGCATATCTTGATTTTAGGTCTGATTTTTTTTTATTTACTACTTAATAAATTATACAATTTCCCAACTCTGTAACCATGTTGAGTGAATTTTTGAATTAGTAAATAGTAAATTATGATTAGATTGATGATCCCATTGAAAATGTCTATGGGCTTGGGCCCATGGATTTTTAAGAGGTGATTAGATGAATACAGCTCTAATCTTGATCACAAAAATTTTGTATTATATTATGCATTTATGCTGTCGACTGATTCTATAAAACAACCCTAAATCACGGAATAATTGCATGAATTGCCATTTTTTTTTATATTGTTATTATTGCCACTTTTTTATTGTTATTTTCTAAAATTAAAATATTAGGAAATCGGGTTTTTGCAACCAAGTGATGACATGGCTTCAAAGTGTTTATGTGTATCTCGAGGTTGTAAAAAACTCATCTAATGATGTCATATCATCCTTCATTGCATAGCTTGATCACGAAAACTTGGTTCCCTAAATTCCCTCTACTATATATAAATGTATATTGTGATGTGTAACGATAAATAGTTATCAATTAGTATTTGACGTAGATCATTGTAATACAATTTTTCTTTATTTCATTTGAATGGTAAGAGAAAATCTAACTAGATAGAAACATTTTCTCTTTTCTGTAATTTAATTATTGAAGGGTTTCCATATAGAATGGCATTATAGTATTCTCACATTAATCATGTTGTTAAATGGAAAACTATTATCATAGGAGCAATTTGGTAGTAATGTAGCCAATGGTATGACAACTCAACGGTTAGAGTTTGGTGAATGGTATCACTAGGCCATGGATACAAACTCAGCTTGCGACATCTTTAAAACCCTGCTTACCTTTCAAATTTTTTTTTTATTAAATGCATTATAACAGCATCTCCAGTGAAGGGCTTAACCTCAAACTCAAAATGGTGAACCCCTTTGAAGTTTAGGGTGACTGTGCTCTGATGAGTCATTTAACACAAAAGCTTTAAAAAATGGTCAAAACAATTTACTTGGAGGGCAAATAATTACTAGTTTCCCCGTTAGATGTTCATAGTAAAGAGGGTCAAAATAGTAATTTTGCCTAGACGCTAAAGAATGTCTTGAGGGCTGAAGACTTTGAGGTGTGTAGCTTCGTCCAAATGAACCAAGCCTATACCATTTTTTAGCAATAACTTTGGTTGAAACCTATATCCCTTGGAACTTTGGACAATCCTTCTTTAACCCTTCCTCCCCGAAGCCTTACCGGAGTTATATGGAGATACTTAGAGGGTGTTTGATTTTTTTTTAAGTGATTAGAAGCTAACTTCTGAACGAGTTTCTGAATGAACTGTTTGTTTTGTTTTTGAATGAGCTGCTAATTAGAAAATATAAAATAAAATGGTATTCATTTTTAGGTGTTAATTTAATTTTTTTTACATTTTTGCCCATCACCACAATTCCTACCACTAATTAGAAGATATAAAATAAAACCTAATTTTCTAGTATTTTTATTGTTGTATACTTACTACGGTCTTGTGGTGTTACAGAATTGTGAAGGCAATAATTTTAACAGTTTTTCCATTTGTTATACAGGTTGACACAAATCAACAAGATATATGATCAGCTATTCAACAAAACATTTAAGCAATTGAATGATGATAGCAATGATGCAATCTTCTACCGAGTTGGAACTTTTGATCCAGCATCAGTGATTTGTAAGAAAAATGCGAACAACAAGGAAGATAACGAAGACAACAAGAACTTCATCATAAAGAGCGAGGATAACCAAAATATCAGTGATAAGAACAACAATAAGAAGAGCGATAATGACAGTGCAGATGAAGCTGAAAATAGGCTTCCAGAGATCAATCGTCGGTGTGAAACCATCATCCTCCATAGACACAAAAATAATCTTAAAAGGTCGCGCATTGTTTCAATAGAAGAAATCAATAAGTACAATTCAAAATTCATATTTTTCCCCAGTTCTTGAAGGGGTTGAAAGTGAGGGCCTCTGGGGTGACTTGAAAAGAGTATTTGGATGCTGAACATATAACTATATAAGCAAGTTTACTGTTTTCTTAACAATGATTCTCATTTGTAACATCAAGTACTGTGATTGCTTTGAAGAAGTGTTACTTGTTTACATGATTAGAGGTGCTATAAGAGCATCGCCATATAGTCTAGAGAACTATCTTTTAAATACAACTTGCAACAATATTGCATTCGAATAGAGGACCATTTATATTTTGTTATCCAAATGTGTAAAGTCGCAAATATGTGACTAATTATTGGAGTAAAGAAATTGCTATAAACTTGTCGAATCATTGCAGAAGTTCTTCACATTTTAGTTCTAAACCATCAAAATATATATTTCCCATGACTCATCTCTCAGACTATATACCTGAATCACAAAAGAGATTCTCATGTAAACTATGTGGCTATCTAATTCCCAAACAAATGTACTGTAACTCACTCTCAAAAGATGCAACTCACAAAGAAACAATACCAAACTTGAACTATGGTTCATTTCCTTGTTTCCCTTTTTTTCTAATCATATTTGATTTTGTTTCGACAAGTTGTTCATCAATATGGAAGTTAAACCAATGTTTATTTTTTATTTTTTATTTTCGTGAGGACAATCTCCACAACATATAGATTCCTCGCTGAAGATCTATCCATTATAATTATACCATCGAATGTGGTTCTCATCCCGGAGCAGTGCAATTGAAGGATGATACTTTCAAAACCATCCAAAATTCCTTTTCCAATCCACAAAAAATTGTTGTGAGTGTGTGGGTGTTCATATGTATGCATGAATTCTACATGCTTTAGATGTAAATTTAATTCACAAAGATTTAGAAGAAAAATGAGGGCATATCCCTTAAAAGGGGTATCCTATGCAACTCCTCAGGAGAATAAACAACCAACTTTTCCTTCAATTTTCACATCAAAGTAATGTTTGGCAACCTAATCAATTCCATTACTTGTTCCATCTTCTTTTTATATTTCCATAATTTATATTATGGAAAATAAATGGATCATTCTTTCAATCTTAGTCATGGCAAAAATATAGCGTCTTAAAATTGTTGCTACTGCTGTAAAAGATTCAAATAAAAGTTAGGAACGAAGGTACCAATTTGTTCTTGGGTTGAGTCGCGGACTAGGTTGCTCTCTTTAAGACGTTTCACGGTTCTGCCCAAGATTGTGCAAGCAGTGTACAAGCCCCGCCGTCCTCAGGATAAAACAGCCCAAAATCTTCTCTGTCTCGTTCAATCAATTGCACATTTGATGAACGGAATACTATCACCCTTAAACACTTATTTTTGCTCAGAATCATCAATACATTGTAAATAATTTAACAAAGCTAAAAACACTTCTTTGATTGGAATACAAAATGAATTAACTAATTACAAAAGGAAAAAAAAAAAATTCTCTCTAATTGCAAAACGAAATGCTCTTGTTGCAAAAATCTTTTTCTTTGTTTTTCTACATCTTGTGTATTAGAGCTCTAAATCTATATGGTATTTATAGTGAGAATATAGATTCATTCAAATATGAAATCACAACTAAATACATTGCTTAAAGAATGCAATTAATACATGTGGAAAATGTAGGTTTTAAGAAAGCGTCTAGATACATGGATAGAAATCCCGTCTAGATTCATTGCATGGAGAGCACAATTAAAACATGTGGAAAATGAGGGTTTTAAGAAAGCTAAAAATCATGTCTAGATTCATTGACATTAAGGACGCAATTAAAAACGTAGAGCAATAAATCCGGCACAACTCATGGCGGTCTAGGTAATAAATTTGTAGCAAAAAAAATGGACTGCTCTCTTAACGACCCGATCCAAACGGACGGCGGCGGCGAGTGCTAGAGTCTATTTCTCCTCTCCTCATAAAAGAGTGGTACCCCCAAGGGGTCCAAGCCCAAGTCCTAACAATCTCTTTATAAACTCTAACATAAAGAGTTATATAGTAGATATGAGACTAATATTAGAGAGAGAAATTCAGAGATCGAAACCTGTTAAACACCCATTTTCTTTTATTTTAAAAAGTCATATTTCCAACATCTTTTAAATACAACCTGCAACAATATTGCATTCGAATAGAGGACCATTTATATTTTGTTATCCAAATGTGTAAAGTCGCAAATATGTGAGTAATTATTGGAGTAAAGAAATTGTTATAAACTTGTCGAATCATTGCAGAAGTTCTTCACATTTTAGTTCTAAACCATCAGAATATTTCCCATGACTCATCTCTCAGACTATATACCTGAATCACAAAAGAGATTCTCATGTAAACTATGTGCCTATCTAATTCCCAAACAAATGTACTATAACTCACTCTCAAAAGATGCAACTCACAAAGAAACAATACCAAACTTGAACTATGGTTCATTTCCTTAAGGAATGGAATGCTCAGTGATGTGTTTATTCTCTTTACCTCTTTTTCTCTCTCTTTATTTTTTTATCTCAAACAATTGGCCAACATAAAATGATACAACACTCCTCACCGTAACCTAAAACATGAGTTACTCCACATGGCGTACAGGATTAACATGACCTACATATCCTGATTTCATCGCAACCATTTGATCATGAAAAACAACAGAGCAAACTCAGCAAGTATTTGGATGGAGATAACAAGATTCAAGAAGAGTAAAGGTAAGTTAGACCCGTCAAAGCCTATCATTTCAAATCCAAGAGAGAAGCCTCAAAGCCTTTTTAAAGGTTGAGTTCCTCTTCATAGTCTGGTCTGGTCTAAAACCATTTTCTTGTAATTTGGTTTCGTCTTTGATAAAGCAAAGAGAGTACCTTACCTTGTCCCAATTAATAATGAGACTCACTTTTTTTCCTTGTGTTGATTCCATCTTTTTCTGTGTCCCTCTTTCTATTATATATACTACCAAACATTCTATCCTTTCGTTCATTCCAATTGTTCCTTCACTTCTAATCATTGTTCTTGTCTCCCTTCTGGCTCCTGTCATCCTAACTCTTATCCAAAAAAAAAAAAATCACTCTGTAGAGGCATCCTATGGAGGTATGGTATTATATCTGGATTGTTTCTTGAATTAGATATCTCATATGTATTCGCTATTTAACAATCTCATCACACATGCATATAAAGAGCATCTCGTACGTAGATACATGTACCCAAAGTGCACGTATCGTCATGAGTTCATGTTTTCAATAGCAAATGGTTTAAGCATGTATATTGTTTCTTTGATGGCACCCATTCAAGTTACTGCAAATATTTGATGAAAATTTTTGGTTTTTCTTTCACTCTCTCAACATAAAAGCTGATAAATGAACTTATTGCTCAATAGATTTACCTTATGGGAAGCACGTACCATATTTATTTTATTTTCCATTTGCAGCTTTTCCTTTCATAGCACATATTTAAGTATCATATACTCAACATAAATATGTATTGCAGACAGTAGAATTCAAGGTAGAGATGGTTGGGATACATGAAAAAAGACTCAGGAAATGCTTGTCCAAGATAAAAGGTGAGTTTTATTCACACTATATAACTAGCTTCCCTATCGAAAAGTAGAACAACTTCAAACACACTTTAGATGTATTTAATAGGAGATTTAATGCTTGAATCAAGAAAGTATGAATGGCAGATATAGAATCTAAAGCAATGTATCAAATTTTTAATTGATTGAATGAACGATTTTCAGGAATTGAGAAGGTGGAGATCGACGCAAATAGTCAGAAAGTTGTTGTGACTGGATATGCACATAAGAACAAGATCCTAAAAGCAGCAAGAAGAGCTGGTTTGAAAGCTGAGTTTTGGTCTGCTCACAATGAAATCCTCCTTAATGCATGTGCAAGTGGCAGTTTTGGACACATGAGATTCAACAACTTCAACTTATTCTAGTGTTTTATCGCAAACTTTACCTACAACTATACGTTTTTCTTCTTCTTGATTTGTGGTTTTGATCTTTTATCTTTTTTTCTTTCTTCTTTTGATAAAGAAAGTGTTACATGTTCATTAAGAGAGAGTGTAAGAGGCCAAATTTTCTGTTAGATGGTTTGTTTATGTAACTACAAGAGATTTCATTCAACGACATTCCACACTTTGTCAATTAATCTTATTTCTTCTTCACATTTATAATTTCATCCTATTTTGTAAGAAGTTCAGCACATATACATTTTTTAATTGACATCGTGCTTGGTCTCTTCCATGTGATCAAACCACGTTAAACGTCTTTATCTAATTTTGTCCTTTATAAACGCTACATTTATGTATCTCCTAATTCTTTTATACTAACAATAATCTTTTGATTAATGAAAGACATCCATGCAACAAAATCCAAAATCTTGATGTATTAGGGGAACGATATCTCATAAGATGTGAAAAACAAGGACAAGAAAAATAATAAGACCAACCGATTTTCTTCCTTTTCACACAAAATACTTTACTAAGAACCACAAATCATATTTAGCATTTAATGTCTTTACAGATGATTAGGAATATGACATTACCCTCGCTAAGTATAGTTTCATTAAGTATATAGTTAGTTTAAACTCTAGGATTTCGAATTTGAATTTGACATAAAAAGTAAGAGAGATTTTGTAACGACCCGATCTACATGATACGACAATGTCTGCTTTGGGTCTTGCTACCTCATGACTTTATAATATCTTAGTAGCATGTCAGTCTCCGAGCCTGCCTACACACGAAGCTGCAACTAGTGATAGAGCCACCACCTATCATGACACCTAGCAATGAGCGTACGTTAGTGGGGGAGCACATAAATATTTTTGCCTAGAGATACGTATTTAGTGTAACGTGTCGTCTCGTCATGTGCTGTTGTTGTTTGTTCTCTGTCTCTATGTACCAAAACTATTCTTCATCATACTGTTAACTACGCTCGCATTGTTGGATTCAATTTATCGATTTTGTAAAAGACAGAGAAAGAAAAGATGCATTTGAGCGAAAACGAAGGAGTAGAGAAGAAGAGATTTGTTGTAACAGGCGGACTTGGTTTTGTAGGGTCTGCTCTCTGTTCAGAGCTTGTAAGAAGAGGAGCTCATGAGGTTCGTTCATTCGATCTTCGCACTTCCTCTACTTGGTCTCAACATCTCCAAAACATCGGTGTTCATCTCATTAAAGGTACTAATCTTTCTTTCACTCTCACTCTCTCTGTAATTTCTGTTGTTCAGTTCTATTGATTTGGTTCAGAATTTGATGAACGATTCAAGTATTTGATCTCTTTAGGGTTTTGGTTTCTCTTTCGATTATACAATTTTGTCCAAATTCGATTCATTCAATTGAGGTTATGTTGAATTCAGTTCCGATCGATGATTAGTTTGTGAAATTTTGTTGATTATAATTAGTGGATGATTAAAAGCTGGCTGTTGATAGATGACTTTGAGAGGTCGGTAGGTATGGTGGTCTGCACGTACTTGCTTGACACGTGTAATAACTTTGTGTGAATGGGCTCTGAGGCATACGAGCTACATCTGTGGGCGGACTCTGAGACTGGCAGCTTCATGTGCGGGCGGACTCAGGTTCAGAGGCTGACAGACTACCAACTAAAATAACTAAACCACGTATTCTTAAAATGGATTTACCATAAACCTATTGAAGTGTACTATCAAAAGAAAACCACGAACATTGTACATTCTAGAAGAAAAGTAAATGTAGTAAGCTAGGAATTTTCATATATGTATTGCAAAGCTTTACAAATATGTGTATTGATAGTTGTTTATAAATATCTTAAATATGTATAAAAAAATTGCAGATAGTTTTGGTATCTATGAGGATGAACAGGCGGTAGAGGTTGTTTAGATAATTTTACGTAACATCGTCTCCTTGTAGAAGGTAGGCATCATATAGATACTAGGAAGATGGCTCAATGGTATCGTAACTAAAGATAGATGCGCAAAAAATTAGCTGAGAATGGAATCTTTCAGTTTGATTATTCGTGGGTCACTTAGAAGGTAGCTTTCGGGAAGCTTCATATCCCAAATTCCCAATTAAAAACACTATGGCGCAAGGGAATGCCTTCATTTCTATTTTCTGTTTCCAGATCATTTTTGTTATTCATGTTAGGATCAACAATAGAGTGCATGGCATCTCTTAGCCATACTAGTGGATGATGGTTGTATATCCTATGCCACCAATTTGAGTTTATGTTCACTCTCTCTTCACAAGGGACGTGTTTCCTGTTTTCTTAGTCTTGTTAGAGTCATGTTGACATCAGTAAGTTTGGCAAGCAAGGCTTTTTGAAGATAAGTGTTGCAAGGTCTTTTGGACCCAGATTATAATATTTCAGGGAGCTAGTTCCTTGAGCCATATACTGGTGTATCCAAGGGGATCAGCACTGACAGCATTGCATTTCAGATCTCATAATATGAACTTAGAGTTCTTTTTGGCACGTTGAATTTAGTATCACAAATTTTTTTATGTCATGTATCTGTGTTGATAATAAGTTTATGTACTATGCAACTTTTTCACTGTCTCCTTGTTACCTGCTACATGTTTATTGACTTGTATTTTTATGCTAAGCTGCATTTGATACTTAGCTGATTTTTATGTGTAGGGGATGTGAGCAAGAAAAAAGATGTTGAAAAGGCTCTACGAGGCGCTGATTGTGTTTTCCACCTTGCTTCCTATGGCATGTCAGGAAAAGAAATGCTCCAAGCTGGCCGTATTGATCAGGTGAATATTAATGGTACATGCAATGTATTGGATGCTTGCATCGAGTTTGGGGTTAAGAGACTTGTCTACGTGAGCACATACAACGTGGTGTTTGGAGGAAAGGAGATAATAAATGGCAATGAAACTTTACCTTATTTTCCTATAGATGACCACGTCGATCCATATGGTCGTAGCAAATCTGTTGCTGAACAGTTGGTTCTCAAAAGCAATGGCCGGCCTTCCAAGTAGGTTTAAATTATCTGCATGTCCAAGGTTTTACCAAATAAAATCATGCATATAGTTTTCATCTTGTTATTGTTATATACCCCTTTGTTGCATAGAATATTACCGTAGTACTCCAAGTTGTAGATTTTGCAGACTGTAAATTTTATTGGCTACAAAAGCGCTTCAAGCAGCTGAAAGTAAAAAAAAAAACCTTTATTATTATTATTATTTATTATTTAATTTTTTTTTTAAAAAGAGAAGGGTCGTTACTCATGATAACATCCTGATTATAGTTGTGTTGGGGTTGGCTGTCCAAAAATATTTTTCCCAAGGCCTGGATTTTCTCCAAGAGAGATCAGAGAAAAAATTGTGTTTGTTACTTTCGTGAAAACATACATGACTGCCATCAGACCTTTAAACATTCATGTAAGTCTCTCTGCACAGTTGCATGGATAAGTTACAAGCAATCATGATTTTGAAATTCCTTATTGGGTTGTTTTTCCCTTGCATCCCCTCTTGAGGTCCTATGTCCTTTCTTGTCCTCTTTTCTACTTATCAAAGCCCACTTCTGAGGTCTGTTTCATCCTCAAGATTCCATGTTTAAGCTTTTCTTGAATTATCCAAGTGTCTTCATACCACATTGCATAGTTAGCACTTAGCAAATGTGATTAATCCTACAATCGTTATGCACTTGGCGCTTTGATTATGCTGGTCCCAAGGCAATAGTTTGGAAGTTAAACTATTCCAATGTTTCTTTTGTTCAATAAAAAATGTGTTGGCATGACAAGTTATTCAGGTTCAACATGTCTTAGCTTCAAATATTCCTTTACCTCATTAAGTAATAACTATGTTAATCTGATCATATTGCTACTCCTACAGGAAGAAAAATGGAAGCTGTCTTTATACCTGTGTGATACGCCCTGCGGCCATTTATGGACCAGGTGAGGAGAGGCATCTGCCACGGATAGTCTCACTTGCAAAGTTAGGTCTGGTGCCATTCAAAATTGGAGATTCAAGTGTGAAGACAGATTGGATTTATGTGGATAATCTTGTACTTGCTCTACTTATGGCAAGTATGGGTCTACTAGATGACATCCCTGGGAGGAAAGGACGGCCTATAGCTGCTGGCCAGCCATACTTCGTATCTGATGGTAATCTCGGATCCATCCTCATAAATTCTTTACATGAAATGTTCAGTTATATACATCACAGAAATCAAAGCGCATGAATAATTGAGATGGTGTATTAGTTGGTATAAATGAGTAATCTACTGACTGACAGTTCACAAACACAGATATTCATATTTGAGCAATCTATTTTGATTGCATACGGGAGGGTAAGCATTTTACTTAATGGAACAGGGACACTGCATATGAAAATATTATCCACATACTGCAACCTGATCCTAATTACTTAATTATTTAGAATCTGATGCCAGTCATCTTTCAAGGTACCGGAAGATGATGTTGTGTTTGTGTATGTTTGTGCAACTTGACAGTAGAGAGTAGACCCTCTTACATGTAACCATGCAATAAAGAACAAAGGATCTCCTAGCCGAAAGTTTACGATCATATATATTCTAATGCAGCAACTCCAAAATATTTTTTTAGATGACTTATGATTGAGTAAAGAGTTCAGGAAGTTCATTAATAGAATGGACAATCTCAAATTTTCCAGGATAAGAATTTGTAGGAAATATCATTTTTGGTAAAATTCACTCATAGTGCCTCTCTTGCTTTTGTTTTGCAAATTCACCTTTGATGATTTCACGTTTGATATTCTTTTTTCATTTTGGCCTGAATTACTGAAAAAAACCATGCTTATATTCCTTAGTTCTCAATATTTGAACTACTCGGTTGTTACAGGATCACCTGTCAACACGTTTGAGTTTATACGCCCTCTACTCAGAAGCCTGGAGTATGATTTGCCAAATGCCACACTAGAAGTTTCTCATGCACTTACTGTTGGAAAGATTTTCTGGTATCTGTATAGTTTTTTCTTTCCGTGGCTGAATCGTTCATGGCTTCCCCAACCTCTACTTCTCCCTGCTGAAGTATACAAGGTGTGTGCTTTGTCTCTTTCACTGGGATTTTGTTGGTGCATAATTAGTTGCAGTTTTAGGATTTTTATATGTTGTACAGGTTAACAAGTAAACACTTTCTAGGTTATACACCTTAATGGTGGTTAATTCTAAAGTTGTATTTGTATCTAGCCATGAAGAAAAGGATAATGGAAAACCATGGGAGATAAACCTCGTCTTGTTGATCTGCTCCATGCCCTTTTACAAGCAATTTAATTAGAACAACTTTGCTCATTAGCAAAATAGTTCGTGGAAAATGGATTTAGGATTGTTGGATAGCACGTTTATTCCCTTATCGTGGTCTCGAATGAATAGATTTTTATTTATTTTTTATCTTAACCCTCTCCACTCCATGCCGTCGGTCGGGGTTCGAATCGGTGGTGTGATTCTATCCGCCACACATCTATCAACTTAGTTGGTACACCTTTGGCAGATATTTCTTTGTTTGATTGAGATACCTCAATAGCCCAAACACAGTCAAGTACTCAGGGTGCTGAATTATTATTACCATTAAATAAATTTAATTTTCTTCTGTTCATTTCCTTGTTTTAAACATTTAACTTTTACTACACTAGGAGACTTGAAAACTTGACCTTGATCTTCCCAATGGGCAAAGGGGAGAATGCACCCTTTAAATGAACCGAATTAATCCCCGTACATTTTCACGTGTTTTGCCTACAGGTTGGTGTTACTCATTACTTCTCTTTCCTAAAAGCAAAGGAGGAACTCGGCTATGTGCCAATGGTGAGTCCTCGAGAAGGCATGTCTGCGACCATTACATACTGGCAGGATAGGAAGAGGAAATCATTGGATGGACCCACCATATATGTATGGCTCTTCTGTGTGGTTGGAATGGTTTCATTATTTGCTGCAGCTTTTCTCCCTGATGTTGGGCCTGTGAAGATCCTCAGGCCTATCAGTCTTTTCTTCTTTCGCTCGATGACAGCACTAAGGATAGTTTTCTGTGCAGCAACAATGGCACACATTGGTGAGGCTATATATGCTTGGCACTTGGCAAAGAGTGTCGATCCTGCTAATTCGAGAGGATGGTTCTTGCAGACCTTCGCTCTTGGAATATTCTCTTTGCTTTTCTTGCTGAAGAGGGCCAAGAAGTAGATATCAGGTTATCTGCAATTGATGCCAACTTCGTGATCGAGCTCTGTGAGGCATGTCAATGTATGATGAAGGTGTACCGTTCATGTTGACGAACATGTTTGTGAGGCATCTGTGAGATTCTGATAGTTGGATGGTTATGGTGCAATTCTACCCGATTAAAATCTTGCCAATATTTTCTGTTTAAAATTGTTTTTTGACCCACACATAACTAGCTTAATATTAAACAAACCAAGTCCAAAATACATGGAGTTTTAAGTCATATTATAACATTGGAGTTCCTAATAGTATTGTAGCCATACATATCAGATAACACGAGCTGCCGAAATTTATCATCAGGGAAGGAGTTGAAAGACCCAAAAATGCCCACAGGTTGCAGGCAGGTGGTATGCTTGATGTTGGTGTTCAGTGAGGCAAATCTCATGGACTCGTGATATTTGTTTCTTTGTCCGATCTTGTTTTAATATAAATCTGCTTCAGTTGACTGCAAATTACATCGGAGCATCTCTAATAGGAGGAGGCCAAGGTACCACCTCTCCCACGCAACATATTGCTTCCACTACAGGGATTATTGCATCAATGCATTGCCAAATAGGGTTGTGACAGGAGTGGTCAACAGCTCCTTTGGACTGGGTCCCGTCCATCTGGATCTAGTTTCGACAAGCTTTCCCTGTAGGTATAGTTTACCATCATGTTTAGCACCTGTTTGTTCGGAGAAATCTAGGAGAGTTTTCATCATTGGAGCACTAGCACAAGCAAAAGTCTCCAACTTGTTTGGAACCAACAATTTGAGTTGCCCTCATCAGCATAAAATATATATTTTATACATATATATGACTGCGACTAAACTGAGGCTCCAGCTTATTATTGAAAATTATTTTGAAGGTAATTGTATGATGATGTGCAGAAACAGGTTAGCCACTGCTTTAAAAACAATTTATCCTGAAATACAAGAAATATAGCAGTTCTAGACCGATTCAGTTAATCGAGTCATTCCATAACATGATCATAAAAATGAGTTAAGATTGCGCTTGTCCAAATTTCAAAGAAGCACCCTTTTTTAATGTAAAATTTTCATTACTGGATGTTTTTTAATAAATGTTCGACATGGCGAGCCCGCAAACATTCTAACCTTTACCTTGTTGATCCACACGTTCCACTGAATTAGCTTTTGGCTACTCCACTAGTATAGCTACTACATTGAAAGCAAATCGGCAGGCAGCCAATTTTACCATATTTATCTGGCCATGGGCAATGGGCAATGGGCATGTACAATTTTCATAATCTTACTACAAGGCGGGTCCAAAGTCACTGTGGGGGAGCTTCAAGGCGGGTCCAAAGTCACCCCTTCTAGACCAAACCATGCTCAATTCCCCACTGGTCAGAGACTGAGACCAAGAATCTCATGAAAAGTGGTGTTTAATTAAACCAAAAGAATTTTAGAGTATCATCATCAACAAGGTTCCATTCTTCCCGCTCGCCCACTTTGGCACATCTTTTCAATGTTCCCTTCATTCCCGGTCCTCAGCTTTCTTCTTCTTAAAAGAAGAGCCAAAACTAAACAACACAACACAATTATAACAAAGAAACAAAACCCTAATCCATTTCTTCTTTGGATTCTGAAACCCTGCTGGTCATTTCTGACTCTTTCAAGTTTCAACAGTGTTTAAGCAACCCAATCTGCTTTCCTCAAAAGGTCACACAATGTGAACTCAATGACTACAAAACCACTCATGTAAAAAGTGTTTTTAGTTTCCCTCATATAGATTAAAGCCTTGAACCTATCTCTTCTTCTTCTTCTTCTTCAGTGGAGATTTTTAGGCCATCTGCTCTAAAGGAGAAAGTTCTTTTAGCTCCATTACAATCCCCATAAAAAAGAAAGAAGCTCATTATCATAGAGTCCTTTGGGGTTCTTTTAGCTCATTACAATCCCCATGGGGTTCTTCAAAACCACTCTCTGGTACTTAGTTTTGTTAAAAGCAATAACAATGGCTGCTAGAGATGATGAATGGACATCTGGTACTGCTACCTACACCAAAGAAACAGATGGTCCTATCATCAATGGTACTTTTTTACTCCTTTTGCTTTCTCCCATATTCTAGTGTTTACTATTCAGATATTTTGTTCAAGTTTTATAGGTCAATAGAAGTAAGAATACCTGTTCTTGATTTTGTGCTTTAATGTTGCAGAGGGTGCTTGTGGCTATGGAAATTTGCACGCCACGAGCTATGGGAAGTACAGTGCTGGATTGAGTAGTATGTTGTTCAACAAAGGTCGAAGCTGTGGCGGTTGCTTTCAAATTAGATGTGTTGATCATGTTCTCTGGTGCCTTCAGGGGAGCCCTTCAGTGATAGTTACTGCAACAGATTTCTGTCCTCCAAACTATGGTCTAGCAAATGATTACGGTGGCTGGTGCAATTTTCCCCGGGAACATTTCGAGATGTCCGAAGTGGCTTTTGCTGGAATAGCTGTGAGAAAAGCAGACATTGTGTCAGTTCAGTTCAGGAGGTAAACGAGTTACATATAGAACTCCCATCTTTCACCATTTAAGTTTAATGAATATATGAGCCAAAGTGACCTAAACTCTTAAGCATTCTTTCAATTGACCATCTCTAACAAATGTCGGAACAATGGGTAAAATATAGCTTGTCCAACTAGTGCCATCATATTTGTCTTCAATGATTAAAAGCTTATAACACACATTTCCTCCATGATTCAAAGTTGATAACAATAGGCTGTAGATGTAGTGGTTCTTCAGTTTGTCAATATAGCACTAACAAGAAATCAATATGGTGGATTTTATGTAGGGTGAATTGTGAGAGAAAGGGAGGACTGAGATTTACACTAAGAGGGACTTCTTCATTTTATCAAGTTCTGATCACCAATGCAGCCATGGATGGTGAGATAGTTGCAGTCAAAGTTAAAGGATCCAAGACAGGATGGATACCCATGGCAAGAAACTGGGGACAGAATTGGCAATGCAATGTGAACCTCCGTAGACAGCCTCTCTCTTTTGAAGTTACCAACAATAGTGGAAAAATAGTCACCTCTTATAATGTTGCTCCAAGAAATTGGCAGTTCGGTCAGACATTTGAAGGGAAGCAATTCTAGCAAGAAAAAAGGCTCAACAGATGGATCAAGAAGGGGAGCGATTCGCCAATTTCATTTTGAATCCATTGCAAATGATCAGTTATAGAGAAGAAATACAATACTCTAATTCAAGATTGAGTCACTGATCAAAGCTACCTGTCAATCTCACAAAGTTCCTGATATAGTCAAAGAAGGTGAAGGCAATTACTTTTGGCCGTAAAAGAAAGAAAGGGAAAGGATGAGGCTGGTCCCAATTAGTCTCCTTTCCTCCGGAAATGTCGATCAGGAAATAGATATAACTATAGAGGAAAATATTTTGAAAAAGATAGAGCATGTGTTACCTCCTGCTTTGAGTCTTCTGCTGTGTCTGGTTTGTACTCTGTTTTCCCAAGTCGGGATGAACATGAATATGAAAGTTTGAATACTGTTGCTCCTATGTATTCCACTTAAACGCTGTTTAGTAAGGGCTTCAAACTGCAGAATAAGATAGTTATTTTGCAGGCTAAAACTACAAAGTTATAAAAACGTCATAGACAACAAAGTGGTATGGATTACTGCAAAAGATCGATGAAATATTTGCCTCCATATTGTTTTTTGTAAATAGGCCTCAAGACACTGTGAAACCCCTTGAAACACAGGTCCCTTTCACTTCTGCAGCCTACTGCCTTTTACACGTACATCAAGCAGATCCTTAAATGCAGAGTGTCTGAGTTGTTTCAAGGAATTTGGACTGGATCCAACTGAAAGCTTCACTTTCCATAAAAATTACTCGTTTTTTGCTTAGAGCAAAATTTTACATTATCACGCCATTAGTTTTTTGCTTCCATAAAGCATATGTGTATAACAGCAGACGCTCACAGATAAACTTACAAGTTAGCGATCCAAGTGATGCTTGAGGGCTAAGTCCATAAGCAAACCAAGAATTCCAGCACGAAACAGCAACAGTCTACCGATGGTGGTAAAGAAGGCAAGAGAGAGATGACAATGGTTCAAAGTTGATCAATTCTAGAATGCATTTGTTCCCTAATATGGTTAGAATGCTTGTAGTTTTAAATAATCCAACTTAACTAATACAGATCTTTTCAAATAATCCAACTTAAGTATCCGTCTATCACGCATAAAACTGGATTTGAACTGGGGCAGGGGCAGGGGCAAGTGTCTTCCCTACAGGATATTTGCCGAGAGAATCAACCGCACAAAAACATTTTACATCATAACAATGAGGATTTTGGGCGTGTTGCATTCCATCAAAAGCTCCAACTGAATCTAGCCTAAATTCTAAAAGTCCAACAAAAACATGCTATCAAACCCACAAATTAATTTAGCTTTGATTGACCATTGAGTTGGATATGAGCTGCAAGACCTTCACTTACCAGAATTACATACTAATTTAGGTTTCCCCAAAATTGTCAGTTACAACTTATTGATTCTTCTGTCTCTTCTAGAAAGTCCAAGGGCCAACCAAAATATTTCTCAGCTTCTTGTCTTAGCATATATGAAAATGATGTTTCTCCCTTCGACTCCAACCCATTTATCAAGATTCTAAATGTTGACCTATCTGGTTCGCAATGTGCTTCTTTCATCAAGTAAAAACAATTCATAGCATGCGAGGTAAGGTTGTACTCCATCAAGGTTTTAAAGAGAGCATTAAAGCCCTCAGTATCAGGATCTAAACAATTATCTTTCATATACAACATGAGAAGTTCAACCTTTTCAAACAAGTTATTGCTTGCCAATGTTTTGATCATATCACCATAGAGTGACACCTTTGGCTTATACCAGTACTCCTTGCGCACATCTTCGAAGACCTATATCAGGAAATGCCATTAAGCAAGTTATCAGCCTTTCTTGCATGATATAAAACCTTGCACCCTAAATTTTCTAGCAGAGTGATAAGCAAACAATGAAAGCTGGAAAAGATTTAAGGAAAAGAAGAATTTATAAGCTATTTCAGCACAACATCAACAAACTACCAGAATCCTTATCAATTTGTAATAAAATCAATAGCTACATTAAAAAGATAGCCTAACACTCTAACAGTCCTTCAGTTATAAACAAAGTCACCTAGCAACACAGATTTTGTCAACTCTGTCAGCAAACTTTCATATGCCATGAAAGTTGGTTGTAAAAAGAATGAAGGAACTGGGTTCCAGGACCATAGAAGTCTAACGCAAAAACGCACCAAAAAGAAGTGATTCATTTGTCTTAGCTAACTTTCGACTTCTTATGAAATTATCTCCACTGAAATCTCAGAAACCAAAACTAAAATTTCTTTAAAATGTGACTGCATGAGCAATGCATCACAGAAAATGGTTACACGCTATTCTTGATTTCCACTGAAACAAATGAAGCAGTTAAAGTGGACTGTGAAACAATATATAATGCATCAAAAAGTTAAAAGCCATAAAGAAAATGTATCATAAACAGCAATTAGGAGTCAGCACGAGTGTCATAATGACTGAAGAGAAAACAGTTTATCGAGATGAACAGCTCCAAAGAACCAATCTTTTCCCCTCCGAGTTCTAAACTAAGCGATAATGTATACACACCATATGGTTTACTAGTACAACAATATGATACTTAAAATAACACAAGCTGCAAACTATTCTCAATTATCTACTCCCATTGTCCTCTCCTAACTAATTTTGAAAAGTATGCTGGATCATGCGAAAGTAATAACACCTGAGCAGTGGCATGTTAGGTTGAGGAACCAACACTAGTGCTCGAGTGTCTATGTAGCAAGTTGGCCTGAAAACATGAAGTGATTGTTATCACTTGGACATCGATGCAAATGTAACTGAACTAGCAGATCAAATAAGGCGCCCACGTCCATCTATTAATAGGACCCCCATCTCCTTGTTTTTCTTCATTTAACTTGCAATATTGATAATGAGAATAAGATAAGTCTAACCCCTTCTTTTAATGGAAAGAATTCAAATAGTTTTAGGTTGTCATGTAAACTAAAGAGATGAAATTAGACTCAAAGAACAAGCGCTAGGACTTGAATGCAAAGCTAAAAAGAAAACATCTATATTATGAATTAGGTAGTCGATATATCGAAACTAAAGAATTGCTCCCTAAATTATTCAAACAAAAACAATAAGATGTTATTGAAATTCACAATTCTGCCCTAAACACAACATTTCATTAAATTGAATTCGCAAACATCTTGAGAAAACAAAAAATGCGATCAGGAAACGAACCTGAAGAGCCAAAATGGCTTCGTTTTGTCTCTGAAGCTCGCGAAGAACATCGATCATATCCGACTTAACCAACCGACTAACCTTCGAAACGAACACTCGATTCAACATCTCTTCATCTTTCTTCGCTCGCTTCAGAGACTGAACCGTTTGAATTGCTTCGATGCTGATCCTTCCTCTTTGTAACGGTTTCCGATTACTGCCTCTGTCTCTCATCGTGATAACGCTCATCTTCTTGGATATTTGGAACCACACAAATGGAGGTTTCCAGTAAATTGGATACGTACGGACTCCTCCAGTTCGGAGACCTCCATTGAAATTGAAATCTAGGGTTATAGAGCGACAAGTGAAGAAGGCGAAAGTGTTCATGGCGTTTGAAAGCTCTCTATCTCTCTCGGTTTGAAATAAACAGAGATAGCCGCGTAAATATCTCTTCTGGTTCTGTAGTGGTTGTTCACTTTCACTCCATGGCTTGTTAAGTAGTAGTCCCAACGCGACCAGCACCGTCGGATTATCATGGAAAAACTGTTAAGTAGCAATCACATTGCAACCGGAAGCGTTAGATTTACATAGAAAAACACACCCATAACAATTGAAAATTTTGTATGTATAAATATTGTTAAATTTGCCATTATAATTGAAAATTTTACGCTTTTCCATATTGATCATACATCAAATGGTTTCTTTTAAATTTAGGGAATATTTTATTATATATAGTAGATAATTAACTTTTCCCTAAATTTAGAAAGAAATTGAAAGTGTAGCGGGATTGTTTAGGAGATGATTGGAGGGAGGATTTTCTCTTTGAAACGCCTAAAATAGCTTTTTGGAATGATTAGAGATGCTCTTATATTTCATATAATAATAAAATATTTTTAATATTTAATTTTTTAAATTAAAAACAAAAGTATCTAAATAATAGTATAATTAAAAAAATAATTATTAATACTAATTTAAATAATGATTAAAGTATTAATAGTAATTATTTATACTAATTAAAATAATAGTATAATTAAAAATTAATTATCTAAATAATGATATATAAAAGTAAAAGACGTAATTAAATAATGATAATTTTTTTTAATTATTATTACTAATTTGTTTTAAAACTCCCAAATTTTTTAATTAGTCAAATTTAAATTAAGTTGAACTTAATAATAGAATAATTTAAAAAAAAAACATCTAAATAATAGTATAATTGAAAAATAATAATATTATATATTTAAGTTGAAATTAATAATATATATTTAATAATAAATAATTGAAACTAATACAATTATATTAAATTAATAATTAAAATTAAATTGATATAATTTTTTTAAAATAATAATAAAAAGTTAAAATAAGGAATGTGTTGAAATGGTGAAGAAATAAAATACCCTAAATTGAGCTGGTTCATCTCCAATTTTAACTTTTACCATTGGATGCTCTAAGCAAATATTATACTCTTGTGCATAAGAATTTGATAATGTTTTGCCTATGGCAAAATTCTTCTGCAGACCAAAATAAACGAGATCAAGTTCAGTCTGAATGTATGGCCAACCAATACTAATGTCGAGCAGATCCCAGTTTAGAGACCAGCTTGGCATACTCTACTCTAGCAACTACACTCCAATTGCCAACCCTTCACTGTTTGCTGAGAAATTATGCACTTTGTTGACCCTATGTGCAAATTTACTCGCATTGAAGTTTGGATTCCGACCCAATGGTAGAAAGATAAATATGAGAGAACAGACGGGATGCCAGAAAGTAAGAAAAACCATCACCTATTACATTATGGAAACGGCTGAAAGGGTAACAACATCACCACAACACCAACATAGATGAGTGACTCGAGATATAGCACCTAATTGTTCACTCCAAAGCATCTTTAAAACACGCAACCCTAATGGTATTTCTAGGATATAACTCATGCATCGCCTGTTAGGAAAACACCAGTCACCTAAATGCACCTTCTGACAAAGCATGATCAAGCTGGGAAAGTGACAGGGAGGTCCTCAGCGCCCCTGATCTTACAGTCTCTAAAACAGCAAGCTCAACTACTGTGGGTCTTGTCAGACTCATGAGGACTAGAAGTAACAAGACCCAGTTTCCTACAACACGAGATGGGGAAGAACACAGGCAAAAGCACTTTAAGTCTATTTCCAAGGTATGTTTGGCATTCCTTGTGAGTTGTTATTGCAGGTTCCGGTGCTCTGATTCAGCGGGCTGCCAGGACCGCCAGACGACTCGCTCATTGTCCCTCTTGATGGTGGGCTGCCAGACCCTACCATTCCACTACCTGGGGTCATCTTGGACGGTGCAGAAGACGGTTCCGAGTGGTGGTTCGACTTTGTCTCTTTCCGTCCATCAGCAATAAAACTACCTACAACCACCTGAAACGAAACAGAAATATCTTAGGGGACAAATAATACCAATAGATCAATGTATAGCCGTAACACATTATTTATGACTTGTGCCATTAACAGATGTTTAACAAACTCTAATGAAATGACCAGTGGATTCCCTAGAGTTGTGCATTCAGAAGCAGCAATAAATACTAGGTGCGGGTTATTGAATGCAAGGCACTCGGGCTTTCTTGGTAAACATTTCCACCTAACTGGATTGCATGTTCTCAGTATAAAATGTCAAAATTGCAAAATAAGTCACTCCTAACTATAAGAGGTTCATTTCAGCAGGTTGGCTATGGAGCTAAAGCCACTGTGACACATTAGTGTGAACCCTGGTCGTACAGAAGAGATGAGTTTCCTTGGGATAAAAGAGATGAGTGTCAAACAAGAACCAAGAAAGTGCAAACTTGAAGTCCCTCTTAGAGTTCCATCGTCGACAACTAAAAGAGGGTTTTAGAAACAGAATGGCCCAAAATAAAGGTAGGAGTCAATAGAAAATAAAGAGCAACTTTACAATTCCATAGACAAGAGACAAAGGCGATAGTTCAAAGCTAAAAATACCGAAATGATGTAATATAAATAACCTGGACTGGAGAAGCTGCTGTTAGAAGTCCGGCCACGCCACCACCAAATACACGACCATCAGGACCAGCTAGGGACACACTCAATCCACCAGTCCTGCTGCGCTGGCCACCACTTTCCGAAAGAAGAAATGAACCCGAAAGTGAAAGAATCTCAAACCGTCCCTGCAAAAGATACAAAAAGTAGCCACAGATTGGTACCACATTCACTGAGGGAGAAGAAGCATCTCAAATACAACAATACCCAGTTATATTGATGAGCAAAGATTCAGAAAAAAATGTTCATGGACCAAAAAAGTAATAGCGACTCCCCCATCAGAAGGCTCCGCATCCCTGTGAAATAGGAGTAGAAACTCCTCGGGCAGAATCAAATCCTCACATACTCATCTAATCTCCAAATACAGCCTGCTCAACAGACCTTTTACATCTGAGATACACTCTTCCACAGTCCACAAAATGACAAAGTTGAATATCCAGCATTCCTACCATAATGCCGCACCAAATTGCAAGCACAAATCTCTCTACCCTTGCAATGCATAGCCCAACTTATCTAATTAGCCGGAGATAGGTTCATGCATCATGCATACAAAGACAGACGGCAGAATAATGTACTGCATTGAAGAGTGAAAAATTTGCAAGAATTCCATTTCCCTTCATACAATTATGTTGGGTTTTTGCCCTGTTTAGATAACGTCAGATGTATAGGCAGGTAAAGGGACCTTACGCAGAGTACAACTTGCTCAAAATATGAGGATCCTTGACAAAGAAAAACATAAATATCAAAATAACTGGCTGGTCCTTGTATGATAAGAAATCAAACTTTTTCACATGAAGAACAAGGTGCACCACATTCTTTGAAATCAAACAAGATGCTGGGAAAAGCGTCACACGAGATCATTCATCATTTACACACGATATAAGAGATGTTCCACGAAGCATGTATTGTCTTCCCCACCGAAATAGCATTTTCCTGTATCAACTCATATAGGCCCTTTGTGATAATCTTCTCACTCACCTCCCTACTGCCCCAACCTTAACTAATGGAACTGTATTTACTTAGTTAAACTGCAACTTACCTCATTGGTATAGGTTGGTAAGATTAGTTTTTTTTCATGATTTTCTACTCGACATCCATGTCAATCTCATTGTTACAGAGGCTCTAAGGACTTCTCCCTAGTTTTATCACAGATTGTGTGATCTTCACTTTATATAAGATTTGTATTAGCATCCAACACACCCTACATTAGAATATTTCAATTACTTCAAGCTTGTTAAGAAAATAATAGCAGCATAACTAGAAAAGTATCTTGAATTGAAAGGCATGTGTACGACAATTCATAACCCAACACACCTCAAGTGTAACAGTTCCACCGGATGTTGCTGCTTGACGCAAAGTTACATTAGAAATAGCACCATTTGCTGAGAGAATGCACACAGCACGTGGCCCATTCTGAGAAAACGCCATTATTTTGGATGATACATCCTGAAAACAGACAACATAAATGATAAAATAAGCAATGCTAGTAGAGTATCGGTTATCATAGGGAACTCCATTGTTGCCATTACCACACCTTCCTGATCAACTAACCCACAATTAAGTGTACTTGCAAATCACACAACAGTAAAGTACACTGCTTAAGAAATAGTAAATTGAAATTTATATTCCAAGTTGTATTTACTTCTGACACTTTTCTTCCTCGAGGAAACATTCATTCCTTTTGAAAATACATCACATATTTTTAGAAATCTAAAAAGATGGTAAGGGCAAACACCCTCTTAGAAAAATACATCACAACACGGCATGCTTTTAACTATTTGATTTTAGTTAGTTATAATTTTCCAATAAACAAGAACGTGAAAAATATGATTACAGACGTATTCTAGTGCTCAAACGTGTTGATACCAGATAAGAGCCATTAAACTTCAACCAAATCCACAATGTATCTCTATATTTGTAAGATACAAAATTACAGAATATATGTGCACCTGAGAGACAGAGGAAGAGCCATGAGAGATGACTCACTTTATATATATTTTTTCATCTATTGTTGCTAGTGGATAAATAAGTATTTGACTTTCGGTATAAATAAAATTTGGTCAATGGTAGCCTGGTTAGTTGGTTAAGGCAGTGGAGGCTTATACCCACGTCTTGGGTTCAATATCTACTGGCAGCACGCTCCATCTTCCAAAAAAATAAAATATATATATATATATATATATATATATATATATATATATTTGACTTTCAGATTCATTTTGTTTCCATTTACTAATTCTTCGACTACGAGATAATTAGCTTCCTGATCACGAGGTGAACACAAAAGTCAGAATGCAAGTAAACACAAAAGTCAGAAAGCAAGTAAAATAATACAAAAGAAAGGTGTTTCTAGTTCCTTTATCATATGGGCTTAGCTTGAAAAGAATTTGTAATAAAGTTGGGTTCGTTGCATTAACATGAGATGTGAAGACTGATGATAACTAAGTCTAACACATTGTAAAACGCCCACACAGCATTAAGCAACACAATTCACAAAAATAAAGGAAAATTATAGCCCCTGGTTTATGAGAAATACATGCTGTTCTGCACTAAAAGAAGAGTTTCAGAAAATCATATCAAAAGTATAAAGTGTAAGAGAAAAAACAAACAAATACACAAACCTCTCCAGCTCTAACAGTGATGACATGCGGTGTAAATCCAACCCCTGCAGATCCTGCAAGCATAACAAAAATTGCACATGAATTACAGAGCAGCAGCAAATATATAGGCCATAGTTCAAATGCGTAAACAAAAGAAAACCAACATGTAATATCTAAATGTGTGCATATTTAAACTCACACTTCTATTATGTTCTTTCTGAATTAGATAACTACAATCGAGTACTTTTTACTAAACTTGTAAACATAAGTAAATAAGTAAATCGCACATGTTTCTATTCTACCTTTGCTTATAATTAACTTTTACAGTTTTGTCCAAGGAAACCAAACTTCAAATGTTGAACAAAGAAAAACAAAAAGACAAAAGAAGTTGGCGATCTCTCGTTTCTCTTTTCTTTCATTTAATTATTTTATTTTTTACTTTTACTACGTAAAAAGTTTCAAATTTTAACCAAGGAACCAAACATTTCTACTTAAAACTTAAATGTAGAGATATCTCTGAACAAACCGACTCATATCATGTATAATCTGCTCTGTACTCATATTTTGGTTTGTTTGATAATATTAACATTCATGAAAATTCTGGGAAAAACCCACGAATAGCAACCCTCACATAAATACAATGCAGAAAGTACAAGAATAACCGGAACAGTAGCAAATAGCACATTACAGAATGAGGTTATAGAAGTAATTTCCTAACATCGTTCCGGGTGGGATCTATCATTCAAATCCTATCTTCCAGCAGTTCGACATTCTTTTGCTTTCCCCTTTTACAGAGGCATCTATTCAACACTCTTTTACTTATTAACAACCTCCATTTTAGATGAGTTCCCAAGCTAATATCCATCAACACCCAATCATTCAAAGCAAATAACCACTAATCCATCTCAAAGTATTAAAGACCCCAACTCAAGAAATAAATCACAATAGCAAGCGATATGATATCAACATCAAACAAACAAACAACCAATAAGAGACTGAAAAAACTTTTACCTAGAGCAGCAATTTGTTGCTTCTTTCCAGAGCCTGGGGGTCTGCCCCTGGCTTTCTTAGATGGGGACTGAGCACCTGAATTAGTAGGAAACCCACTGGACTGAACAGTGGGTGTTGCCGGCGTTGGTGTTAGCGTCAGGGCCATCGTACCGTCCGGCCCATACTTCCTGGGCCGGCCTCGCTTCCTCTTCATGGGCTCACTCCCCATGTTCATATTAAGCCCATGCTGACTCACATTTCCTGCTGAATTCTCACCAACACCAACACTAGCTCCACCTCCACCTCCACCACCAGCACCAGCTGTCCCGGTCGATGGGGCAGTGGACTGGTACGTTGGGGAGGAGGAAATGACCGGCTTGTAAACAGCAGTACCATCAGAACTGAAAGCTAATCTCATATTCGGAGTCCCCGATGGCTGTGAGTGCACCGGGTTCTTCTGCAGCCCGACTCCGTATGACTCCCGACCCGACATGATTCCTTGCTCAGATCCGGACATCATACATACATATAGTACCAAATTCCTCCTCCTGAACACAAGAAACCTTTATGAACATAAATCATCTTGTAAATACGATCAACTGTACGGACACAAAAACAAATATCAACTAAAACACCCCTAATTTCTAAATCTGAACCCTAAACCCTTACTTGAACTTGTAAATCAAAGTAATGTGACTTCACCAAGAGTTCTAAGTGAAAAATGTGAGCTTTTCAACTCAAAATCTCAACGAAATCAACAAACCCTAACTAAAACTTGACCAACAACAAGCTTAAACACACACAAAAACCCCAAAAAAATAAATTTTTTTTTTTTTTTTACAGCGGACAAAAACCCCTAAAATTTCAAAACTACAAGTAATCATACAAAAAATTTCAAAACACAAACGAAAATCTGTCAACCCCTTTGTGAATTTTCCAGAATTTCTCCTCAATTTTCGATTTTTTTACTGTATTAAAAAAATAAAATAAAAATCACACCCCGAATTATTAGGAAAAAATTGCGGAAAATATAAAATGAAAACAAAAATCAGATAAACTTACCCGTAAAAAAACGAAAAAAAGCAGAGAAAAAAAATCTCTCTCAAGTTGGATGAAGAGATGAAATTTTTTTGGGTTTTAAAGGGGATAACGAAGAGAGAAAGGTAGAAGGTGTGAAGAGAAATGTGAGAATTGTTGGAAGTATTATTTCGACACAAGTATTTTTAATTAATAAAACCAAGTTTTATATATATATATATATATATATATATTTTTTGTGGGTTTTGTTTTCCACTTTTTTCTTCTCTTCAACATAATCTTCTCTCTCTTGATTTGGGTTTGGAGTCTTTATTAAAAAAGCAAGTAAAGCAGGCGGAAATTTCTTTTCTTTCTGTACCAAATATATTAATTAATTAATTGCATTAACTACAACATCACAAACTCCTTACTCTCTCTCCATGACTTTCTTAAATTAAAATTTTCAGATATATTTTTTATTTACTCCTTCACTCTAGTCTCTTCTATTCTACTTCACTTTTTGTGTTTTTAGTCACTCACGTTTTTGGAACAGTACAGCCTTAAAGATCCGCGACTTATTGGTGGTGGTGGATTTCATTTCTGACGAGTAAATATGAAAGGGACTGTGCACGTGACTCTCACGTGTCCTTTATTGGTAAATTGCATATTGATCCTTCGTACAATATGAAGATGTACAAATGTGAAAATTTAATGCATTTTAGACAAAATATGGACTCCATCAAGACCTGTAATCTAATGTATAAAGTTATTCAACGAAGGTTGTACAAAATTCAATTTCAGGAAATATTGTCATCACTTAACCATTCCGGTTTTTAATGCAACCAACAATAATTTGGCCATGACTGGGATCGATCAACTAATATGTGATGCCATATTGGACCATGCAATACAAAATATGAAAGCCAAATTCTCATATTTCTAGTAAAATGTGAAGCCAATCCATTAATTATTCAAAATGAAACCAATTACAATACAATAGTGGTGTTTTTTTTAATCTCTCGACCATTTTCATTTATATTTTAGACCTGTAATTTCATCCGCCACTGAACAGGTACCCAGATTAACATAATAATAGTGTTAATCAGGTCATATTATAAAAGTAGATTTTGATGTATAAAGAACTTTATTATTATTATTTTTTTGATTTTTTCAATGTGTGTTGGGACCACACTTTTTGTGCAAGTAATCAATGGTTGTTTTATTTCATTAAGGGAGAATCTTTTACAGCATTGGACGGCTCTTTTTTTTGAGTTTCTTTGTTTTTCCTTCAAGTTGTAGTTTTTGTTTACAGCTGGAAGAGAAAAATCAAAATCAAAATCAATAATAAATGGTGCCAAAATTCAAAACACTCCTTTATCAAGAAAGAAAAAAATAGAAAAATATTGTTTTATTATATCAAGAGAGCTGAGATGGGATGCCCCCAAATCTTATCTCTTCTTCGTTCATTTTCTAGCTTGATATTGATGACTTTGAAAACAAAAGAAAAAGAAAATTAAAAATTAAAAAGAAAGAGAGATGAAATCTGACCTAAAAAAAAAGCTAACCTCTAGAATTAGGTGTGCAAAAAAAAAAAAACAAAGGTGCAAATGAGGTGTTGTTAGCCTGAGGATTGGTAACGAAAGGTTACCCACGGGACTTTCACTTCATGTCTTTCATCATGCATCTTGCACCCGAGCTCCTAATTTGGTTTTTATTTAAATTTCAAAACTTGACTTTTTTCATATTAAATAAATGCTTTAAAACATATATTTAATTTGTTCATGAAATCAGGATGGCAATGGTCAGTTTGTACATAACAAATTTGTGGAATCATGAAATTTGTATTTCATTTTGCTCGGCTCAAAAACAACATTAATTTGTTACAAAATTGCAAAAGAAAAATTAAAAATCGCAAAAGAGACATTCAAATAAGACAGCGTTAGAACTACTCTTACAAGGTTACAAACAAAAAAATGTGCTCATTTTTCCTAAAAATGTTCCAAGAAACAATTTACCATTCACACATTGTGAAATAGTGAAATCCTTGCTAATATGTAGGCCTGAACAAAAAATCGATCAAACCGACTAAACCGACCGAACCGATCAAAATCAAATCGAATGGTTCGGTTTAAATTCGGTTCTGATCGGTTTCGGTTTTAAAAAATTCAAAACCGAAGTGGTCGGTTCGGTTTTCAGTTTTAATGTGATTTTAACCGACCAAACCGAACCGATCGAATATATATAATAAATAATATATTTTTTATATATAAATAATATAATATGTTTAAAATAATCGGTCGGTTCGATTTTATTTTGTTTTGATTCGATTTTAGTCGGTTTGGTTCGATTACGGTTTTCATAAATTAGAATCGGATCGATTTCGAATCGGTTTTGTTAATGGTCGGTTCGGTTTAGGTTTGAAAATTTTAAAACCAACCTAAGTCGGTTCGGTTCACGATTTAGGTGAAAAACCGAACCGATGCTTCAGTTTTCAGCCCTACTGATATGTTGATCTTTCTGGTGTTATAGTTCCAGCCTCCAGGTATAATAGTAATATTCAAATATTTCTCAAACATTTAAAAAAAACGTGAAATTAGAATAATGTGAAATTATTGGAGATATATCATTTTGCAGTTAAAATAAACTAATTCCCAAAAAAAAATGGGTTACATAAGGTACAAGATATTTTCCGACAACCTGATCAATGCTCTTGACTAGAATATAGTCTACCAACAAATATTAATAACTTGGAAATAAAGAGATGATAAAATGGAAATTTACAAGTCTAATAGATGACGAAATGAAGGTACCATATGCAGAAAAGTAGACAAAGGGGAAACAGGTTGTTAACCTTCCACACGTCACATGCTCCAAATTTCCAATTTTCTTTACTATCCCACTTTTCAAACCTGAAACCTAATTTAAATAGGCAAATGCGCCAAGGAAATAGAGTTGTACTGCCTTTACTTACAGAGTGTCATAATTAGAGTTCATCATTAAAAGTTGAATAAATTGAACTCTTTCTAGAGTAGAACATGTTTGGTTAAATGAAATTTACATGTTTGGTTAAATGAAATCCATATGGCAAATTTCAAGTCTCATTTGTTAGTTTGAATTCTCTATTATAAATACTAGTTAGTGCATCAGCCGTGCAAATACACTTGGGTCGTGGCTTTTGCACTGCTCAAGTAAATTACTAAATTACCTAAAATGATAACACATTATTTAACCTTTATAGTTAAAATTACCAGCACATATTCAAAATTGAAATTGAAACATATATTGTCTTTGGTAATTACTTAATAAAAACGTTAAGAGAAGTTATTTTACGTGTAGAGGGTATAGAGACAAAGAGCTGTAAGGAAAAAAAAAAAAAAAAGAGCATTACACTCTGAGAATGTGAAGGGCAATTTTGAAAGTTTGAAGGACATGCAAACATACAAATTCACTTTTGAATTCTCGATTAAGATACAGAGTTATACATATAGAGGATATAAATGTTCTGCTCGATTTATGAAGCATGAAAGTAAATAGAGTTCCACAGTTTCCCCAAAAAAGGAGAAAGCATAATTTTTTGGAACCAAAGATTCACCCACCTCCACTTCGATGTTTTTTAAAGTCACGCCAAAAACTCCTTAGGACCCAGTTGCTTCCTTAATGTCCATGAAAACACCCCTCAACCAAACAAAACCTCAAATTCCTTCAAAATAAAAAAATTTCAGGGACAAGGAATGTGATTCAATTCAAACAATCCTACCCTTCAATCTGGAACAAGGGATTCACTTAATCGTGTCTCAAACCTTAAATCCAAATTGAAGAATTGTGTTGGAAAAATTAATGTATTAACATGCCATTCCCAAACAATTTCCAGTTGTAGCATTAACCATCGCATACCATTTTAATACTGCATAAGCTTTTCAAAAAACATGCTGAAAAATCAACATTAATATATGTATCTACAAATCTTTCTGGTCAAGGAGCAAGATAATCAAGCGCATAAGTCAGAGATTTATCTCTCTAGGGAACATAAATTATAAAAATATACAACAAACGCCTACATAAAAGACATTTGGCTTCATAATTTAATCAACAAGATTACATATATATTGCCGTCAAAGCAACGTTATGAACCAAATTAATAAATTTCAAATAAGCCTTCATTATCAACGAGGCTTATAAAGATATAAATATCCATTTCTATTTCAATGTTACAAAATACAAAATTTTCAATTATAAATCTTCAAGTCACTTTTCAACTATTAAAAAATTTTATCGACATCACAGCCCTATCTAAATTAGAAAGCAGAAAACGGGTGATGCAAAAATCTTATACTGTGTAGCTATAAGGGGTTGTTCATTTTGTCTAAAAATTCAAAAGATTAGCTGTTATTTTATCTGAAAGAGGTTTTCGATTAGATGTCAAAATAGGTATTCACATCAGCATAAGATTTGAGATTTATTTATCTGTTAGTACCTCTAGTTATCTAACTCAAACAAACACCCCCAAACTACCAAATCTATGACGACAAAACCCCATTTTTAAGGAAAGAAAACAAAAGCAAAAACAAATAAGGGGAGGAGATTGGTTGGTAAACCAACCAGGTAAAAAGGATGACACAAACAAGGCCCAAAAAAGATCAAAATGGAGATTTATGTACAGACAAACAAGACCAAGGTAGACTCTCCTATACAACTCAGGCATACAACTCACTAGGCCCCTTGTACCTTTTTCATGTTAACTTGTAAAGAACCCCTTCTAATTCTCTTTAATACCGGACGTGCCTCCTCCATTGTCTGGCTCGAGCTGTCGCCTGAAAGTAATAGTACATAACTTAAATGAGTAACAGAGAAACAAATTATAGCTTCCACTTGTGAACCATTTTAAATACCAGAAAACAAATTTCGTCAACATAATTTCTGAGTGTAAATCGTCCGTATGGGAGGGTAATGCGAGCTATGCACATTTCCCATAAACTCTACCTCAAGTTCAATATAACAAAAATGGCTTCCTAATTAGTGCTATTACCTAAGCATATATCCCTGTATCATGCAACGATAACGCAATAGCAGCGACGACAATTATTACAGGGATAGCCAGGACCAAGTTCTTTTGAACCTAAGAACTATAGTTGGGGATTATGTCCTCAGCCATCATTAAATAGTTATCAATTTCTTTGTGGTGATCCAAAGAACTAACCATTTGGAATCATGTCCTCAGCCCTCAGTTTTCCTAATTTGAAAGGAGTATGATTTTCAATTACAGATGACATGATATATAAATAAATAAATCCGAAATTTGTCCTCTTTTTTCGATAAATAAAATCGATTCCAAAGTTGTCTCCTTTTGCTATATGTACTGCAGTAACCAAACCTTGTCTATAATCATCAAACTTTCCATACTCAGCAATTTCATCAACGTTAATTTTATTTTTGAAACCCCAAGAAGGTGCATGTTTACCTAAACTTGCCACAACCCCCTCCCCCTCCCCCCTACATCTCGCTTTACCATCAAAATTGCAGTCAAATACGCATTACTGCCAGTAGTTAATTCCCTATTACATCATTGTAACGTAATTTTTTTAAAAAGAGGTCATGGTCGAGTTTAATCGAAGTATTCTAATGAATTTTGATGCTTACCATCTAAGCCCTGCTTTCTTTTGACTTCCTTTCCAGCTTCAGCACACGATTCATGTTTCTGATTTGAATCACATCTAGATCGTTTTGCTCCCACTGTGATCACATCTGGATCAACTTGTTGTTCAGGAATTTCACACTTCCCATTAAAGGGTGGCATATAACAGAACCTGCATATTAGCATTACAATTGATCATCACAAATCAAGTATCACAGTTACATCAGTAAAAAAAATTGTTGTGTATGTACATATAGTGGAGCATAGAACTAGGATTCTTCCTAGTGAGGCAATTGCTGTGTATGCACACCCCTTTTAACTTCATTTGTGGTACCAAATAAAAACATATCACTTAGCACCCCCTATCCATGACAATGTTCTACCATGCATGCCACCTATTCTACGCGCTTAAGTAAGAGAATTCAACTACTAAGACACCACTATGTATAAGTAAACCTACTGTTATTATGACACCATTCTAATACCAGGTGCTTGTACAGCTTCTATGATTATGCTGCAACTACAAATAGAGTCAATGGAGTGCTCAGGATGATTAAGGTCTGGGATTGCAGCAAAAATCAACTTGAGAAAATAAACGAGATGGTGGAATTGTCTATTAGTTTATATCATTTAGAGAAGTTTGAGAGAACTACCATTCCTGGGGTAAGCCAGAGCTATCATAACCAGATGCCAACATCCTCCATTTTCTACATTTATCACATTGTACCCAATCGTTATCTCGATCATAATTTGCTTTGTTCTTCTTCTGTATCAATAAAATTACAATGAGAAAACAATATATTATGTCAGCCCCTAGAGTAGTTAAAAAGTTTTAACTAGTTCATCATTACACTAGTGCAGACACAATTAGAGACTGGCAGTAGGTCAAGGACAAATGACAAAAATAAGATAAATAAATAAACACCAACACCCACCTTTACCATTAACAAAGAACTAGAATATGGTAGATAAGGTTTTATGTTAAGGAGATCTAGGGGCATTTGAAACTGTACAACTCAAAGTTGGTCTTTTATTTGTGGATATTGATATGAGTCTGACCATCATAATAGCTTTCAGTTTCGCTGTCAAAAGAAAATTGGTAATAACCGTATACATCAAAAAGAAATTCCTGAAAAGAGAACATGACCAGGAGTTGCACAGGGGTGTATAATGTTATAATCTTCTTTCAAGACAAGTATCAGACCATCAGTACCACAATATTTGAAACTTTCCACTTAGTGGCAGGTTAAAAAACTGGTGTACCATTGATTCTGGCCTCTTCCTCATTAATCTAAAAGGAGGAATGTTATTCTAATTTCTTCTTTTGGCATAAGAGTGACACCCTCCTTACTAAATTCCGATTCATAATTTCCTACTTACATTGCTTATTTTTATAAATAGTGCATAACCTAAAATACATTTCGCTTGGATGATGGAAAGATATAAGTTTATTAACAGAAGAGCAACGGCCAAAGGAGATCAAGAAGTCAGTAAGACGAGTGGTTTAAAAGGACTGGTTAACTGAAAGATAAAGTGTTTGTGAATGGGTCGTCTTTCATGTTTTAGAGCATGTTAAAAAGTTAACCCGTAGATTACAATATTTTTATACACCTGTAGGTTACAACCTCATCTTCATTATCGATATTGCTACTTAAGCACTAATAACCATAAGATAGAAATTCATTGGCAATTAGATATGTGGAAAAAATTTGATAATCCAAGTATACATTGGAGTGTCAAATGTTCAGTTTTTTTGTGTCTTACGAAGATGTTTTTCCTTAAGAGGTGGGCTAGGAATATCTCTCCCAAGTAGCACCAAAGATTAATTGATGAAAATCAGATCAGGATATGAACTGTTTGGAAATGAAGATGATAGGTCAATTCATTCATGGCAACATAGAATAGGAAATGTACAAGGATGAAAAAACGGATGACTCCTATGTGTCAAGAAAGATCAAGTACACAGAGATATCAAGGAAGTATAATGGAAAAAAAAATTGATTTTTCATGTCGAAACTAGAAACATAACTTGTTTGGAATAAAAAATAATAAAATAATAAAAAAATAAAAAGCAACAATAAATAAGGTCATTAAAATACCACTTGAAGTGTATCAAAGTTGTTATCCCAATATTCATCAGTCTTATGACCAATCCACTCTTCCAACTTTGCATATGCTTCACAGTCCTGGAACCCTTGCTTGTCGTTATGAACCCACACACGTTTCCCATCATTCTAGATCAAAAATGAAAAATCTAATGTCATAAATTCAATATATTATTTTATTTTTAAAAAAGACACTAATGAAACTATTTGTCGATACCAGTCAATGTTGAAAGCAAGAACAAATTGAATTTATAAATAAACAAAAAAGAAGGAATAAAAAATACTACAACATATGTTCCAACTAATGTCCAAACTCATAAACTCTACTTTGAAGTTACAATAAAACTCTCATTGAACTACATAAACGCCCAGATCAAGAATAGGCCTTGATTTCCAACTTACATTACATTATGTAACTGAGATATGAGATGAGCGGTAGAAACAGATTTTATTTTTTATTTTTTATTTTTTTAAAAAGGCCAAAAAACAGCCAAAGCCTAAAATAGATGCAAAGGCCCAAAATAACAACAAATGGTATTTTGTAATTTCGAACATATGAATAAGAGGGGCAGAACAGTAACATCATCACGGATGCAATGACATACACTCTGGCACTATTCATCAGATGAAAGTTTGTTATAGTAGTAGGATGTCATCATCCTTAAAAGATATCCAAACTCTTTACTTCACTTCCTAAATATCTTTACATAATTGCAACATAAATAATGTTCTTCTCATTCCAATCGTGAGATGTAAAGTTCCATGAATTTGGTATCTATTTTTTTTACTAGCGAAAAAAAAAAAGCGCCCTGATCAAGAAGGATTGGTATTGTCACAACCATCTTATAGCACTTAAATAGTGGTAACAACACCCAAGGTCTATCGAATCAACTTAGAAAAGAAAAATATACCACCTAAAACTTGGAATCAGCCCAAATCAACCAGAACACAAACTTGAAACTACCACTAACACAATTAGAAGAACTTTTCACATACCTAGTTTTATCCAAGATAATTGAGTGCCATTACATAACAATATGCAACTTAAACAAATCAGGTTGCTTTCATGTCCAGATAGAATCACTCATTCACTCCATTACTAGATAAATCATGCAGTCTAGAAAAATATATGGCATGACTGATTATATTTTTATCAAAAAGTATTTGCTGAAGGGTAAGTACCATCACTTCAGTAACATCTATTACTCCAATTACACCTCGGCCCATGTCTGCATTATGAACCATGCCACCAACTCTCTTGTAGGCCTAGAATAGGAACAGAGAAATAAATGTCAAGATCTGGAAATTTCACATTAACAAAAATACATAGGAGAAAGAAGAATGAAGCCTAAGCTTAGATGACAAGAATTAAACACAGAAATATATGGTAACCAAAGTAGAAAATAATAAGGAAGTCAGTCAACTGGTCATGATATGATTATAGTGGTGCTGTTTGTCATGTTGAAAGATGAGGAAAGACAAATTTAAAAATCAAACAAAGAAGACAACTTTTAGAAAAGCCCGCAGATAAACTTTCAGAAGATAACAAGGACTTTAGAACGGGCCTTATCACCAGTCTTTGATTTTGCAAGGCCTTTGTTTCAGAGGAGTTCAAAAGGCCATTTGGTTCAGTTAGCCAATAAATGTCGCAATAATATATCTATACAAGTGTCTTACTCATGCCATTAGCACGACAAAACCTTCGGTCAAACTTGGTTTAAATTTTAATCGGTTAGAAAAAACACATTTTCAAACCACGACAATGAGTTTTGTATGATACAAAAATTTCATATTTTAAATTTTAAGCGTTTGTATTGATCATGGTTTCCCTGAAAATATCTTCAAAAATGCATTTCAATGATACCAAGTTTACTAAAATTCGATAACTAAGTAGTTAGTTATGACAATTTTAAGTTTGAGGGATGAAAAAGAAAAGTTCTCTCTTTGCCACATGTACATTCCACATACTCATTTTAAGTTTTATGTTTCTTTCTTTTTCCATCCTACAAACATGCCATCATAGAGAACGAATCTAAATCCTCAACATCTTCCCCACCTTTAATCCTAGCCAGTTTTTATCTCCAACTCCTTATGAATAGTTAAAACTCTAGCTATTTGTAAGATAGATATTGAATTATGTACAAGGTTCTAAAAAGATCATGGAAAGCATGTGAATACTCCCCTTTTAAAATCAATTAAAAAAGGAATGTGTATGCTCCTTCCTTCAGAATGAAATGGGAGTTTCAACAATAAAATGACCAAACAGCAGCTACAGTATGGAAACACAATGGGAAAGCTTGTGATCACCTCAATTAACCGACCATGCCAGTACAAAAAAATTCCACAGTTCATCTGCTCCCACGCTTGTTGAGAACGACCAAGAGTCAGCTGAACAGGTTTGCCCATTATATCACCATTGATGACAGCAGTCTTGTTCAAAGATTTTGCAAGAGGATGGCTTTTAACCTGACACAGATCCATCAAGCATATAAGAAGAAAAAAATATAAATTTCAAGCAAAAGATATCCATCTGCACAAAAGATATGAATATAAACCACAATAGGCCCGCCTATAAATCAAGGTAAAGCATGATAATTTTGTACTAGGTGTGCATATATATTGCCTGTGTTCCTTTAGCTGTATCTGCACCTCAAGGAATAACTTTGTAGTTGTATTCAGTACCAACTCCGCAAAAAGTGGATCACCATATTTCAGGTTGTGAAAATTTTAAAAGTAGAAAGAAAAAAAAACAAAAAACAAAATATACGTACATATCAAATACTTAATCAAATGTTAAGCTATTTAGAAAAAGAAATTAGAGAATTATAACAAGTTTTTTTAAGGAGCACAGGAAAGTTGAACAGGTATAATATGCACTCATGGTCCAGAGAGTAATTGTATGTTTCAGCTCTGCCGTCTTAAGCAATTGTACAAATGGTTCTGGAGTGCAGAAAACTAACTAGCACGATCAGACACCTGGCCAGTTCCTCAGCCCACTTTTTTATGGTAAAAGCCCGAAAAGGTAGACAATTACCAATGAACCTTGAACAAATATCTTCATTCGTGGATCCAAAAAGATAACTTCCAAGTACGAGCGAAGAGAATAGTCCAAAGGCACCTGAAACCCAGATATTCAAATCAATAAAGTTGAATGCCAAGATCGTATAAAACAAACCACACAAAAAATGTTTCCAATGGCTACGGAATCTAAAAACCTTGAACAGATATGGTAATGATAATGGTTATTTATAACAATATAAGTCTACAAACCTTCTGGGTAATTTGGCCTGGGCGTGATCGGATCCTTCTAGAACGAATCAATATGTCACCTACATGTGTCGTGCCCTTTGGATTTTGCCATTCCAAACAGTAGTCCGAACCCCATTCATCCAAGTTCCATATATATATTTGCGTCCCGGTGACACTTTCACGGAACTTCGCTAATTTTTCACCAATCAAGTACTCATTAAATGGAGAATACTCCTTTATCACTTTCAAGTGATAATCCGCAGTAGCTTCTGAGTGCACATTTGTGTCTACTTCCATTACTGATCCTCGTCTACAGTAGCTCACAATTGGGATTTCAAGATTCTGTAATAATATGAAGTGACATGATTAGTAGTCATAAAGAAAATTAAATATAATACAAAACAGCTTAAAAGGAAAACAGATGATGGAAACTTACAGTTTTTCCTTCATTCAAAGATTGTGAAAGAAACGCTATAGATCTTGATTTGCTTGTCTGTGTAAGAACAATAGCATCCTGACCAATTCTCATGGCTCCAGTCTGAGATCACAGGTGACAGAATACGATAAACAGGTAAAATGAAAATAGTACATGTATATTCAAAAGTGAAATTTGTAAGCAATTTAGCAAGCATATTTTATATGAACAAAGGATGAGATACCACCCTGAGACTGTTGTACTCAGTTTGATCAATATGAAGGCAAGATAAACCCATAGTAACTTAAAAGAACAGGAATAGAAAACAAACTATGCTGATCCACCATAATAAACAGAGAGCATTTACAAAAACAACAATAAAAACTGAAAAACCACAAGCATCACCATGTATTAGCTTAGATACCTTAAACCCAATGCCAAATCGTCCAATGCGACCAAGATCATCTTGATCAGGTGGTTTCCGCCCCAAAGAGAGCATCCTAACAATTTCTTCATGCAACATGCCATGGCCATCATCTGTAACCAACAACACAGGAATCTCTTTTGCATCCTTCTTAGAATATAAAAACTCGATAGAAATTTCCAACCTGATATATCCCAATAAATAAATAAATAAGAAAAATTAGTTAACATAAACAGTAATAGTGAGAGAACTAGAAATTAAACATATAACTAAAAAAGATGAAGAAGCAACATTCTCGAACCTACTTTGATGCTTTTGCATCTCTAGAATTATCAACCAGCTCAGCTATTGCGCCAAAAATCCAACCGGAATGAGTCTGACCAAGAATTTTTAAGTAGCTTGGATCTGTTCGTGCATAGTTTTTCTCCACACGGTCTTCCTGATTGAGCATTGTGGTACGAGATTTTGAAGATAACGCCTCTAATGATTCACTTGCATGAAGATACCCAGACATATGTGCCAATTTAAGATTAGCAGGAGACTTGAAAACACAGGTACTAAGGTCACTTTCCCTAACATTGGCATCAAAGCTATCACCAATTTCTTCCGACATTAAACATGCAGGCGTAGCAATTGCAGCAGGAGCCAAACTATCAGACCCCCTGAAGACAGGTGAGGCTAACCAGGCTGACTGTACATATCCACGCATTTCACTCTTTTGTAGAAACTCAGAAGACGCAACTTTCTTAGACTCTGCAACAACCACAATAGGCCCTGAGAACAAAACATATAATGGCACCAGGGGAGGATCCAGGATTGCAGACAAAAGGGGGCAAAAAAAAATGTAACATTTCCAAGAAATTTCCTGAGTATACAGCATAAAAAATATCCTTTGTATAAGAAATTTCCAAGAAATTAGTAAAGGTATCAAAGTTTGTCTTCTTTTTCTGGGTTCTGTTTAACTGATAGAGATATACAGCATAAAAATTTCAATTTTTTTCTGTACATTGCAAACAGGCTATGTATGTCACTATGTGTGTAGTGTGGAATGTGTACAGGTGGTGTGTTTGTCTTTGAGTGTGAGATTGATTGCTTAGTAACATTTTCTGTAGAGCATTTTTTTTTGCTTTTATAGAAAGATCATTAAGGCTTATTGTGAGATTGTTTTCAAGAAGGATGTGATTGGCATGGAGATATTTCATATTGTATTGCCTGCTGCAATGGCTTTAGCAGCTAATCCAATTGCTTTTTTGATTGACACAACATTCATCAGACATGTAGGTTTGTCATTGTTTCTTCTTTTCTTGTTAGTTGTAATATTAGATGGAGAATCTATGAATCGACTGACATGAAAAACTATATTAAATTCAAAAATTTAGCTTTCAGAATTTTTATTGCAAGACCAGGGCATAAAATCAACAAATCGGAGATGGAGAAATAAGAACGTCAAACAAACTCACATGTTTCTGACGGAGATGAAGAAGATATCACAAGACGCAAACGCAGACACAAGAGACTCGGTTTCTCTTGTAATTTGGGATCTATGATGTTTTTTTATAAGAGGGAGCAATATGAAATTTCAAGAGGGTAATATAAATTTTCAAAGAGGGGCAATAGTGAAATTTTAACTACTTTAATGGATTTTTTACAAAACCTAAAGGGGTCAATTGACCCCCTTATCCAAGCAGTGGATCCGCCCATGAATGGCACATTAGATTGCAACACCAATGAATAGGAAATATTTTTCATGTACGGTGTATACTTCATAGGCACCGATAAAATTAGTGATTCTCAAATTAAAAATCGGGATCTAAGTTTATATTTGTGCTTGATCTAGTACAGTAGTACTAGGGTTGTTACTACAGTAGTAATAGGTCTTCCGATTTCCGTTCCTAAATATTTCAGAAATGAAATTCGTCTCCAATTTCCATTCTAAAATTTCGGAATAGAAAATTTTCAATCAACAATTATGAAAAAATAGGAATTTTCTGGAAACTACGAAATTTCACTTTTTCGGAATTTTGAAGGGCTTTTAGGGAAAATTTTGGAAATTCATTTTTGGAAAATGGGGGTTAGACACAATGAGGTTTAAAATTGCTAATGTGATCTTATTTTACTGGTATGATTGTAATTTGTAAATCATCATATATAATCTTACATTATTGATATGATTATATGAATATATAGTTATAACTTATAATATAATATATGAAATGTTATTTTTAAGAGAATCTCTAAAATTTTCGGATAGGAACACTTTCAGCGAGTTTCAAAATTATTCAGAAGAATTGGATCGGAATCAGAGACATTCCAATTCTGTTCCAAAAAATTTCGAAATCACTAAAAATCGTCATTTTAGGAATCAGATTTTTTTGTAAATTTTCGGCTTGGTATTGGTCGAAATCAAATTTTCCTATCCAACTTACAGTCTTAAGTAGTACTATAGGAAAGTTGACTTGGAGCTTTTGCCTATGCAACAAGTTGATACTTTGGCAAGAACAATAAAGATTTGGCATAAAGTAACCAACATTCAGAGTCATTATGTGGTAGATATTTTCTCTGAGTTTTGCGTACGTAGTTGCATTTGCTTTTATGAATTATTGTCAATACTCATGATTATTTTGCTTTGGCTTGTGGCTTCCCTCAACACTTGGCATCATGTTTGTTTTCTACGATTTTAGCGGCTATATTTCAATGCATTTTGTCTTGCCATAACAAACACATAAAATACATATTTTTCAAAGAAATAGGCATAAGACAAATATTTTACTATAATAGACTGGAAAAACAAAAAACAATTGTTGTTAAAATAGTAAAACAATTTACAGAAAACCTACATAGTTAAAATCGTTAATAGACCCTAATCGTTTGAGGAGTGATATAAGATTAATCAGAATTTTTCGGCCTATATTTTACAAATATATTTTCTTTATCCTTCAAGGTAATTAACCATATTTTATGTGTATTTACACAGTAAATTTCACTTGTCACAAATTAATGCAAATTATAATAAAATTAAGAATTTGATGTAGATAAAAAGTGTGACTCCATACTCTTTAGTTTTGCTTATTATTCATTTGGTCATTCTCACTCTCTAATAGTGATTAATCGCTGAATCAACCAAAAATCGCCGATTACTCAGCCAAGGAATTATTCAAACGATTAATTCAAAAATCGTATCTCGCTAGTAGGAGATTAATCACCAATTTCATAACACAGCAGAAATCTAAAAGAATAAAAGGAAAACAAAGCAACAATAGTAAAAACTAATAAAAAAAAATGCTAAACTAGCTACATAAAAAGGAAATAAACTCTTCCATTGAACTTTCCTCAGTTCCTGGTACCAGCTATATAGCATGAATTTAATTCCCAAAATAAAGTGCAAGGTCCATTGTAGCAACCCATCCAAATGCCACACCATCAGATTGTAAGGGGCATCAGGTGCTATATTTGTCAACAATTTCTAATATTTTATTTTCAGAAAGTTATTCAGTAGTTTCCTGTTTTCTGCTTGATATATTATAAAGTATCTTTATTAGTTTATCCAAGTAAGAAAACGGACATAAGGATAAGTAAAAATGAATAAGTCATTCAAGTACCAGGTTTGATTTCTTCCAGAGGACTGTTTGCCTTCTCTACCCGATAAAAGACCACAGCATCCGAAGAATTTATTTGCACATTCGGAGGACGAATATAAAATCTCACTTCGCCAAAATCCACAAGAGCAGCCTTAAAGTAATAACGAGTCAGTATTATGTAACTCAAAAACAAAACAATACTAAAATAATGAACAACCATTGCCAAGCATGATGTACGACACAGCACAAAATGAAAATAAAGGAGTATCAAGAGCTGCAAGTGACCAACATACGCACTTGAATGCCTATTCTTAGTGTACAGAGTAGATTGGAGATAAATGTGCACATATAAGATGTATATAACAAGTTACCAACTTGAATTCCTAAACATTACCTTGTTGTACTTATGCAAGAACTTCATAAATTTCTTCCACTCATTTTTCTGTTGTTCCACTTCAGCGTCAGGGCGTAAAAGAAAATGGGGTAAATCTGATGGCGAATACAGTGATGTTGCTTTTATATCACTTATGCTCCAGCAACGGGGGCTACAACAATTACTAAACGTCAGAAATAGAATGTGATGTAAAAACAAGAAACTGTGCAAATAAGTTCAACTTATCTCAATTTAAGTCCGGGTTTATTGACCATACATTAAGGTGGGTTTAACAAAACCTGTCTTCATTTCTCGACAGCCCACTTAAAAAGTGGATCAACGACCATAACTAATTAGTGACTTTAATTAGTTAGGAAAGGGCTAGGTTTTAACCCCATCAGTATGGGGGTATTGATGTGGCGGCTAAAGTTTAACATAACAGTATTTTGGTACCCATTCAAAATGGAGACCGACAGGTCAACACAGCTGTCTACTCTTAATTTCGGAGAACAGGTTAAATATAACCCTACTTTTTATCAGCATAATAAACAGGGATATATTAAAAATGGAAACTGCAAAAAAGTTTTTGCTGCGTAAAGATGTACAGTACACAAACTTCATACCTGAATGACAATTAAACAACAAATACAATATGCCAAGAAAAAATTTGCAAGGCATAATTTTGAGAAATTGGTGTTTTAAGGAAGCAGTACATGTCTACATGGAATATATTCTAGTAAGATTTCATTAACATGAACTTTGCAAGTAATCCTTAATCATGATGGTTATTTGGCCTTTCACATAGTTTTGACACCCGAAGCTCAGCATAATATCACTTTCACACCCATTTTGGATGGAATACGTCATGCTAACAACGATGGTCGACCTTGGCTTTTTTTAGAGATATAAAAGCCTTTATAGTTTACTACAAATTGGGTTACACAGTTATTTTTGGTACATCTAAGTCTACGGTGAACCTGTTAAAAAAAAGTCAAGTGCAATAGTGATAGATGATATTGAATTGTTAACAATGCAATAATTGAATAAAATAAATTGACGATAAATAAAATAAAACGATAAACGTATTAAACTGATAAACAAAATAAACTTATATTCATCAATCAACTATCTAACAATGGGCAACCTATGCCTTATTTATAATTGTCCTAACTTTTTCAACAATAAACAACCCTAAACCTAATAGGAAATAATATTCTAACTATTACCTAATTACAATAATACTATAACTCATACTTCTACTAAAATACTATTGTTGCTAATATACCAAATTGCATCAACCTCCCCGGGTTGAAGAAGCTCGTCCTCGAGCTTGAAATCAAAAAGGTCATACGAGCACAAGCAGAACGTGAAGTATTCAAGTAGAAGTCGACCTCTAACCTTTCCTTTGTAGTTATTGGCACCTCCTCAACGAACTTGGCACCAAAAATAGAGTCCAGTCTGAATAGAGCCTGAAGTAGATCCATTGCCAAGATGGGAAAGGTGTGCGCAAATTGGTCCTCAAAATATGCCATAAAATTGACCCAAATTGGATCATAAATACTATTATGGCAGTTCAGGATATGGCATGTGGCTGTGAATAGCAACAAAATCACAACTGGCTGGTGGTACTAACTAAATTTGTGGGGGTAAATAACCACAGGAGTCCAGGGGCTTAATTAAAAATAAATGACGGACTGAAATGAAAAAGGGAATAGGGACCCATTTGAAAATGTTACCCTCTTCTTCCCCAAAATTTTTGAACCGAAACAGGGGACACAAACTGTTGAAGGAGGAGGGAGTGTTGGGGTGCGATCGGCCGAGAATTGAAGAAGGGGGGAGTTGATTTGATTGAGGAGGGAGTCAACTGAGGGAGTGATGGAGGCTGGCAGTGGTGATGGACAAGAAAACTCGAAGGACTTAATCGACTTGTAAACACTGATTGAAGTGGACAGGAGGTGGAGGAGACTCCGAGGGAGGGCGAGCAATACAAATTGACCAGCGCAATGTGTAAATCGTAAAAATATTTCTCGAAACCCCAATTTTTATTAGTAATAAATTATATTACCAAAAACTATCATAAAAAACAAAATTACCATTTAATAAATGTTATAAGAAATTGACATTTAACAATCCAATTTCATTGAATGAAAAAAGAATTTAATTAAAAAATAAACAGCATTTTTACATGCAAAGATAATTATTACAAATTAGGCCAGATGTCACAAGACTCGCAACATCATTTGCCCAAGGCATACTTTGAGATGTAGATGTGAAGCTCCTAACGATTGGGTAGACTTCAATTACACACACCAAGCCGTCTATCCAACCATCAAGCGACAAAAAAAAATTATACTAAATATCCAAATCTTGATCAAAACCATACTCGACCAGTAAACCAGTCAGCAATGCAGGTGTCAAGCTCAATACTAGAAAACTCATCACTCTGCTGAAAGTATGCTATCACCATCACAGTTTACTCAACTACGTGAATAATGCTAACAGACACTAAAAATTGAACAGCCAAAGCATAAAAGGAAACTTGGAGGCATGCTACACTTGTGAAGTTCGCAATTTTGTAGAAAAAATTAAGATAAATCACGTATCACAAAGGGCATTCAACTTTTCATAGTAGTTATCAACCCAAAGTACAGTAAAATCATCAAGACAAAAAAGGATTCAATGGAAATTAAATTAGACAAAAAAAATAGAAAGGAAAAATTAACAAAAAAAAAAACATACAAATAAGAATTTTGGCTTACACTTTGAATGGCGAATTAATGCAAGAGGCGCGACTTATAGTTTTACCATCTTTCTTCAACGTAACATTGAAACCACCACCTTCTACTAAAATAACACGAATTAGAAGAACACAATTCCAAAGACAACACAATTAAAGTTTAATAGAAATGTTATTTGAATAGGGAGAATGACTTAGGCAACCTACCTCCCATAGAACGCTCGTTTAGTTTTACCATCTTTCTCCAATATGTCTCATCCTACCTGTGACAATTACCAATAATCCAACATGTGAATATAGATTCAAGAAGATAAAAACAAATACGTGTGCATGTGCGTGTGCATGTGCATGTGCATGTCTGAAAGAGAGGCCCGACCTTGTGAACCCTGGCTCACAAGCAAATAGGTATTTTCAATATATAAAATTTGCTTTAAGATACTTCCATTAAAATAACTGCTTAAAAAACAAACAACTATGATATGCTTACTCTTTATCTAATACCCATCAACACTAAATACACAGACTGCTCATGATCAATCACTAAAAAGTGGCCAAGTAATTCTAAAACAACCAATGACCAACACAAACATGTTTTTCAAAAAGTAAAAAATGCCCAGGGTTCTCTAGAGCAAAATAAAAATGATAACTTTGATAATAATAATAATAATAACAATAATAATATCAACGAAAGATTACTGATGCATTCACCAACAAGTAGTTATTCTGAATCAGGTTACTGATAATGTCATATAACACAATTTATAGCCAAGGTATCTTATGTAGGGTAACTGTGTCATATTCTAAATATCAATGTCCCGATTATCTTGAATTGTTGACCCAAAACAATATCTTGTAGCACTTATCAATAAGGCATGTCAAAGTATTAATAAGTAACCACACAGAAGCTGTCTGACATCATGTAGATGCCATAACAACGAGCAAGAATATGTGTCACACTATCACTTCTACAATCAATTACCTACTTATAAGATATTTACATCATAATCTTAATTTTCATTCTAACACAAATGTACATGGCATCCAGGAAGTATCCAATCACCTACTATTCTTGCAAGGCATCACAAACGCAAACTTTTTACAATAAACTGCATCCTATTTAGGTGGACATCTTAATAAATAAACTCAAAGGAGCTACCTAATCGACTCCGTGAAGGATAAGAACAATCTTGTCAATGACGGCTCGCCTAACTAAAGCCTGGAAAGATGACCATGATCTGTACATCATTGGCAGCCACGAAGACCTTAGCCTGTATTACCAAGGTCCCGTACAAAAATGTCAGGGCCAAGCCGTTTCCATAACAACAATAACATCTGTCGATGTGCCATGACGTGTTTACTAAAATCATCTTAAAAATATTCTCCAAGAAATTGGCCATAATAAATTTGATCCATGGGCAAGAAATAGAAACTTCACAAATAAACTCAGCAGATTACACTCCATTGCTCGAAATTACATTCCGGTATGCCAACCAATTGCTCCTAAGGGACAAAGACAATCATCGAAAGCTCCACTGCCTCAAATACTTTGGATGTGACAATCATCTTCTCAGAGTTACTAATCGTCCAATCCTACCTCTGATGTTAAACACGAGTCTCATTCTGACTTCGACCAACTAGTCTGTTTCCATCTTTCTTTTTCCCTCCGAAACCTAGGACACAGGATCCACCAACTTAGACTTGGGCATGTTCCTTTCACAAGTGCCCACATAGCATCACCCTATAATGTCTGGAATTTCATCCATATGAATAACTGGGCCACCAGTAACTTATTGTCATTATAATCGGCCTAATAATAATCCCATACCACTTCCACCTCCTAAAGAAGTGGTTCATCCTGCTCGCCTCCTAATGCTAACTTATGAATAACAAGATTGGCTCATTTAAAAATAAATCAATAAATAAATAATTTGGGCTTAGGTCCTTAAAGATAACTCTGATTAGGGAAAGGTTTGATTATCAACCAAGATAAACCACCTATTTATTTGTTCTTGGACCCCGCCAATGAAACTTTCTACCAAACCTAACAATATCAACATTTTTCTATACGCATCACCAATAAGCTAACAAAAGGATAAACACAAAGAATAAAGAAAATAAAAACCAAAAACTAGTATTATTATTGCCTCTCCAACGCCAATAATTCCAAATTATGCAGTTAAATCGAAAACGGCTGTAGCGCGGTTCAGGACAGAATTACAATTAAGCGGGATTAATCTAATTTAATCGGCCAATTTTTCAAAATATATATTTTTTAAATTTAATCATAGTCATAGATTACAAAAATAATTAATTAATCAAAATAGTGTAAATTTGTAATTATATAACTTTACTAATTATCTGCCAAGCTACTTAAAAAGAAAATTGTATATTGTTTTAACAACCAAGCTACCAAGACAAACAATCAGAAGCAAAATAGATGCCCGACTTAACAGGAAGAACCAACCTACCTATCCTACTAACACATGAGGTAAATCGTATTACTTTGCATCGAAGATATTTCTTGACTTTAGGTTTTTTTTTACATAGCGATAAATCGGCGAGTCGTTTCGGCCGATTAATCGGTAACTTGCTGATTAATCGTGTTTGCTAAACCCAACCAATTTCACCCAATTCGATTCGATCAAACTCCGAATTGCGATTAATCGCCGATTTTTTGCCGCATTAATAACTTAGAATTTCCATCTGCAACGATAACTTGGCAAGGAAATTAATAAGATAGAAAATACCCAAACCATGCAAATCAAAACAACCAAATAAGTCGTGACGGTTTAACAAATAACTTAAGGAATGAGGACTCAAGAAGTACTCATCAAGGTTGGTCATAGAGTTCATTGAATTGCCCTTATTGGGGACAGTATAGTCAATGCATTTTTACAGAATTCCACCTCAAAGTGAGGCAATGCGGAGCGGTGCAATGAAGCATACGCCTCAACCCATAAATGATAGCAGTCAGCCCATTTTTAGCCCAATTGCAGCAAAAGATGATGCAACCCACTCTATAATAGGGTTTTATGTTTCTTGGTGTAATACTTGTTGCTCCTCTTTGTTATATACTTGTTGTCATCAGAGACTCAAAGTCTTCATTTCCTCCTTGCTTTCAAATTAGGTATTCCCAAATAACAAACAAACAAACAAGAAAAACATTTCTAGGTAGTCGTGTCACTTTTTGTACGTATTTGCTTATAATAATAATCAAACGATGATGTATACTACTATTCTAATGTGTTTCGATTTATTGTAAAAAAAAATCTTCAAAAAATGTTAAAATCGCCTCAGGCGTTTTCAGGCCCGCCCGCCTCCGCCTTAACTACAATGATTGGGGAAAGGGTATTAATTAGGCCCCATTATTTGTGGTAAGTAACATCATGAATGTTTAGATGATAATTGGAACAAAAACACCCTCAAGGTACCTCTTCTCAAAAATATGATCTACAATTTACATAACTTATCTTCACTTAGTCAGCCATAGAAATCATTTCCAATAATTATCCATCTCCAAACTGAAATAGTTCTCTTCTCAAAAAGCCTAAGAAATTTTCAAAATATCATCACCATTTAGGTGGACCACGCTTAAGACATGTCAGCACGAAACTATACAAATTAAATGGTTACTGCCGCCCCTCATATAAAGTTCCTATCACTGCAACGGTGTAGGTTTCCTAACTCAAACCAATTATCTAACAAATTGGTCCCAACAAAAGAAAAAACATCGACTTTGTGAGAACATTCGACACAACATCTACCAATTTAGTTGAAAAGGATTTGATATCAAAGGAATGTAAGGTGAGAAAACTCTATTCTAACATGGAGAACCATGACACCTAGACTTTCGATGAGAGGGGGAAACGGTGTACTAGAAATGCCCCTCACTCTGGCAAAAATAATTTCAGTAAAAGCCTAAAAGTTTTAAATTGTCACCGACCTTTCAATGAACCACACTTAGATGTGAGTGCTCGCATATATTGAAAAGATCCTCCTTTGCCGAAAGCATACAATGTAATCACTCCCACCGCTCATATAAGAGTCCTACCACACCACTGGTATAAAGTTTATTACCCCGCAAAGGTGTAGGTTTTCTAACAAAAAGATTATCCAACAAATTAGTCCCAGCAATGATACCATCCATCACATTTACTGATTTGGCAACTGAAACCAATTATCCAACACATTAGTCCTAGCAATGATCAAAGCCCCAACCTATGATCCATCACATTTACCAATTTGGCAACTCAAACAAATTATCCAACAGAATAGTCCCAGCAATCGCCAAAGCCCCAACTTCTGTGCGAAACAACATTTACCCATTTAGCTAAATATCACAAGAGCGCATGCCCATACTTACGAAGAACACTCTGTTATTAGATGGAGAAATATGACAACCCAACTCCAGATGTATCTCCCCAAAATTTTTTCCAATTGGTTGCCTCATTAAATCATACTTCTGCGACTTACTTACTTACTTGAACTTCTTCTCAAATCAAAGTTCTATATAAAAGATGAACCAAGATAAAGTCATCTTCTTCCGAGGTAAACAAGAGATTTGCATCCTTAATCAGCAAGAGAGACAACACAATAATTGAAAATTGAAAAAAAAATAATAATAATAATAATAATAAATAAAATAAAAATAGTAGATTACCAGAGAAAGGCAACCAAACCCTTGAGATGTCACACAGTTACACTCTCTACTTCGCAATATCTTCAATAATAGAACGAAACCCTCCTTCCGAGTTGTGCTTGCAGACCCCTACTATATAAACTTGCGTGTTGAAAACTCCAGTGAGACGAAACTACTCCAATTAGAATTAGAATTCTAACAAAAAACCTCGTCTACATACAAAAATAGAAACATAGAAACCTTCACCGCAAAATCAACACAAGATGCTGGCATATTTTTACAATAAATTTTGAACCCTAGAAAGCGGAGTGAAAAAACAGACACGAAGTTTGAAGAGAGAAATTATCGGAGATTTTAAGCGAAAAATACTGAGAATCAACAATGCAAGTACTTCAAGTGTAGTGAGTGCCGAAATAGAAACCCTAGACAGAAATGTCAAGAAACCAAATCCAAGAGAGAACGAAGTAGAGTCTAAGAGAGTTAATTACATGAACAGAGTAGCAAGTATACGCCTCTTTATTCTTCGTAGTTGTTGCGCAGTGAATCGGGGGTTTTCGGAGCGGAGTTTCGTCAAACAAGTAGAGTGCGTAATTGAGATAGCAAAAAAACAATGGTATAGATATGGAAGACGGAGAGACGATATGAGAAGTGCGGCATTCGCTTTTCAAAATTTTATATACCGAGGGAGAAGAGAGAGTAAAAGAGGCAGGAAAGTGATTAAGCCAGGGAGCTAATTATTGTGATGATTGGGAAATGTTCGGGTGAATGCGAAGTGCATGACGTGAAATGCAGGCGGTGTCAAATAAATTGTCACGTCGAAATTGGGCGCAAGTGTTAAGCGGTTACAGACATACGTGGCGTTTGAGTGGGTTGTGTGGTTGAACATGGGGTGAAACCTTGGTGGTGTATGGGATATTAGAAACCTAGTTTGCTTTTAACATAGGCATAGAATGTTTTGACGAGAGTAAATCTATATGTGTGTGTGTGTGTTTTTTTTTTTTTTTTTTTTTTGGGACCTTTTACGTTTTTTATACTGTTATGTTTATAACGCAATCACAAACATCATCTACATAAGAGAAATAAGTGTTACAAAACTCAAAAAAACATCGTAGAATTTTTCTTGTTTGACAATACATATTATGTCCCTTCATTACCATCCACTATTTTTCCTTTCCATACCACTAATTAAAGAAATAATAATACACCACCACACAATCTCTCTTTAGAAAAAAAAATAATAATAATTTCACTACTCTATTCTTTATATTCATCTCTTATATTTCTCTCCACCAGTCTCTTTTTCCCCTTCCTTCCCATTATTCTTTTCATATTTTCTCATCTTCAAATCTATGCCTAGAATAAGGGGCAACAATACCAACCACGCATAAGATTTGACGTGTCATCGAGCCCATGAATTCTACTTTTTTGGAAATTGTCGAGTTAATGTGTCGTATCCGATTCCGTGCATTCTTGGTTGTTGGGATTATATTTTTGCACCAATACAAGCTCAAGATCCATGCCAGTTTGTCCAAGTTCCTCTCTTTCTATGTCGACGGTTCAGAGTCAAGATTTGACTACTTAAATGTTACAAACACAAGCAATAGTGAAGTATTTTAATATCAAGGTCAAGATGATTCAATCGGGGAAAATAAGAACAATCAAAATTATTAAAATTGAAGGCTCAAATTTTAGCAGCAACCTCAACTTCGACAATATTTTTGAACTTGATTGCGATGCTTCAAGAGTAGGCATTTGAACTATTTTGTCCCAAGATATGAATCCAATATTTTTATTTATTTTTCCAACGGAAAGCCCATGGAGATATCAGGAAGTGGTTAACTTATAAACTGGAGTTGTATGCAGTCATTTGCAAATTGCAACAATGGGAGTCATACCTAGTGCAAAAGTAATTCATCCTCAACATGGATCCTCAGGCTTTCAAGTATTTCAACAATTCTTCCAAGGCAAGTCGAATGCATGCTCGATGGATTGCCTACATCCAAAAGCTTATTTTTTCTCTAAGACACAAGTAGGCCAATTAAACAAAGTCGATGATGCATTGAGTCACCAAGTCATGTTGTTGACCACCATTCGCAACGAAGTCATCGAGGTTTGATTACTTTAAAGATTTGTGCACAAATGATGAGAACTTCAAAAATGAATGGCAAAAATGTAAAAATGACGCGGCCGATAAAACATCAAATACATGATGGCTTCTACAATGAAAATCGTTTATGTATTCTTCATATATTCCTTGTGGAATACATTATTCAGGATTGCACATTGGAGGACTTAGTGGACACATGGGACGAGAGTCACGAGACAAGACCATTTCATTCGAGTAATACTAGCCACACCTCAAGCGTGATGTTGAAAAGTTTATTAAACGATATTATCCATGCTGCCAAATAACAAGCTCAAAATACCAAATTATATCTTTGTTGCTGTTGATTGTTTTTCTAAAATGGTTCATTTATTCCTTGCATGAAAACATCAAATGCCTCTCTTATTGCCCAACTATTTTTTTCGAGAAATTGTTCGTTTACACGGATTTCCTAAATAGTTTATGACCGTGATAGCAAGTTTCTCAGTCATTTTCGTCGTACTTTGAGGAAGAGACTTGATACAACTTAGCAGTACAACAATACATGTCATCCACAAACCGATGGTCATATTGAGATCACCAATCACACATTAGGAAATATTTGCGATGCTTGATCAAGGAAAACCCAAGGCAATGGGATTATATTCTATCACAAGCTAAATTCGCCTAGAACAATGTTCCAAATCGCTTTAGTGGTAAATGTCCTTTTAAGATTGTCTACATTCGCCCTCCTTTGCATACTCTAGACTTGGTTTATTTACTAAAGCTTTCAGGTATGAACATCATTGTTGACCATATGGTTTTGATAAAGTAATCAACACCCACTGAGAATTCAAAAAATAATATGCTACAAAGTACAAGGCTGTCATTGATAAACACAGATGGTTCAAATCATTTCGCGAAAGGGATTTTGTGACGGTTCATTTGCACAAAGAACGACTTCCAATTAGGGAATACAACAAACTTGAGCACAAGAAAATAGTAATTCTATATTGCCCTGTTTGGGTGCCTCTTTAGGGTGTTTTTTTTCATTTTTTTATCCGTTATCTTTAAAACACAACCACAACACTACAAAATTTTTTGAAATCAGCAACAGCTAAAAACCGTCGCTGATTGAGCTAAAATCGTCGCTGGTTGAGCTAAAACCGTAGTGAAAAGGCATCAGCGACGACACAACAACCGTCGCTATCCCATAGCCACATTTATCGTCGCTATTTGATTCAGCGACGACAAAATAGCTGTGGCTAATTAGCCACGGGATAAACCGTCGCTAAAGTGTAAAACATCCGTGGTTAACTGAATTTAAAAAAAAATTAATATTTTTTTTATATTAGCGACGGCAATTTGGCCTTGGCCAACAGATTTTTTTTTAAAAAATTAACATTATTTTTATATTAGCGACTGTATTTTGGCCGTGGCTAACAGATTTTTTTTAAAAAATTTAACATTATTTTTATATTAGCGACAACAATTTGTCGTGGCTAACTGATTAAAAAAAAATGTAACATTATTTTTATATTAGCGATGACATTTTAGCCGTAGCGAACTGATTTAAAAAAAATTTAATATTATTTTTATATTAGCGACGACATTTTAGCCGTGGCTAATTGATTTTTTAAAAAATTTAACATTCTTTTTTATTTTAGCGACGGGCATTTTGCCGTGGCTAAATGGTTTTTTTTTTAATTTGCATTATTTTTATATTCACTAAATGGTTTTTTTAATATATATATATTTTTTTCGATATCTCCGAGATCTTTAAAGATCAGATTTCTCCGAGATCTCTGAGATGTTTTAAATATATATATATATATATATATATATATATATATATATATATATATATATATATATATATTTAAAAAATATTGGAGATCTCTCCGATATCTGAGATTTCTCAGATCTTTGAGATTTTCCGAGATCAGAGATCTCAGATCTCCAAGATCTCAGGTCTCAGATCTTAGTGTAGTCGCTAATATAAAATTTTAATATTAAAAAAAAGTTTCATTGGCGGGTGTCACGGACTAGCAATCCGTGCGGCACTAGCTATCCAATTCACTAGTAAGCCTATGAGTAATTACGTTGACGGGCACAAATATTAACTTGAGAATGCACAATATTAATCTGTAGACAATATAACAATGCACAATAGTCAGTAAAAGCTCTCATTCACATTCAATAGATTACAATGTGGAGGAACGTTTGGATGGATGTTGCTAAAGACTAGTTCGATGCTATCGATCGATGGAAATACAAGTTTGAAGTTGAAAAGCAATGCAAAGAGAACAATAAAAATGCTAGCGGTACAGTCTGGCCCGACTATGCAATAAAGACAACACGTCCTCACAGTCAAGAGCTCAAACTTTCCCCCTATAATATAGATGCTAAGCATTTGGACATTTTTCAAAAGGGAACATTGAGTTTTGAGACCATTAGGAAGGCCTCTGACCTTGAGTCGCCTAGGTGAAAACTAAGTTTCCTAACGGGGCTGGACGGAAATGTGTTATTGGTATTTTATCCAGTGTCTAAATATATAGCGATTTTGCTTTATATAATTTAAAAAAAAGTCACATTTAGCTACGGTATTTTGACCGTAGCTAACAATTTTTTTTTGTAAACATTAGCTACGGCCCTAGTGCCGTCTCTAATATAAAAATTTTAATATAAAAAAAACTTCATTGACGGGATTTGAACCCGAGTCGGATTGGTGAAAACCAGGTCTCCTACCGAGCTGGATGAAAAAGTGTTATTGGTGATTTTATCCAGTTTCTAAATATATAGCGATTTTGCTTTATATAATTAAAAAAAATTCACAGGTATTTTGACCGTAGCTAACAATTTTTTTTTTTGTAAACATTAGCTACGGCCCTAGTGCTGTCGCTATATTGTTTTCTTAAATTTTTTTTTAAATGACATTAGCTACGGTATTTGGACCGTGGCTAACAAAAATTTTTTTGTAAACATTAGCTACAGCCCTAGTGTCGTCGCTATATTGTTTTCTTATAATTTTTTTTTAAATCACAAAGACATTTCTAAACATACAGCCGTAGCTAAGTTGTTTTGTTTATATATATATATATATATATATATTTTTTTTTTTTTTAAATCACATTAGCGTTGGTATGTGGACCGTAGCTAACAATTTTTTTTTCTAAACCTTAGCTACGGCCCCAGTGTCGTCGCTAAGTTGTTTTGTTATATTTTAAAAAAAAAAATCACATTAGCTACGGCCCGCGTGCCGTCGCTAAGGTGTTTTCCTATAATTTTTTTTTAAATCAGAAAAACATTTCTAAACATTAGCTACGGCTGTATTGCCGTCGCTAAGTTGTTTTGTTATATTTTTTAAAATAAAAATCACATTAGCTACGGCCCTCCTGCCGTCGCTAAGGTGTTTTCCTATAATTTTTTTTAAATCACAAAAACATTAGCTATGGCTGTATTGCCGTCGCTAAGTTTTTTTGTTATATTTAAAAAAAAAAATCACATTAGCGACGATATGTGAACCGTCGCTAACAAAAAAATTTCTAAACCTTAGCTACGGCCAAAGTGCCGTCGCTAAGTTGTTTGTTATATTTAAAAAAAAAAAAAAAATCACATTAGCTACGGTATTTTGACCGTAGCTAACAAAAAAATTCTAAACATTAACTACGGTCCGAATGTCGTCGCTAATGCGACAGTTTTAAACCGTCGCAAAACGGTTAGTGACGGTTATTTTTAATTTATGTACCAAAACCGTAGCAGAAACTATAGCGACGGTTTAATGCCGTTGCAAACTGTTAAAAAAACCGTCGCTATTTTCCGTAGCTAATATTGGTTTTTTTTGTAGTGCAAACACCATCTTCAAAAGGGAACGGGTAGAAGTGTAAAAAAACCCAAAGAGACACCCAAACAAGGCAACGCAAAGTTACTTAAAGAAAATACAACCGTTTCAGATATTTCACACGATTATTCATAATGCTTATGTCATTAATCTTCTGAATACATATGTGATCTAATAAACTTTCAACGTCAAAGATTTGTACGAATCCCATCCCATGAAAAGAAATGTTTCATGCAACATATTTCCACAAGGAGTGTTTTGAAGACTGTTACTTATAATTTGTGTAAATAAGTCTAGTATAAGGCTTGTAAACCATCAAACTTTGAATCAAACATTGAGAATTTTTTCTCTTCTAAAATCTTCTACCCTACTTGTCTTTGTGAGAACGCAAGTTAGAGTGAAATTAAAAAAAAAGTTACGAGTGAAATTTAGCAACTCGCTGTGTGTCAAGTCATTCAGTAAGTTGGTTTTACATTAAGTCCCTATTTTGCTCCATTTCTTTTGGTGCAGGGCTTCCATTGGGTCTCAATGGGATAGATGAGAAATTCCATTGTCCCCAGGAGTAGAACATGCAGGCACTGTAATAAACAATCCACCCGCTCAGTTTACATTGGCAGCAGGACTGGAGTAGGCAAATGGCTGAGCCAGGGTGCATGCAATTCTTGCTCGAGGACATAATAGTGTACATTTATCATGTAACAACAGCAGCATCGGTAGTTTGAACAACACCCTCTGTACTCTCGCCAATCTTCACTGGACTTTTAGCTCTTTGAAATAAAAGATTCAGTTGATCTGCAAAGAGTAAGTTCTTCATCTGGTGCAATTGTTTCCATTCTCTCTCCATTTGTGACTCGACCTCTTCAAACTTAACGATCTTATCCTGAATTTCTTTCATCTGCAACATCCAAGGCATCAATTAAGATTCCCAACTAACAATCAACCAAAAACAGGGAAGTTTCATCATTTAACAAGTATGAAGCGACAAATGTATGTACACACCTGAACTTCAATGATGTTGGAGATGGATCTCTCAAGATCTTCCTCTTCTCTGTTGATGAGTGCATAGGATTCTGCAACTGCCTCTTCCAATGTCCCCATGGCGGTGTCATTATTGGCAGATTCTGCATAAAGGCAAATAAGCAAACAGCAACATTATTTTCTAAAGATCCATGTGCATATGTGATCACCTAAGGAAATTCTGAGGGTGGGGAACACCAATTAACTGATGGAAACTGAAAACGTATAGAAGTTTCTTATGGATATTCTTGCAAGAAATTGTCCATATACTAAAAAAATTTGCTGGAAACCTGTTATGCACTAAGAGTAATCACAATGAACAAACTCTCTTCCTATATTCTTATGGTTCGTCTCATGCACTTGGCACGAGGTTGATGTTGTCATGTCAGGATTAATGATGCACCATTTAACAATCTATTGTTACTTCTTGCTCAGTCCAATCACCCTTTGCCAATAGCCCAACGATCTAGTAAACAAACTCGGAATTTCTAAAGGAAGCCCATAACATTGATCTTGAAGATAGGATGACACTGACCTGTAGCCCATGTTGAATTTCTCTATTGACAAATGAAAATAAATTAAAGTTTATTGAATAATAAAATAGCAATTCTGAACTAGCCGGGGTTGAATAACCTACTTGTCTGTCCCACCAAGTACAAGTATTATCCGACACCAACAAATAGAAAATCTAATCTTCAAGGGTATATGCATCTCTATCCGATTTAAGATTTATCGCATGTCAAGAAGAGTTATATGTACCTTTTTGTTGTGTTTCATCAAGTGGGATGTCATAATTCTTCCTCCGGTCAATGGCAAGGTCCACTTTAGACAGAGCCGCCACAGCCGCTTGAGCTGCAGCTTCTGCAACCTCTGAGCCCACCATGGCCGATAAGAATGCAGCCTGAGAAATCATTAACAAAGGTTAAAAAAAAAAAAAAAAAAAACTTGTGAAATAGAATACATTGAGATGCATCGCGTAGAAGTGATGGAAATGACCCTACCACTGGGAAGGTCCATCATGTTCAAAAAGAAATAAAATACCAGCTGATGACAATCAAAGCATGGCCAAGTGGGTATATATATATAAAGGTAATATGTTGACATATTTATGTTACTTTGGGATAAAATTAATATGCATTCATGGCATCTCATGCAGGTTAGGGTTATCTATTTTTAGGTGTTTCTGGTTATAGGATTCATGGGGGACCATCTGTTTTGAAGGCAAATTTGATCAAATGTGGTCACTTGATAAAAGGTGGGGAGTTGAACTCAGATGAAATATGGGAACCCAATTTCGTAGGAGTAAGGAGTTGGGATTTTCATATTTCATGAGAATTCAATTCCCACCTTTGATCAAAATGTAGAATCCATGATAAGTGGTCACCCATTTTCATCAAATTTGTATTAAACACAAGTGGTCCCCCATGGATTCCATGCAACAAACACACCCTTATTCCTTACGACTTACCAAACCTGTGCACCTACTATCATGTAGGCACAAGTGTACCCACCATCATATAGGCCTTGCCTCCTAGGCAAGTAACCTATACAGACCAAAGCCAGTATCATATATACTACTGGTAGATATGGTGATTAACATAGAGAATGTATACACACTTCCCAAAGGCTTGCAGAAACTAAGGAGGGTATAAAGATGGTATAGTAAGAAACAATGAGGAATTATTAGAAGAGAAGACAAACAATCAATAAAAGACTGAGAAGCCAATGACCAAAATTCTTCAGAAATCAACTTTATACCTGCGCCACAATAGGGTTGCTTGCATCAGCAAGTGGGGTCAAACGCCGCCTTTTTGCTAGGGATGACAAAAAAGCATCCTCCTCTTCTGTTTCAGCATCACCATGGTTCTTGGTCTGAGAGTACTTATCAACCTCCTCAAAGTCTGGATGACCTACAAACTGTTCTCCAAATGGAAGTTTGAGGAAATGAGCAACACATTCTTTTTCACTTCTGCCTCCTACATGCATTGCCACTTTCTTCCAATCATCACCATAGTGCGTAATGGCTTCTAGAAGATGCAAGGTCTCTTTGTCAGTCCACCCTGTCTTAGTCTCTTCGCTAATCTCAACCCTTCTGAAGTCTCCAGCACTGATTTCATTTCGGCCGTTGCTACGCACAAAGCACCTTCCGCATAGAGTGAGATCAAACTGAGAAACAATAGACAGATGAGGAACATTTGTTCGAGCAATAACAAATAACTTGGAAAGAAATCTTTACCAACTGAAGTCATTCTGATCAAAATCAAAATACACAGTTGGTGTATAGGTTGATTAACAACCAGATTACAAGTATTACATATTTATCAACAATAACAAGAACGCATTTTCCAAAACAACCAGAAAAATGTTGGAGCCATGATCTTATATCTTAGAAGAGGAATTAATTTCAACCATATGATTTGGGACAAAATAACACTTTTATTAAGTGCAGAACTGACTGAGAAGCTCACACATTTCAAACATCTCAAGAAGAAGATTAGAGCACCAATGAAGAACCCAGAAAATATGAGAAACAAGTTCTGGATGACGAGGGGCTCACCAGAGTTCATGCCAATGCATGGTGATTATTTTTATTATTAATATAAACTATTTTCTTCTTTTTTCCATTTTTTTTTTTTTGGGTGGGGGAGGGGGGTTGCATTAATGTCCATCCCATTAAACAATGACAACTTCCCCAAACGTGTTAGAATCGGGTTTAGGCAATCCATATTACACAAATAGTGGCATCTTAGAATCAAGAGAAACAAACATTACATAAAAGATATAATTATTAGATACAAATACTTCAAAACTCCAAAGGCTTCCAGGCGCGACTTCAATACTTAAGTTCGCATTGGAGCCCAAAATTTAATACTTGAAAAAAAAGAAAAAAGGAAATACCTTAAAAACGTGAAGACAATCAAAGGCTTCCAGACACACACCGTGCCCACCAAATAAACTTCAATACTTAAGTTCACATTGGAGCTCAAAATTCACCTTTATTCCATATGAAGGTTTTTCATTTAAAACGCAAGTTGTGTTCGTATGGATGCCGTGGCAGGGTTCACACTAGACCCATGACACCATCTTGTGCATAGCCAAGATGGTATACAATATATCTATATAGAGTGTTTCAAAATTAGCAACCTTTACTTCTGAAAAACCAACGACAAAAAATTCTTACAAATGGAATCATGTAACTCTATCTACTCAACTAAAATAAAAATTAAGTTGGGATAACAAGTTCGTTAACACGAGCAACATGCACACACAACCATTATCTACAATTAACTGCAAGTCCTTTACTGACTCTGACTCTCAATCTTACATTGTGAAACTCCAGAACAAACAAAGCAATGCATAATTTCATATTAAAACAAAACAAAAATGAGTACAATTGGTTAGAATCTACACACCTTATTGGAAACGAAGCACGCCATGCTGCAAACACACTTGCATCCACTACAGAATTTCCTGGGACTTCCTTTCTCCTTGTTTTCCTTATCTTCATATTTCGAGTTCGGCTTCGGTGCAGCTCCTGAGTAATTAATCAAACCCCAAGATTCCAGAAAGTCGAAAACCCTTCGAATCGACCCAACATCCCCTACAATGACCTTTCGAACCTGGGTGAATGTGATCTTCCTCGAGGGGTTTCGCCTAAAGATCCGAATAATTGAATCCCTATAGTACTTATAAATCTTCGAGTTCTTAGACGAAGACTTCCCATTGAAGAATTCTGGGAGAAATCGACGCTCACATTGGTGTATCTTCTCCCACGAAAACCATCCTGTACACAAAAAAGGGGATTTTTACATTAAAGGTCTAAACTTTAGGGTTTTGAAACGTTTATTTTGAAAAACAGTAAATTGGGGTTTTCAGAAGGTGAGATATTTTCTTACTTGAGTAGCTGGGAATGGTAATTGAATTGGTCTCCGAAGGCGAGTTCTCGGGTTGCCGGGAAGTGATGGGGGCTGAGACCTTCACCGGAGTTTCTGACTTCACGGCCGGAGAGAGCGCCGTAGATGGTGTGGGTTCCGGCGTTTTGAGTGCGTTTTCCGACAAGGAGTTGGTGGGTTCTTTGACGGGCGTTGGTGTCTGTGTCGCCATTGAAATTGGACCTTCAATGGAAAAGAGACGCGATAGAGATATATTTATTTCGTTAAACTGATAAAGATATTTGACGAGGAGCACGTGAGCCTCACCATCCTGGTACTAAACCGGGCTCCCTTCTTATTCAATAGATTTGAGCTTTGCTCGAAGTTAAATGGGCACAAATCAAGCCCGTTAGTCCGTATTCGAACCCATCCAAAGACGAAGGAGCATGGTTGGTGGCTGAATCAGGATTCATGGACGTGATGGTTCGCGGTGGCTGTTAGGATCTTAGTTAAGTAATTAGGGTTCCAATCCTTGATAGCTCGGGCTTTACAATGCTTTATTAAAATTTAAAATAAGCCTAATGAGTAATTGGTGCGATCCTAGATTCAAATGGTGGTGATGGCCGCATCAGGGATGATGGTAGACATAATGGTCCGTGGTGGCTGTTGGGATTCCAGTCAAGCAATTGCCATTCCGCTCATTGAGAACTCAGGCTTGAAATGCTAGATTTTATCAGTATTATGTGTTTGGGCATGACACTGAGTCATTGAATATGAGTTGTTGGGAAATGATTACCATTGATAAGCGTCGGGTAGAGTGAAAACTAATAATGATGCCAACTTTGGAAGCGTAGAGCAAAAACCGATTGATATTTCTTCGACTATAATTACATCAGATTTAATAACAGATCGAATCTAAAATTTGACAGAATGAAAAACCACACCCGATGCCCTATGAGACAGTGGTAGAATGTTAGGGTCATGGTTAAGTAATTGGCCTCCGCTGCTTGATAGATTTTGTAAGGCGGGTTCTTAACATAGTTGAATCATGGGTGATGGTCGACGTGGGGGTGGCAGTGGTTGTCAACCATCCTGGTGGTGGTTGTCTGTTTGTGGAACATTGAGTAGTATTTGGATGGTCACATGTTGTTTTGAAAATCAGAAACTAGATTTGCAAAAAAAGAAAGGAAAAAACCTTGTAGGTGAAAATGCCTCTATTTCTTGTTGTTGTGGTGACACTAAAGTCATTCATGATACTGAAGATGGCCAATCCATCAAATAGCGCCCAACAAATAAATAAGGTAGCGAATTTTTAACACTACAGATTCCACTGTTCCGCATTGCCATACCTTATTTTATTTGCTAACCCACACTACCCAATTAAATTGCTATTCATCTTCTTCCTTCTTACTCGACTCAATTTCCCATATCCCCTCCCACAACCGTCACTATCTCAATAATTTTCTCACCCTCTATTAACCCGTATTCTGAATAACAACAACATGAACATCAATAGCATGTAAAACAAAAATGGAAGATAATTCAATAAGGTTATTTCTTTACTAGGTCAAACCTGAACATGGACGCTCGATTCTGCCATCGCCCATCTCTTTTCTTATTACTTTTCCTCTCTATCTTTTTGTTTATTTTCCTCACCCTCGCGGCGGATTTTGTGACAGTCAGTAATCCACATGCATGTGCCTTTGTGAGGGTCATTTTTTCCCTTGCAACAGCCTTCACGAGTGGGGAACCCACCATCGCATAGGCTGCCGCGAGGGCAATAAAAAAACGAATAGGGGGATGAAAGGGGCGATAGCTTGTGCAAGAAAAATAAATAGTGGGATTATGATGGCTGTGTGGGAAATGAATAGAGAGTGGAATAATGATGGATGAACGATGATTGGAGAACTGGGCAACTATTGCGATGGTGGCCATTAGTGGTGGGCATCCCATCCCGCGATCCCATTCCCGTCCCGTCCATATTTTTTTCGGGTCTTAATGGGATTGATTAATTCCATATTGATCCCATCTCATCCCGATCTAGATTGGAATGTAATGAGATGGATATTTCAATCCCGTCAACCCCGTTCTGAGCTAATTTTTCAGTATTTCTTATTAATATTTGATGCACACGCTACTAGGTTGTCCACTAAGATTAACACTTGTTAGCACTAATGCGCTTCTGGAACCATGGGCAATGGCCCAAATAAAATTGAAATCTGACACACAAACTCCAATGGTATCCAATCCTGGCCTGGGTTCGGAGACTTCTCAATGATGCCAGAATCACCTGCAAAAAGAATAATGAAGTTTTCATAACTCCAATCATTGATAGTAGAGAATTACCATGATAAATTAGTTAAATGTGAGTCCCACTGTTTCAAATGCCCCAAAATCGGCATAGCAATGCATGATGCATGTGCAAATCATAGAAAAAGGGCTATTAACCTTGCATAGGTAGGATCATGTTATGATGTAAAAGAAACTTTGAACGTTGAAAAAATGCAAAATGTGCATCTGACACAATTAGTGGAAGTTATATTGTTCGTCATATGCCTCCTATAAGTTATTAGATCATACTTCTGTGCAATTCCTTATAATATGGGATAAAAAAACATGAATGATTTTTTTTTCTGCTTAAATCTATGGAGAGTATATATTCTAAAAACATAGAAAAACCTTAAAATATTTATTCATGCATTAATTTATAGTTTTATACCTTTAGATTATCAAAAAACTTTATTAACAAATAGAACACGCTGATCTCGTCCCGGTCCCGTATGAATGGGATGGAATAGGGAGGGGTCTATCTCGTCCCATCCCGTCCCGTGCCCATCCCTAGTGACCATTACAAGCCCATCTCCTTTATTTATCGCCATCGTCGGTCATCTCTCGCCATGGAGGATCATCTGTCACCGTCGACGATCATCTCGCAACCGACCACCTCCTTTTCATGTTGTTGCTGTCGTTATTGAGAAGAGGGGGTGAGAGAAAAGAGAGAAATAGTGGTCTCAATTAGTGGTGTTGATTAGAAGTTTAAAAAAAAATCTGGTGGTGTGAGAAAGTGGAATCCATGGTGTTAAAAATCTGCTGCCAACAAATAATCAAGAAAGATATCACTAACACATGAACACTTGACAGGTCTCGTCTTCGTCTCAGATCTTCATCTCTTCAATCGATCTTCTTCCCCAAACCCTAATTCATTAATTCCACCAATTTCAATAAAACAAACAGTGATCACCAACTAATCTATCTCATTCAATCAAACACAAAACATGGAAGATTATGCAGAAGAGCTACGAACTCCACCAGTCACATTGGTCTCACTCGTTGGCTGTCCAGAGCTTCACCAGGGAATCTCAGCTTACCTTCACACGCAGCAACCACCAATCAACACTCTCGCTTTGCCAGATTTCTCCAAGATCTCTGTAATGGCGAAAGGGCAGAAGGAAACCCTAGATTCCTCTTTGTCTTCGGCTCGTCCAGGTGGAATTTTGAAGAGAGATTGGTTGTCGAAGCATCGAACTAGGATTCCTGCTGTTGTTGCTGCTCTGTTTAGTTCGAATCAGATCTCTGGTGATCCCGCGCAGTGGCTACAGGTCTGCACCGATCTTGAAAACCTAAAGTACGTGTCGTTTCTGTTTCAAAGTTATTTTCATAGATTACATTTTCAATTGCCTTGGTTTCAAGTCTTGAATTTTTCTTTCTCAAGTAAAGAAGTAAACATTAGGCTGTCCAGGATAAACACAAGATGAATAAGATTAGGAGGTTCAGTGCCAAATAGTTTAAGCTCACTAAATTATTTAAATTTGATAATCTATTGTCCAAATATATTTTTGCCCCCAAATTTGTTCACGAATCAGTCATAAATGTCGGCCTCAGTGGATTATTTCAAGCATTCTTGGGGATCCAGTACAAAGAATTCTCTTGTGCGAGTGTGAGTGTAACACAAGGTAATGCAATCAGAGGCAAAACCGAGCATATAAATGAAAGTAGGAGAGAAAAGAAGGCTTGGCAGGTTATGGTGGATGAAGACCGAATTGCTAGGGCCTGGAGCAGTTGTTCCTAATCTAATTATATCCCGTGGAGTGTTTGCTTGAGAACCATACTAAGTACTCTATTACAGGCTATTTTTACTAAAAATTGAGTTAAGGTCGTTGGGTAGGCCATTATTGAATTGGTACTCAAAACCACAATCCATGTGGAAGGGAAGTTTCTTTGATGCATTCCTGTTGAGAGTGAAGAAGAAAAGATATTTCTTTTTGAGGAATTTTTTTTCACATACATATCATATTTAGCCAGAATTTTTCCAACTTACAATGGAAAAGTTGGTCGTTCGTCAAGTACCACCCCATCCCAATAGCTTATTTTTGTAGTGCAATGTAAAATCATATTTATGCAGTACCTGTTTGGAGAATGGAAAATTCCAGAGAATGCTTCTAAGCAAATCCTTGTGCGGGTCTTTTATGTATATAAAAAAAGGACGCCTTAGGAAACAAGGTTAACTAGCAAATCAGGACAAAAGGGATCTTTTATGTATAAAAAAAAGGACGCCTTAGGAAACAAGATTAACTAGCAAATCAGGACAAAGGGACTCGTAACGATCATCGCCAAATTATTTAAATGTCTTCCCCAACAGGGAAGATCCCATATACTGACAGATATATAATGGGAAGTTTTGTCATAAATAGGACTTGCCATAGCTATGGTTTGGGATTTAGTTCGGAATTAGGAAAATAGAAATATGCTGTTTTTTCATTCAATAAAAATATCATTCATCTCGGGGGTTTCTTAACGAAATTCCAGCTGCAATCAAATATTGGAATTTGAAAGTAAGTTGTGTTTCTATGACATTAGGATATTTCCACATAAATACCGTGTAACCAAACACAACCTAAATTCATTAACTGTGTTATTCAATAAGTATTTTCGTGTAATAATTTATATTCAAAAACTCTAATAGACTAACGGTGTGGTTGGTTGGATAGAATCCTATTTCATGGGAATTCATGAGTGACCCTACATGGAAGTCTAATGAATATGAGAATCACACTCTTTTCTCCCTCCAAAGCATGCGATTCCCATTCATCAGAAAATCTAATGGTTAGTGAGTGAACTTCAAATTAGCTTAGATATAGGTGATTGGTGGTCCCCTCATAGATTGTCATGGAATATGATTCCATGCAACCAAACACTCCTTAAGTTGCAGTTTTTGGTTCATTTTTTCTTTCTTCTCCCTTTTCCTTGTTTTTACAACTAATATTTCTAAAAAAAAAAATTGTTGAATTAAAAAGTATATATTTGCAAATATTACCGTGAACACTAGGCCATGGTAGCAGTGCGATGTTCATGTTGTTTGCTTTTATGGTGGGCTTCTCTTATGATCATACATCAATCAAAGTTTACAATATGGCTTATATTTGATTCCACTTTTGTCTTCTTTTCCTAAATGTGGGCAGAGTTGTCATTCGTGGTAGGAACATCAAATTGGTTGTTGTGGTTGTGCAGTCAAATATGAAGGGTAAGTACTCATTAGTTATTTTTATATCATTTTAACTACATTCCTGTTATCTTTATTGAATAAACTGAAGTACAATAACAATCTCATACTCATAATCGTAAACAAAATCTTTGCAGAAAGAGTAATATGGGGTTTTCTCAAGAATCGCAAAACAAATTATCAAAAGTGTTTCACAAATTTCTTAATAAGCAAAATGTTGAGTTTATTGCTTGTTTTGTATTTGGATCAACTGAGATAATTCCATGATCTTTCTGCAAAAAAAACAAGGATGAAGTACCAATTTAAATTTTGAGTGCAGATGAAGTTAGCGAAGATCGTATAATTGCTTTGCGAAAGCGTGCGGAAGTAGATTCCAAGTATGTTCTGAACTTCATTCAGTACACGGCATCAGAGCAAATGGAGTCATTTAACAGGTATGCACTTCAATCTGTTTATTTTCTGTTGTTCATGTTCTACGCTCTGTTTTTAGCAATTTTGTCATCTAATTGTGCAGACTAGGGAGCATATTTTCAGAACTAGCAAATACATACTACAGGGATGAAGGACGAAGGGTTAAAACTCGTATTGAGAAAAAGCTTGTCAGTTCGGTGGAGTTAATCATCCGCTGCTGCTTTAAGGCAACTGCGATCCCTTTAGCTTGCCTATTTTAGGTGTTATTATGACATGATTATGTTTAAGCTTCCACAAAAAAAAAAATAATAATAATAAAAAGAAATAAAAAAGAAAAAGAAAAAGAAAGAAAGAAAAATAATAGATTTAAGTTAAACTATGTTTATTATCCCTGAGGTAAATTTGGTTTTAGGTGATTTCTTTGGATATTTTGCATTTGTTGATATTGATGGTTTAGGTTATTGACTGCTCCATTGAATCTTTGCAATTGTAGGTTGCTGTATATGCAGAGTTTCGAAGAGATTGGGTTGAAGCCTTGAAATTTTACGAGGAGGCTTATCATACTTTACGCGAGGTATCTTTTGTACGAATAAACGTCTTTCATTTTCTTTACCTGTGCCGTTGCATATCATAAACTCTTCTCATTTTACAATTTATTTTGCTGGAAAAGGTCAAAGCAAGTTGCATAGATATGAAAACAGATACATATCGACAATTGTACGCAATGAAATATGACCAATTACATCACAACAATAACTCTATCTACCCACCACTCTGTTATTGTTGATCAGCAACCTTTCACGACAGAGCTACTTAGGCTTTTCTTTTGCATAGTATTATTTTTCAGTAACTCGCATTCAATATCCAAAAAAAATCAAAGTATAAATTTAATTGGCTTATCGATGTTAAAAATATATTTCTTTCACTAATTGGAAAATCTTACTTTTGGTAAGATCTGTTACTCCTAGTAGAACGTTAAACAATCAAGAAACCTTTTGCTGCAGAGATTGGCATATCAGTTTAGTTATGGACTATATGGAAGACTAAGCATACAAGATAAAAAGTTGTACACAAAGTTTAAAGTGGACATGAGAGCAAAATACTAGAGGAGTGTCTGATAGGGTTGAATGTGCATGTTAAAGGCTACAACAGGAAAAGAAGTAATGAATTTAGATTTAGTGCAGAATCTTTTCTAGACACTTGCCTTAGTAGAGATGTGACTCCATGTTGGACTCAATAGTGGGAACCATGAAATTGGTGTTCTTTTATTCCGTAAGTTGCATAATTGCATGTGTTGTATAACTCCTGATACTGAAGCTCACATAGCCTACATCCACCAAAGGTATAAATTATTAAACTAAAACTAATAATAGAATTGTGACCAGTTACATAAATCCATTTTTCCCCTGTTGAACAAAGCTTGTTCATTTCATAGCTTGCTTCCATGAATATACATTTTTTTAACATTTTCTTAATAATTTTTAGTTTTGATCTTTTAAGTAAACATTTTGACACGCAGGCAATTGGAGCATCAACAAGGTTGCCACCAATTCAACGTTTAATTGAGATAAAAACTGTTGCAGAGCAGTTGCATTTCAAGGTATCAACCTTGCTGTTGCATGGTGGAAAAGTTGTAGAAGCTATGACTTGGTTCAATAAACATATTGCATGTTACAAAAAGCTTGTGGGAGCACCTGAAGTTGTTTTTCTTCACTGGGAATGGGTGAGCAGGCAGTTTTTGGTCTTTGCAGAGTTATTAGAGATGAGCTCTGCTGCCACCTCTCTTCCATCAGGCACTTCGGAAAAAAATCCCACTGAATGGGAACTTCAACCAGCTTACTATTATCAGGTAGGCAGCCTTTGTCACCTTCTAGAAATAATCAAAACTATACATGTTAGAAGTGCCACCATTCAAAATTTTTAGATACTGGTTTTGCTACACGGCATCCAGCCACTTGCATTTTTCTGATATACCAGAAGGTTCCTCTAGGTTTACCATTTAATTTGCATATTTCTGAGATACCAGAAGGTTCCTCTAGGTTTATCATTTAATGGATGTTGGTTTTTACTACACTAACATGTAATTTCTTATTCAAGTTAGATGTTCAACATTAGTGCCACTTAGGAATAGTTCAGTACTTTGCATTTCATTTATCAGCACGTGCATTCTAGGGAACATTTATATTTCATCTAATCTTGAAATGTCCTGCAACAGTTGGCCGCACAATATTTAAGGGAGAAGAGATACTCTCTGGAACTTGCTCTTTCTGCGTCGGAAGTGTCTGGGACTAACAGTAGTGTTGAATCTGTGATACCTTCTGTTTATGTGGGTCAATTTTCTCAATTACTTGAACAAGGGGAGGCATATGCAATGCAACCGTGAGTTTTCACAATTGATTCCTTGAAATTAATTGGTTCTTTCCATGTTCCAGATGCTAATATAATGCTTTGGGTATGCAGTCTTACTGATGCAGACTACATCCTCTATGCCCTTGCAGAAGGGAAAAGATTCCAAGATTCCTTTGAGATCATTGCTCTGTTAAAAAAATCCTGTGAATTATATAAGGCTCTCAAAGCAGCGAGAATGGCCTCATATTGCGAAAATCTGATGGGCATAGATTACTTCAGTATTGGTGATTTCAGTAACGCAAAACAGCAATTTGATGGTGTTGCGAGTCTTTACAGACAAGAGGGTTGGGTGGCATTGCTTTGGGAGGTCTTGGGTTACCTTAGGGAGTGCTCAAGGAGACTGAATTCAGTGAAGGATTTTATCGAGTACTCTCTTGAAATGGCTGCATTGCCCATATCATCTGGTGCTGCGCCTTCTGAATGGAAGGAGGGAGAGTATGGTCCAGCTGGGCCTGCCTGTCATTCTCAGCAAGGGATCATACACAAGGAAGTGTTTGGGCTTGCAAAAGGAGAATGTGTAGTGTCATCAAAAGAAAGCAGCAGTAACCTTGAGGTACGAGAAGACCAACCCCTTTATCTAGAGATCGATCCCATCAGCCCCCTTAGGGTGGTACTTCTTGCTGCAGTTGCTTTTCATGAACAAGTTGTGAAGCCCGGTATATCCACCTTGATTACGGTTTCTCTTCTTTCACAATTACCTCAAAATGTTGAGATTGATCAATTGGAAATCCAGTTTAATCAATCTGAATGTAATTTCGTCATAACCAGTGCTAAGGAACCATTGGTGGATGCAACTTCCTGTGGTCCTCAGGGTCCACGTGTAGAGGCTGTTCCCACTCTGACCCTAGTCACAAACAAGTGGTTGCGGTTGACATACAATATCACATGTGGTAAGCCAACTATCACCCTATACATCTTTTTAATTTAATGATGCTATTGGAACTTCTGCACACATGGTACATGATTGCCTGGAATCAACATCTTCCAGTTCAGTGTCATCATTTCAGATGACTGTAGTCATGTTCATATGCCCAGGTCTCCTGCATCGACCTGTGTGTGCAGTAGTACCATGGATTTCAATTTGAATTACAGTTGTGTTTCATTGCATAGTAAACTGTGTAGTTGCTGTGAATTTTGAGACATCTGAATTATTTAATGCAGCTCAAACTGGAAAGTTAGAATGCGTGTCTGTGATAGCAAAGATGGGTCCCCATTTCACTGTCCTTTGCCGAGCTGAAAGTCCTGCCTCCATGGATGATTTGCCACTGTGGAAGTTTGAGGATTACGTGGAGAGCTTGCCAACCAAGGACCCTGCTCTTGCATTATTGGGCCACAAAGTTATCCAGGTTGAAGAGCAGGACCCACAGGTAGATCTTTCTTTGGGTGTTTCTCGACCTGCATTGGTTGGAGAGAGCTTCATTATTCCTGTTACTGTGTCTCCCAAGGGCCATGCAGTCTCTTCTGGTGAATTGAAGATTAACCTAGTGGATGCAAGAGGAGGTGGCCTGATGAGCCCAAGTGCATCGGAACCGTCGACAGTTAGTCATCATGTCCAGCTTCTCAGCATTTTGGGGCCAAATGATGATGATAAGCCTCCAGAAGGCCCTGATAGTATTAAGAACATCCAACAATCTTTTGGGTTGCTTTCTGTTCCACATATAAACATTGGCGACACATGGTCTTGCAAACTAGAAATCAAGTGGCACAAACCAAAGCCTATCATGCTCTATGTATCATTAGGCTATATGCTCAATGAAAATGATGCTAGTGAACAAAAGGTCCATGTCCACAAAAGCTTGCAAATTGAAGGCAAAACTGCTGTTACAATGGGACACCGCTTTATGTTTCCATTTCGTCGAGATCCATTGTTACTAACAAAGATTAAAGCGATGCCTGACACTGATCAGTCAATCTCACTAGCTTTTAATGAAACTAGCATCCTTGTTGTCAATGCAAAGAATTGCACTGAGATTCCTTTGCAGTTGATGTCCATGTCAATCGAGGTAGATGAGGAAGATATTGGAAGGTCGTGCACTGTGCAACAAGGAAGCAGGTGTTTGACTGGCCATCCTTTACTTGCACCAGGTGAAGAATTCAAGCAGGTTTTCTCCATCGTTCCTGAGGTACATTCTCAAAAACTTGGTTTAGGAACAGTCTGTCTCAGATGGAGGAGGGACTCTGGTCAAGAACAGTCTGGCACCCGCGCAGCAGAGGGGGTTGTGACCAGACATAAACTCCCTGATGTTAGCGTGGAGATTGTGCCATTGGTTGTGAGTGTGGAGTGCCCTCCTCATGCTATCTTGGGAGATCCTTTTACTTGTTATATAAGAATTCAGAATCAGACACAGTTACTTCAAGAGATCAAGTATTCATTGGCAGACTCTCAGAGTTTTGTATTATCTGGATCCCACAATGATACGATATATGTTCTGCCAAAATCAGAGCACATCCTTGGTTATAAGCTTGTTCCGTTGGCATCAGGTTCACAACAGCTGCCAAAGCTTACAGTGACTTCAGTGAGGTATTCAGCAGGATTCTATCCATCATCAACTGCAGCTACAATTTTCGTTTTCCCCACAAAACCTCAACTTGAGATGGAGAGACACAGTGAAAATGAACCTAGTTCTGTTGCTGTAGAGTGAATACATCTCATCCAAATCGACAAGTCAATATTCTGCCAGACTCTGATTCTGTATTGTGCTCAGAGTTGTTCGCTGCTTCCCACTGTTTTCTATGGGCTGCCACTCTCTGATTGATAGATTGTGCAGTGGGTACCAAAGACGAGAGAGGCTACCCTGTATAATTTGAGGTGGGATTCACACCAAAATTACTTTAATCATTGGTGACGACAGCCCTTTCTAGTGTTGAAAGCATCAGTTTAGGTTATGGTTCAAAATTCGTTAAGCTTTAATGGTTTCCAGAGAAGTAAACATTGTATAAAATAACCATTTCTTCAATACAGAAATTACTATGGATTTTGACTTATGCCCGCACTTTAATTCTCCCCCACCAACACACATGTGATGGCAAGTTTTTTAGATTTTTTTTTCGTGACAAACTATTATCACAAGGATGTATGCTTTGAATACTTGTGTGCATAATCTCAGATGTCTCTAATATCAATGAGGTCTGCTCAATGCTGCAGGCAGAGGAGAGGAGTGGAATCTAGGTGGCTTTTTAAGCTTTCCAATAACGCACTTGGCAGAACGGTTTCAGAAATCTGTTTTTTTAAGAGAGATTTTATACTTGAGTTATTTTAGGAAATTTTAATTTATCTTTAATTTGCATCACTTACAAATGACAAACCACTATGTATTTTTTCAAAGAGCTTGAAATTTATAGTCATTTTTTATTTGCTATTATCAAATTTTTTGAGTGAGGCTAGAAACTAGGTTTTGCAATAGGTTGATGTTGTTGCGAGCTTTCTCGGTGCCGGAGGACTAGAAAGACCGACCTGGTTTTGGTTCACTCGTTCTTGGCGTTATCATCTAAAAAGGTTTTTTACAACCTTGAGATACACTTAAACACTTTGAGGATTTCATTATTGTTTCAAGATACTCCTGATTGCAAAAACCTGGTTTTCTACTATTTTCAAAAAAAATTATTTTTACTTGCCATCAACCCCATCACTATCGAGTTTATGCAATTGCTTTTAAAAGAACGTGTTAAAGGTTCTGCGGTAATCTTTGTTTAAGGGATGGACTTGCGATATCTTTCCCAAGCTCTACTAGAAGAGATCAAGAGAGGCTGAAGAAGAAGAGAGTGAATAGTTTGGGTTAAAAATGAAAACTCAATAAAGGATAGAACAACAATTCTAGCCAGCCCGGTTTGTTAGCTATTTTTTGGTGGTCAAGTTTGAGTTTTTTTTACACTTCTACCCCTTCTATAGGTGGTGTTTGTGATTGTGTTTTATCAATTTTGCTAGACAACCATTTTTTTGTCAGGGCTGAGCTATTTTTACAATTTTATCCATTATCTTTAAAACACAATCACAAACATCATTTATAGAAACGGGTAAAATCGTCAAAAAGTTCTACCCTAGCAAAAAAAAAATGGTTGCTTTGTTTGTGTTTTAAAGACAACAATTCTAGGTAGCCATGGGAACACAACCATTTTTTGTCAGTTTTTAGGCTTTTTACACTTCTACCCATTCCATAAATGATGTTTGTGATTGTATTTTAAAGAGAATGGGTAAAAGTGTAAAAAAGTCCAAAACCTAGCTAAAAAATGGTTGTATGCCCTGACTATCTAGACTTACTCTTTAAAGATAAGGGGTAAAAAGTATAAAAAAACTAAACCTTTGCCAAAAAAATGGCCAGCTTAGCGCATCAAACCGGGCTCCCTAGAATCCACACTTTATAAATAACTTGTCTAGAGAGCAAGGCCAGACCCAATACCCTCCATCATCCTAGAGATGCTTATAATGCCCCAATCGAACACAATCACACATACAGAAAGCCCCCTTGGCACTGTCCCGACGATAGGGGTAAGGCTCTCTAGATTTTTTGCTTTATAAAATCAGAAATTCTAGATAGCCACTTGTTGGCCAGGTTTGAGCCAATTTACAATTTTACATATTTCATTGATGATATTTGTGATTATGTTTAAAAAAGCGAAAATTCTAGGATGCCTGGTCCTATGCCTGGATGGTGCCTAGCACGTGCACCGCATGGTACCAGGCACATGGTTGGTCTTGAAAATAGAAAAATGAAAAAAATCACATCATTATCTCGATCTGATTTTAGAAACCTAAAAAAAAAAAAAAAAAAATTGAAGAAAAGCTCATAGAAAGGAGGCGAATCTGAGGGAGATGAGGCGGATCTGAGGGAGAGGATGAGGGGAAGAGGAGGTGGATCCGAGGGAGATAAAGAGGAGGCAGATCTGAGGAATAGGAGGCGGATTTGAGGGAGAGGAAGAAGGGAAGAGCTTCAGTGAAGATTTGCTCTCATCAGTATCAACTGTACGCTCTACTTGAAGATTTGCAATCATAGATGAGTCACACTGCTCATGTTGGCCACCAAAAATCCCTTCAAGATACTTTACACATTCAACACTCGTGTCTTCCATTGATTCCAACTTTTCATTATCAGTGTTATATATCGAATGAATTTTGTTTTTTGATCTTCTCTCCCTCAAGTAATTACGAAAATAGGCTACGTTTTCGTCCCCATCTTTCATATGTTTGGCTCTTGATTTATGCTTAACTTCTGACTCTTCACTTCTGATTGCAAATGCATAGTTCTTCACTGCCTCTCTTTCCTGGATTGCTAACTCTGGGTCAAGCGGAGTCTGCTATAACATTATCTGAATCATATCCATAGACTTTTTTGTGATCATAACATTCGCACATGCATTAATGAACCTTGCTTTTCGCCAAGTTGTTAATCCCATCTTAACCTGTTTTGAGTTTCTTTACAAAAACGTACATAGCATTGCCTACTACCTCGACTTGCCAAGCCTGTTGCACAACTGTATTGTAGTTTGGTTCATGTATCTAGTAGTTATAGAATTTAAATGGAATAGGCACTGAGTTCATATGTTCATAGATAGTTAAGGTCATTGGAAAGTGATCTGACATTCATGCAGTCGGGAATTCAGCTTTAGAATTAGGTATTCCCACCAACCATTCTTGATTATTCATCACTCTGTCTAGCTTAGCCATGATTCTTCTATCACCAACCTGTTTATTACTCCATGTGAGAAAGCTTCATTTGAAACGGCAGTCAAATAACTTGGCATTATGGATGCAATGGAGTAAGTCAATAAACTGAGCAGGTCTAATCTCTTAGTCTTTGCATCTTGGCCTGAACTAATTGAGTTATGATCTTAGTCTTTAGCTGTTTGAGATGAGACTGATATTTCCAAGTTGATTACTCATCAGCCATACAAATTGATGCATATGTATCAAGCATAAACTCCTCAGCCTCTTCTCCTTTTATTTTTATATGAAATTATTCAATCTGATGTTATTTTCTTGTCAACGCAGGAATGACATACAAAGCTTATGTTGTTTATCGTGGGCGTGTTCCTGGAGTATAATTGTGAACCTTCAAATCCAACTTGGGTAGAATCCTACAAATGACATGTAAAAAAAAATCAATATTATTGAATTGAATATATATATATATTCATTAAAGTAAAACAAACAAGTAAAATTACCAATTTATTTTGAATGACATGTTCTCTGTCAATACGTCTCATATTCTCCCTTTCTTTCTGTGTTTCTTTCATTTTTTTGCTCTTTTTACAAACTTTTTCCATAGTCGATTGCATCCTTGAAGTAGAACGTCGTCTTTTGCAACGGACGGCCAATGGACTATGAATTTCACCAGTAGTTTTAGCGCCAACTTCCAACACCCCCTCTGACTCAACGTTAACATCACTATCACCATCGCCTTTTGATCTCTTTAGTTCACCGATCTTCATTTTTATCTAACGTTTAACATTATTTGTCTCATTTTGATCCTCAGAAGCTATGTCAACCATTTCATAAAAGATGCTGCACATCTCATCAAACCATTCATTTTCAGGCTTCATTGCCCAATCCGAATATACAATTTTTACCTTCTTATGACACCTCTTAATATCTTTCCTCCACCTTCGAAGAATAAATTTTTCAGGTAAAACATTAACCCTCTTATGAGATAATACCGATAAAATATGTTTGCATAAGATCCCCCTAAACTCAAATAACTGACAATTGCACTTAGTATTGAAGTCTATCATCATTAAAATAAACTTTAAAATTGATTGATCTGTATGCGTTTCCTATCAACCTGTCTTCCGAAACATAATAAACCTGAAAGCCATACTCCTCCATAACATGATGATTAACTGCACAACATAATCTTCCTACAATCTTTGTTTGAAACTCCTTACATTTATTTGTGGTGTAGGCAGCTTGAATTTTTTTCTCAAATGCAGTATGGAGTAATGCAAGGAAGCCAACGGTTAAATGATCTAAAATCCTCATCAACTTATTTTTGAACCTTACTTCGTAGTGAATTCTCATATTGTTCTACGAATTGCTTTAGAATGGTATTTGAATTTACATAACCATCAAAAAAAGCATTCATACTTTCACTCCTTTGTGTTGAAGACATCCCTGCTAAAAAAGTATTCCTCTGGAATGTGGGTACCCAACAAATTCTTTCATCATATAATCCACTCAACAAATCATTATTTTGAAGGTTAAATTTTTCAATGAACCCATGCCAATATTCTTCAAACTCTTCATGAGACAAAGAATCATAAACTGCTTTTTGCATTGCAAACTTTATAGCCTCGTATTCATTGTAACCCGACAGTTTTGCAAACAACTTTTTCATAATATGCCATAGGCACCATCTATGGCGTGTGTTGGGAAACACAATTTCAATGACTCTCTTCATTGCTCTGTCCTGATAAGTGATTATAGCATCTGGAGCACAATCATTCATACACACCAGCCAATATTTGAAAAGCCAAACAAACTCTTGTACTGTCTTACTACAGATCAATCCACATCCAAGAAGTATTGACTGACCGTGATGATTCATCCCAACAAAATAAGCAAATGACATTTCGTACTTATTAGTTAAGTACGTAGTGTCAAAAGTAATGACATCACCAAACTCCTTGTAAGCTGCTCTACTCCATGCGTCAGCCCAAAATACATTTCTTAACCTCCCATTATCATCCAAATCCATCAAATAAAAAAAAATCAGCATTGTCAGCTTGCATATTTTGAAAGTAGTTATGAAGTGCCGTCGCATCCCCCTCACCAAGTCTCAATTGCCTTATTATATGCAAATAGTTGTAACAATATTTTTGGGAAAATGTCATATTATCATTCCCACTAGCTTCAACCACACACGAAGAAAAATTCTTATTTGGCCTAATGCCCGCCCTATCATTATTTTCAAGCCTCTTCTTCACATACTGGCTCATAACTCGATTTTTCTTATAATATCTCGATTTTGCAGGCTCAAATCATGATTGTGATCATCAGTTACTATTGTCACTTTCACTGTTCCATCAGGGCGTATAAGAGCTCTAATCTTAGCCTTACAACCACATCTACCACCGGGACGCAATTTTATTACACTTTCTACTTTACTTTTAAAATTCCCAGCCCGACCACATACAAGAATAAGATATATAAGATTTCCCTCATCATCCTTTTCAGTTGCCCTTACTCTCACTGGAAATCCATTTTTATTACCATAATCATGATAATATGACTAATACTCATAAATGTTTTTAAATTCCATCCCTATGAAAGGCTATTTTATCAACTCTACAAATTCGAAATTTTCCATACATTCGCTATTTTCTAATGTATTCATTCCTGAAAATATGACAAATTGAACACAAATTTGATGAAAAATTAGCATCTTTGTGAACTGATCTAATATAAAAAAATAACAAAGCACAAATAACTTATTTGTGTGTAAATTGACAAGGCACATATAGCTTATTGATTCCAATTTTAGACTGATTCTTAGCAATCTATACCAATAGATATCAATATGTTCAAAAACAATGTTATAAATTGCTCAGGTATAGATTGCTCAGAAACAGGTTCATAGATAACTTATAGACGGTGAACTGTTCTTTGTGAATTCTTAGCAATCTATACCAATCTACAAAGAAACAATATGTTCTTAGCAATCTATACACTTCATGAAAAAAAAAGATACACTTCATGAAACACTCAGAATTGACTATAATAACTAGCTAACAAATCAAGATACACTTCATGACCAAAGAAACTTAACAAACACTCACAATTGACCAACTCAAAGAACCCAAATTAGCAAAGTAGCCAATAATTATAAACTACCAAAGGACGATACAGGAAATTACTGGTGAAATCTACAAAGAATCAGTCTAAAAATTAACCCAAATCAGTAAATTTCCTTGATACAAAGAATCAAGATACACTTAGGGAACTTCAGATTATAATTATCAATGAAAAAAACTATGTAAAACATCTACGATTTTATAGTAACCATGCCCCAAAGAAACTTAACAAGAACTCAGAATTCACCAACTCAAAGAACCAAATTAGGAAAGTAGCCAATGATTAAAACCACCAAAGGCCGATACAGGAAGTAGCAGGGGTGGTACCTAATCGCGCAGTTTAGAAGAGGTGGAGTTTGGAGGAGGCGCAGTTTGGATCCCTAATCGCGTGGGTTTGAGTGAGAAATTGTTTTCGAATTTTTTTTTTGGCCTTTTGGTCCCGAGCACTACTACAGTACCTGGTGGCCACCAGACACTGTTCATATGCCTAGAGATATGAAATAATTCACATCTCGAAGCAGATGGACGGTGCTTGGTGGCCACCAGGCACACCACCAGTGCACAGTGCACTTTAGAATTTTTCTTTGATCCCACCTCATTAAATGGCACGTGCCTGGCACAGGACCAGACAACCTAGTATTGCTCTTAAAAAAGAGTGCACTACTACGATGCCTGGCCCTGTGCCTAGTGTTGTGTCTGGTAGGGCCAGACACCATTGATATTGCATCGGGATAGATGTAACACCCATCTCCAGACAAGATCAACGGTGCCTGACACCTACCAGGCACATCACCGGGCATCCTAGAATTTTTGTAAAAAAGAAGGGGTAAAGCCTGGCCAAAAACGTGGCTGAGTGGCCTGGCTGGCTAGACTTGCTCCATATAAATACCCTTCCCGTTCATTGGTGTTATCCTCTCAAACAAGCGAAGCGAACTCAACTGTGCAGTGAAGTAGAAGCAATGGCGACAGTGGTAGGTGTAGGTTCGCCACTCATGAAAATTAGGGTTTTCTCTGACGTCTCTCCTCCTCCCTTCCGCCAAACACCTTCTTTCATCAGGCTTCACTATCATCATCATCATCGAAGCTTCACCGTCTCTGCGTCTTCTTCGAATTCGGGTCTCAATGTCGATATCGCCAAGAAAGGCGATGGACAAGTTCGCGTACGCTTTGCCCCTTCTCCCACTGGGGGTCTTCACGTTGGTGGAGCAAGAACTGCTCTTTACAACTACCTGTTTACCAAGTGAGTTCGTCCGTTTTAACTTCTTGATTGAAGTCTTAAATTTTCAATTTTTATTAGGAATCAAAGAAAAGATTTAATCTTTGATTTGGGGACTTGTTGTATTAGGTCCAAAGGTGGAAAATTTATTCTTCGGGTTGAAGATACTGATTTGGAGAGAAATACAAAGGAATCTGAAGCTAATATGATGAAGGATCTGTCTTGGCTTGGATTGCATTGGGATGAGGGTAATTACTATAAATGTTTGAGCTTATATTTGAAACTTCTAAAGTTTTTTCTCACGCTCTTGCAATTTTAGTCGGATTACTTATTGTTGAGCAGGACATTTAGGAATTAAAGTATCATTTACTTCACCCAAGATTAAAAAATTTCTGCACAAATTAGTCATACTTGAGTATTATGAATATAAGAGAAATCCCACTTCTCGACTGATTATAAATAACAAAAAGAAAGTAAAAGGCACACTTTATTTAAATTTCAGTTTCAGATCGTAGATTGTCTTATTCTCAATACTGGGGGTAACGGTTATGCTGCTTTCCATTTGATGAGTTAGTCTTTCATTTCTATTTAGGTTTATAACTCATTTTTTGTCCATGTGAAGGTTTTTTAGTTTGATCCATGTGCAGATTTTGAAATTATTTAAAACATAAGGGTAACCAGTGAAGTGAGTGAAGAAATCTCTATATTTTAGACAATAGAATTGATGCTTATTAATTCATTCATCACCATTCTGAAAGCCATAAGTTTTGTAATACACTTGTTTATCGCAATACAGCAGGCAATGGGTCTGTAGTCAGCTACCAACTCTGCATTAGTCTTATTAGGGATGAGGCAGAGGAAGTCGGGAATGTCTCCTTTGGTAAAAGAGGGATTACCAAGAAAGACACATTGATTGATGGCCCCTCATTTAGATGCAAAATCTATATTATTAGAACCCTTACTGCCATCTTTATCAGAAGAATTGCATGCTTTTGAGTCGAGTCGAGAGACAATTATTGGAGACTGACTTTCAGTGCTAATGTAGGTCCTGATGCTGGTGGTGACTATGGACCTTATCGACAATCAGAGCGAAATGTCTTGTACAAAGAATTGGCAGAGAAGCTTGTGAAATCTGGTCATGTTTACCGGTGTTTTTGCTCTAATGAGGTAGTTAGGTTTATTAGCGACAATTTCTGCAACAAATTACCTGGGCTTTTGGTGGCAATTTTTAAAGAACAATGATTTGTGTTTTGTAAATTGAAAGACATATTTATGTGAAATGGGCGCTTCATAAAGTAGTACATATAATTACTAAAAACTTGAAAATCAAAAGCTATTGAGAAAAAAAACCTGGCAAAAGTTGCATTAAATGCTTTTTTCAATTACTGGTTGTTGTTGTTGTTGTTGGTAGCCAGGTTTGCTTAGGTTTTTAGTTTTATTGAATGCACTGGAGATGGATGACATGCAATGTTTATTACATAAATTTACATGGAGCATGGTCTCAAGTAAAGTTATTGGTGCAAACTTTTCTGCATTTGCATGTTTCTCAAGTTTCATGATCTTCTTACTCCTTTTCTATTTGGTTTTGTTTCTTATTTTGAGTAGGCATGCCATAATTTATTTCCACTGGATCTCTTGTATTCATGTTGTTTTAATATTTCATTCTCCTCTTGTTTTTGTTTTTTTGATTAGGCATTCAAGAATTTGTTTGCGAAGGATATCTAGTATTATTGTTGTTTTAGGATGTAATTCAGAGAGTAGTTTCTCTTTTTTCATTGTTTGGCATACATTTAGAAGGGCTCATGACTGTCCAAATTAAACTCTAAGGCAGGCTTAGGAAGCTGGTAATATGTTGTAGGAAGCTTGGAAAGTTCATTTTTAATGTTTCGAATTCCTAAATGGTGTAAGCCTATTAGTGTGGTTATTTATAACATAAGGAATGCCAAAACCGGGTTTTTCAGTTATCTGTTAAAATAATAGAATTTCTTAAATTAATCTCATATCTTCTTCCTTCATTAAAACACTCAGTGTTGTTGAGTCAATTTCCCCTTTTTGTGGATTCTCTTTCTCCTTTCTCCTTCTTCACGGATTTGGATTTTTTCCTCTTTTGTTGCGTCAGTCAAAGTAGGTTAAACTTGGTTTTTATACCAAGTTCCAAGATTGATTACATAACATTGTTACTCCTTTTGAGAACAATAAGTCTTTGTTTAATCGTCTTCTTCTGCAAATATAAATGAAAATTGCCCAACAACAGGCAACATAGCAATTAGCAAGTAGTGTAGATTGAAATTGTTCACTAATTGTTAAAGTGTATTAATAAGTATTTGAAAATCATCTCCACCTTGTGGGGATCACAAATCTCCATGAGGCCGCCCTCCTTAAACATCAAGAGGGGCCCACCTGAAAATTCGTATGAAAGATAGCGAAGAAATAGTTTGACATTCTAGGTTGAAATCAGATTTCCCTTTCAATCTTAACAGTTACGTAAGTATTGGTGTTTCGTTACAGGAATTAGCGCAAATGAAGGAGTTTGCAAAAAAAAATGACGAGGCACCAATTTATACAGGAAAGTGGGCTACCGCCACCGAGGACGAAGTGAATAACGAGCTTGAAAAGGAGACACCATATACATACCGGTTTCGTGTCCCTAAAGAAGGGCGTGTTACAATTAATGACCTTATCCGTGGTGAGGTATGTTCCTTCCTTTATATTGCCGTGAATCCTGATAGTTCTTCTAGCAGTTATAATAAATAATATAACATTGGCTGGGTGCTTTTCAAGGTGATGATGTGTACTTAGTATTCATGTTTGATTATCAAATGCATTTTTCGTTGCGTGCTTTTAATTTTATTTGATAGTGTCATGAAGGTTGGTTGGGAGTTAAAGACACTTGGTGACTTTGTGATTATGAGAAGTAATGGTCAACCTGTATACAACTTCTGTGTCTCTGTTGATGACGCTACAATGGGTATATCTCATGTAATAAGGTATGCCATTCATTTACCTGTTCAAGATCTGTACAGTGTTTTCTACGTTCTAATAGCTAGTTCATTCTCATTCTGTTTAACATAGGTTTTACTTGGGGTACCTTTTTGTTTTTATCATGTATTAAGTGCTATTTATTCCTCCTACCTGCATTTCAGAGCTGAAGAACACTTGAATAACACTTTAAGGCAGGCGCTAATATACAAGGTTATCTTTTTTGTGTTTCTCTTCTTATCGATAATTTTTCCTTGCCTTTTTATGCAATGAAGGGGTAATTGACTTTCTAAAGTTAATATTTTCTCTACCAGGCTCTAGGTTATCCAATGCCGTACTTTGCACATGTCTCCCTAATTCTTGCTCCTGATAGGAGTAAACTGTCAAAACGTCATGGTGCAATTTCTGTGGGTCAGGTATTATATCGACTATACTCTTAGAAATGGACAAGGACTTTAACTTCATGAGGAGGGGGAGTGATTCATCCAAATGTAGGATATTTAAATTTCAAGTTAGTCCAAGGACCACCTTGTTCACGAATTGCAAGAAACCTAAGCCTTGGTGATAAGAGGGCAGATGGGGAATCAGCTTAATGAAGACATAGGTGGAATAGAACAAGAGGTGAGAAAAATTGGTAGAATGATGGCCTAGATTAGCTGTCTATAGGGAAAGGTCAGGTAGGAGAAGCTAAACTCTCTCTTATATGTACTGCATTACATGCTCTTGCAGTTTGGAGCATGTCTGAGTTATTTTGAACTTCAGACGACAGTGAGAACCATTGGCATTGCATGATTGGCACCTCTGTCATTTACGGAGTGTGTCCGAGCATCTCCGATCTGAATCTGGATTGATGCATAGATTATAACCTGTGCTCCATTTGTTTTGTTGTGGCTTATGGATGCCCGATTGTTCTCGTCTTCTTCTACTATGTTTCACACATTTAATGAATTTCCTGTATTGGAGTAACCATATTGTGCCACATGGAAATGAATAATGTGGGCGCTCCTTGAGTTCTTGAGCAAGGTGTTAGTTCTTCTCAGTAAAGAGAAAGACAAATACAGCAAGATCTAATAATAAAAAGGCAACACAGGATTTTATTTAAAATGAAGTGTCCATTCTACAGAGGAATTGTCATATGTAACGTCTGCACATAGATTATACAGAAAAAACACAACTCTTCCTAAATAAGAATAAAGGTAAGTGACATTACCTAGATTAAATTGAGATTTTTATTCTTTTGTAACAATTTGTCTTTGACAGTTCAGGGAGATGGGTTATTTGCCTCAGGCAATGGTAAACTATCTTGCGCTCTTGGGTTGGGGAGATGGTACAGAAAACGAATTTTTTACCATTCAGGAGCTTGGTTAGTTTGTCTCCTCAAGTTTTCTTTACTTGAAACAGTAGATGTTCATAAGATGATGGATGAAAGGATAAACAAGTCTCATTGGTTCATTTTTGTTTATTTATTTATATACAAGTATATTGTTTTGTCATGTGCAGTTGAAAAATTTTCAATTGACCGTGTCAACAAGAGTGGAGCGATCTTTGATTTAGCCAAGCTACGGTAAATTATGGCTCCTTATCTTCTTACGTAGTATCTTGTATTCGTTTTTATTGGCTAGGAATTGTTTATCGTCTACTTCTTCCTTTTAGTTTTATGAAAATGATTTTTTTTAATTAATTTTTTTTAGGTTTTACATCCTTGTCTTAGAGGTACTTATGAGCAGTTTTACCATCAATTAGACAAGGTTTTCAACCAGTTGAACTTAACTATAGGAATAGTTCAAGAGTGCTTCTGTCTTCCTTACCTGCCTGATTGTTGCACATCCCTTTTTGTTTTCTGAAATGCAAGTGGAGATCTTTTATGAACCATATACTTGTCATGGCGGGGTTTAAAGTTAAAACAGTGGACCTGATACTATCCACACATCGTACCAAAGAACTAGCTCACTTACAATTGTTGCACGGCATTGTTCCTGTGATTTCTTTTGCTCCTTGTCTATTTTCTCATCAATATCATTGCATCGCAAGAGCCTTTCGTTAGGTTATTTGTGAATTGGAGGAAGTTTAAAAAACATGTTTGCCAGGGCTTTTAAGATTTGGCTAAAGTCGCAAGCAACTCAGAGAAACTCCATCTTTCGTACATAAAGAGACTTAGTGTTTGTTCCCAAAGAAAGTTCACAACTGATACACAAGGCTGGTGAAGATTTATATTAATGCAACCAGAAGTTATTTCATGAGGTATAGACTACAAGTAGAATTGGAATCATACCCCTTCAACGAAGCTCCACTCACTGCGTGGTCCATTTATGTTGAGTCTCACGACCACTTTTTACAGATGAATGTTGGGTTGAATAGTACCTGCAGTGAACAATTTCAAAACGCTTTAAAGTTCCAGGTCTTAATTTTGTTACAGGACATGAAAGAAGCCAGCGAATCAGTTGGATTATAAAATTTTCGTGTTAGTATCATATCAATTATGAAAATAAAAATCTCACATTTTATAGCTTGATTAATTTGTCTGTCTTATCAACTAACATTGATTGTTATAATTCTGTTTTTTTGTTTGTCTATTGATTAATTTATCTAATATTTCACCCTCTTCTCTTTTAAGGTGGATGAATGGCCAATATTTAAGAGCCCTACCATCGGAAGAGTTCATCAAGCTTTTGGGTGAACGCTGGGTGACTGTTGGTATTCTCACAGAGTCGGAAGGAATGTTTGTGAAGGTAAGATTTCATCCATGTTTCAGTTGAGTAATTCTTTGATTTCTCCTCGTATGCAAATGGATGATGTTCTGATACTTGCTAGCGAATCTGAAAACAGGAAGCTAGTGAGCTGCTCAAGGATAAGATTGATGTACTACTGGATTCAGATGAAGTTCTAACAGATTTTCTCTCCTATCCTGTATATGCTACTTTGGCAAGGTATAGAGGCTGTCTTTCCATGTGTTATCATTTGTTCATATGGAAACTGAAATCATCATTTTCTCATTGAGGCTTTCTTCCAGTTTTTCTATTCTAATTAAGATCTTGTTGTTTTGGGTCCTTAGTTACCAATGCCTCTCTTTATAAACTATTGGTTGTTTGCAATAAAGTTTTTACCTTGAAAAAAATTATTATTCATGCTCTCACTTCTGAAGTCAATATTCACAACCAAGGGCGGAGCCACCTTTAGCATGGGGGCAACTGCCCCTCCCTCAACTTTCAAAATTCTTGCCACTACCCTGTTGGTGTTATGGGTTCACAAAAAAATTATTTGATACCCCCCTGAAATTATTGTTTTGCCCCCGCGCCACTTCCATCAAATTATATGATAATTCAACCCCTAATAAAAATATTTTTAAATAACAAACTTCTTACTTTTAATGAGTTGTATGAAAATTTTATGTTTGCCCACCAGATTTTTAGTCTTCCTCCTTGTTGACTCTATGAAAAATGTAATTAAGTGTTGTACTAGTGCAACATTATTCTCCATTTCAATTCCATCTAAATACTTCCTAGCAATGGGACACTAGCTCATGTACGCCCCAGTTATTTTGATATGAATCAACAAAAAATGATAAGAAAAAAACCACAGTTTTGGTATGTCCACAGTTTACCAATAAGATTAGTTATTTGTTTGTCAGTATTATTAGCAAATTAGGATTAGGAGTTTTATATCTTATTAGAAAAAAAAAATTGTTGTACAATTTTTTTATTTTATTTCAAAATGATCATTAGAATGGTTATATATATTAATGTAAAAATAGCTTCAAATTCTACTAAGGAAAACTAGAAATTTCCACATGAAAGTTGTCAATTTATTTCAGAAACCAGACATGATACTGGGCTTCCATTTTTATTTTAAATTTTTTTAATATTTTGACTGTGATTTTGATTTTAATTTCTTCAAATGTCCTGAAACTTCTTTTTATTCCTTTTGCCGTACATTACACGTGTAAATGTTATTATACCTCCTTTTTATTCTTAACTTTTGCTGTAGATGGCAGCATATCAGATATTAATTATTTAGAGAAAGTCACTTTACAATTGATTATGCATGAGTTGTAATGGTTTCTGCATTTGCTCTTTGCAGCCCTGAAGGAAAACCTGTTCTGACAGACAATCTCTCAGAGGTGGCAACTAATTTGTTAGCTGCCTATGACAATGGAGAACTTGTAGCTGCTCTTGAAGAAGGTCCAGCTGGCTGGCAAAAGTGGGTTAAGAACTTCGGCAAGTCAATGAAACGCAAGGTTGGTGTTAGCGACAGATGATTGTAATTTCATTTTCTCAAAACAACAAATCAGATTTTTTTTCTTAGCTTGAAAGTTGGAAGTTATAAATAGACACTTTCTTCCATGTGCTTGCGCAGGGGAAATCTCTATTTATGCCTCTTCGAGTCTTGTTGACAGGGAAGCTTCACGGGCCAGACATGGGATCCAGCATACTTCTGCTCCATCAAGCTGGAAAATTGGGCATTGTGGCACCTCAAGTGGGGTTCCTAACATTAGATGAAAGATTGAAAATGCTGAGGGAAGCTGACTGGGAAGCATTGAATAAAAATGAGCCTCTTTTGGAATCTGCATCTGTTGTGTCTACTTGAGCTTTGGTGAAGTTATTTGATGTTTAAATGTTTCTTTATTCTTTTATCGAATGGATATAGAGGTTTAAGTTAGGCCGTTGCTGTCCAAGTTGTTGGAAGATCAAATCATATTTTGTAAATGATGTATGGTCTCATTGGTCTGAACTAATTTTGGATTTTGACGCTGGTTATTACAGTTAATGGAATGCTAGTTTTTGTCCATTTTAGACCATCTGACTATTAGTTGGCTTGTGTTATAATTTCCAACTGCAAGAGTTTGGTAATGCAGAGAAAAAAAAAAGAATCTGTCATTTGCAAAATCAATTTGAAGTGCGCGGAGATTTCTTACCTGTAGGCTGTGGTAGAGAGAAATTTTTTTTTTTTTTTACTTGAACCTGACATTATTAACTTCGCTTCCGGGTTTTCCCCCCCTCGTCATTGTAAATCCTTCTTCATCGTTTTGCTATCCGACCATGTCCCATACTGTTGGCTTGATAGCCGAAACACCAGCTACTCCGAAACTTTCAACTTCTCAGCTTATCATTTGGCGTCATTATTTTTTAGCTGAGGTTGCGAAATGCAACATCCCTTCCATTATTTATCATAAGATACTGTTTCATTATTTTCCCAAACATGCAATTAGCAATTAAAATATCATATGTTAAGATCTCTCCCTTAGTAACATAAATCACCTATGAATGGTGACGCTCGCGCTCTCAAACCTTGCTCTAGAGCTTTGGGGTGAATTCTTCTCAAATTCCCGCTCTCAAGTTTACGAAACTCCGCTTTCAAATTCTTAAATCCCCATTCTAACGATTTTGAGCTGATTGTTCTCAAATTTACTTTATGGTTTACATAATTTCATTTCCAAAATTTGAATCATCGTTCAAATGGTTTCATTCCATCAATCTTATGATTTTTATGCCTATATATATATACATAAATATATGATTGTTTATAAATCTATTGTTAATCTTATATAACTACTATCTCATAATTAGTTTTATTGATTTTGATATTAATAAAATAAAATTGGTGAAACTTAAATTAATATTTTAAGATATAAAAGAATAAATAATAAAGTACATTACTTATATAAGGCTCTTGACAATTTGAACATTAACACAATTTGAAGTTAACCGGTGTCATGCTCCCACTCTCTCTCGTATATGCTCGCGCTTGACCACTTTCCCTTTAATTAACAATCTAAAACAACCAATTTGGATGTTAATACAAAAGCCCTTCTAAGGGAGAGGTAACCACCCATCCCCTTGAGATAAGGGGTTATACCCCTCCCTCACGCCTTCCCTCACCCCATAGAATTAGTGTTAGAGTAATTCTAGGTGTCAAGGAAACCAGCGAGGAAATGAGTGAGGGGAGGGAGGTGGCGGGGTGGAAACCGTTCACCTCCTTCGGAATGCGCACACCAAAAAAGATGGCACACATCCCAAGGGAGGTGAACGGTTCCCCGCCACCTCCCTTCCCTCGCTGGTTTCCTCGACGCCTAGAATTTCTGTTAGTGTTAATACAATCACTAAGGTTAGAGAACCAACTTTTGCAATCAAGATGACGTTACATCGTTAAAAGAGTTTTTTACAATCTCGATAACACAGACTCTTAGAAAATTTCATCATTCTTACATTACTCTGATTGCAAAAAATGTTGCAAAAAGCTGATTTCCTACCATTCAAATATATAATCAAGATTGCTTAGTAAACAATACACTTGCACCTTGTACGGTACTTTACAACTGCACTCACTCCGATCTGAACAGAAGCACCAAGTACACTCCATCAAAAAAAAAAACAAAAAAACATTTCATTATGACCAAAATACCCTTCCATCCGATCTATTAGCCTTCACTGTGCCAAGATGACGAACAAGTCATCAGATTGAAAGAAAAATAAACATTTTTCCTCTCTCTCTGCATTTTCATGGCTTCCTTCGTTTCAAGCTTCAATTTTTATCTATGAATCCCTATTTTAGCCAATAATGCTCACTCATCTCCGTTAAAGTTCTCACCTTTATCACCCTTTGATGGACGCTTTGTTCTCACATCACCAGATCTGGGGAAATCGAATCTGATCTCGGTTCCTCTTCATCGTTGTCATGGCATCTTATCAAACCCTAGGTGGAAGTTCACGCGCGGGTCGCATTTTGGGTCCTTCACTCGATAAGATCGTAAAAAATGTAGCTTGGCGAAAGCATTCCAATCTTGTCTCCGCTTGTAAATCTGCTTTAGACAAGCTAGAAACCCTAGAGGACTCTTCGGATCGCGCAGCGAAGAATTGGACGCTTGGGTTTGCTCGAGCGGATGCGGAGTCTGTGCTTCTTCCGCTTGTTCTTGCGATTGATACTGCTTCGGTTAAAGTTGTTGAACCCGCACTTGAATCTTTGTTCAAATTGTTCTCTTTGAGCTTGATTCATGGCGAGATCAATCGGCCGGAAGGGAATAAAGGGAATCCTTCAATTGAATTCAGAATTTTGGCTGCAATTTGTAAGTGTGGGGGTCTTGGTGATGATGGGATCGAGCTGGCTGTGTTGAAGGTGTTCCTTTCGGCGATGCGGTGTTCGTGTGTGTTTATTCGAGGGGATTGTTTGGTTCAAATTATTAAGACTTGTTACAATGTGTATCTTGGGAGTCAGAATAGTACTAATCAGATCTGTGCAAAGGCTGTTCTGGCTCAGATTTTGACGCTCGTGTTTGCGAGGGTGGAGGAGGATTCGATGGAGGTGAAGATTGAGACGATCACGGTTCGCGACTTGTTGGAGCTGTCTGATAGGAATTTGATTGATTGGAATTCCATTCAGTTTGTTCAGAATTTTATCAATGAGATCATGGGGGCAGTGCCTAGTTTGAAGACAATGTCCATCGAGGTGGAAACGCGTAATGGAACAATTACAGCGACGCTCGCTGAGGATGGGAAATCGAGCGAGGAGAAGGTGAATGAAGGGGCGGATTCTAGTGGTGATAGTAGGCTAAGGGATGATGGGTTTCTCTTGTTCAAGAATCTGTGCAAGTTGTCAATGAAATTCTCAGCTAATGAAAATCCTGAAGACCCCCTCCTCTTGAGGGGTAAAGTTTTGTCTCTAGAGCTGTTGAAGGTTATGATGGACAGGAGTGGTCCGATTTGGATAACACATGAGAGGCAAGTCCTTTTATGCTAGCTAGCTTTACAGTTATAACCTCTAAGTAAACATATACCAGTATTCTTGCATTTGAAATTCAAAATGTTACAGTTCCAATTATACTTTTTGACACAAAGTTTGTGTTATGGTTTCCTATAAACAATATCCACCAAAGAAACCCACCTTAGTTTTTCAAGCAAAATCACCCGAATATTATGTGTAACGGAGATCTATCAATCTAGGTTTTGTATATGTTAACCTTTTCTTTTGGACTTTTGATTAAATTTTGCATTGATGGATGCAATTATTAGGTAAACAAAGAAGAAAAAGAATGATACAAAAATACCAAATTCTTGGAGACATTTGGAAACCATGGGTGATATGCACATGATATTACATTAAATTCTTCATTCAATCCTTAGAATAAATGTCACTTCAGTATGTTTGTGGTAGCCAACATACAAATTAGCCTTTAATTGTTGGTCACCATATATACGGTTTGGAACCTAAAGCTTTTGATTTAGTGGAATGAAGAGGGAGGCTATATAAGGTGATATTAGTAAATATATATATATTTTTTCAATAAGATCAGTAAATAACAAAGTGGCTAGGAAGATGTCGATCCTTCTGTCACATTGAAGTGGTGTAAATGGATTTTGTTTAGTATAAGGCTAATGCTGAAAAGATAGTAGTTACCACTTTCAAGGTGTCACATCACATGCTCACGAGTATTTGGAAAACCTAAACCCTTCCATTGGAAAGTTCATTATGGGCATTTATTTGTGGAGCATATTGGTTAGTGATTACTTGAAGGTCAGAGAGCATATTGTTTTCTCCTTTGAATGCACTTATGCTATAAATGGGACCATAAAGATGTGGTGCTTGATGGGATTGACTTTGATAGTTTGACTCTGAAGAAGATGTCTGAAAGGATTTTGATGGGGATGAAAAATTAAGAGGACTTTGAATTCTTGTGGATATGACAATGTTCTGGCCCTGATGGTTTGCATGGCTTTATTTTGTGCGTAGGAAATTATCGAGGTTAGGGAGTTTTTCAGTGACTCCTTTATTGATCGTAGGCTTCATTGTACTTATGTGATTCTAGTGTCGAATAAAATGGGGCTTCTTGTATTAAATATTTTAGGCCAAGCCTCACTGGGGGAGTCTTCAAGATTCTACCGAAGGTGGCGAGAAATATTGTTTCCGACTTCCAAGGTGCTTCTGTCGAAGGTACAAATTTACATGTGGTTCTCATGGCGAGCACATTGATTGAATCTAGATCGGGTACTATGGAGTTTTGATAAGGCATACGGTTGTGCTAATTGGAAGTTCATCTAATACATGTTTATACTTGTAGGTTGGGATGTGGTTTAGCTATAAATAGATTGGGTGGGTCAGAGCTTGCATTTCATTTTCTTATTTCTCTACCCATGTGAGTGGTCTCCATCCTAATGGGTCTCCGTCCGACTTCAAAAAAATTGAGAAAGGCATCCATCAAGGTGATCATTATCTCCTTTTCTCTTCACCTTGGTCATGGAAAATTTTAGTAGTCTCTTTTCAAGGTTTTGGAGTTGGGGGTTTCTCCTATTTTAGAGTGAAGGAAGGGGTACTGGTGTAATTATATGAATTAATAGCTCTAAGGGGTTGTGCAGTTAAAACGACGTTATAACGCCGATATAACTTTGATATAACACTTAATGGGGCTGAGTCGTTACATTTTGACATTATCATGTTTTGGCATCACTGCTCCGTTATAACAGTCATTATTGATATAACTTTTTTTTCAATAATGTTGTTTTAACGTTTTGTTCTAATACATTAAAAAAATAAAAATTTCACCCATTTCATTCTCGATCAAACTAGAACCTAAATAACCAGACTTCGGCTGTTGACAGAAAATGAGAGAAGAAGAAGGGAAGAAGACGAATAGTCGATCATACTCTTTGTTGCAATCTCATTCTCATACGAAGGGAAGTTTTTATTTATTTATTAATGTTATGATATTTTTAAATTTAATGTTATGAACATGATTTACTTTTTTGACTCCATAATAAATTAATACTTAGTGGAGGTAAAAAATATATATTAAAAAAACTATTCCGTTATATACTGTTATATCCCGTTATGACCTATACCACTATTGGACCGTTATGGGTCTGTTATCCATTTTAATTACATAGCTATGGGGTGATGTGAAAGAAATTATGTATCGCTAATAAGTAGGGTGAGTGGGGATGTGAATTTTAGAAAGATGGATAAAGCTCTCTTTTGGAAATAGCTATGTGAAAGAACTTTGTAGTTTTTGAAGGAGAGTGGGGACTCTACAACACCCTACTATACCATATGGCGGGTCTTTGGATATTGGAGGGTAATGCTCTCTAGGCAATGGAGTTATGTGTGAATGGAGGGAAATTCCTTTATTTATTTATTTTTGGGATTTTTTGAGAACTTTCTTTCTCGGAAGGTTTGGCGAGGGAGTCGGGGAGAATGGTGGACTGTGGAGTAGGATTTTCATTTTCAAAAGGGTTCTTGATGACCTCAAAGTGGGGGAGTTGGTTGTCTATTCTTGTTTCCTCTGACTCTTTCTCTTTCCTCTGAGGAAGACTTTATAGTTGGGAGTGCTTCAAGACGTCTAGTGATGAATGCTGGGACAACTCTTCAAGTTTTTTCATGAGAAAGACCATTTCGAGTAATTCTTTCCTTGAAGTCTAAATAACCGAGGCAGGTATCTACCAAATTCTCCCGGCATTGATAACAGTTGAATGAAGGTCTTCTCATGATGACAATTTAACAAATGTCGTCCGTGTGAGGGGAAATGGGAATCCATACTCTTATCTCTCTCTTCAATGAGGCCATGTGGGTACTCGAAAGAGGTGTGGAAATCTCTTTTTGTTGAAGTGGGTTGAAACAAGCCAAGGGGCGGCTCTATCAATGAGTGCATGAGCCAGTGGTTTAATCGTACATTTTCTTTCCCAAGGAAACCCATTGTGCAATCCTCTGCTAATTGCGACGTTATGGGCCATATGGAATAAATGAAAGAGTGACTTGTTTGAAGGAAAGAAGAAATCACGACCTTTCCATATGTGCAGAAGCATAAAAAATCATGGTCTGACAGTGTTTAGGGCACCAACCGCGGACATAGTGAATCTATCCTTCATTTATTTATTTATTTATTTTCTTTCTTTTCTTTTCTTTTCTTTTTGGCGTGAGCTTCTTGCTCAGCTTCCATTTTTCTTAAGTTATGTGCTTATTGTCTTGTTGATCAAAAGAGAAAAGGGCTGTTCTTGGTTGTCTACATTTATGTAAGACTGACACATAATTCTTATCAAACTTTCTTGGTCCAAAACTTTCCAAAGGATGTGGTATGGAGGAAAGAGATTCCTCCTAAATTAACCTTTGGGGAAAATGTGTTCCTACTCACGATCTTTTGATTCGGAAGGGGATGCATATAGAGGAGGAGCCAATGGCAAACTGAATGATAAGCTTGTGTATGTATTACAGAAAAATAAACATCGTTGGTATTTAGCCAGAAGGGTGAGTGCTTTTTTCCCCAAGAAGTATGGTACTACTTTTTTCTTTGGGGCATTTCCTAGTTCTTGTATGGAGTCTGTGTTTCTTGGAGGTAGGGACTAAAGTACTTTTGAAGCTTAATATGGAATCATCTGGGCTATTTGGTGTGAGATAGATCCCATCATTTTCATTGGGAAGTAAACAAATATTAGAACCTTGTTGGTGGATGGTGTACATTTTTTTCGGCATCTATGTTTCTAATTGAAAAGATGGGGTTGTTAAGATCTAATAAATTGGAAGAAGTATGTGCATCCCCACGAATTCCTTGGTGTCCTCCCGTCAATTCTGGAAATGTACAATTCCTCCCGTAAATGTCAAAGTTCTATTACGAATTAGACTTGCAAGTGAACAAGATGCACATTAATTAGGTCGTTGAGAAGAAAAAGAGTTGGTTATCCTTAACAGATTATGAAAAAAAAACTAATATCAGAATGACAATCACTAAGAAGGAGAATTTGGAGGGAGATAAATTTTTCGGGAATTGTAAGATCTGATTTACTGTTAGCCTATTACCACAAGGAAGGCTACATTATGAAACATGAACTCATAAAGCAAACTCAAAGTAAACCAGTTGAACAAATTTTCTTCCCATCAATTTTTTTCCAGTTATGTCAAAGTTAGAGGCCTCGGCAATTTTTATTGCATACTTTCAATTGTCAGTGCTAGTTGCATGAATTTTTTCTTTTGATAGCAGATTCCAAAGTTTTGTTTTTTATATTTTTGATTTTCCTTTTTTTACTGGCTGCTTTAATTACCTTTTCCTTCTCTTTCCTTCATGTAAATTTTTTTGTGTGTTTATTAAATTCTGGTATTTTCTTTTTAAAGAATAATTTACATTTTTCTTGTTGCGGCGCAGGTTTCTCAGTGTTATGAAGCAGTACCTGTGCTTATCTCTTCTGAAGAATAGTGCATTATCAGTTATGAGTGTTTTCCAGCTTCTGTGTTCTATTCTAATGAGCTTGTTGTCAAAGTATAGATCAGGATTGAAGGCTGAAATTGGAATATTCTTCCCTATGCTTGTCCTCCGTGTGCTTGAGAATGTGCTTCAGCCCAGTTTTCTGCAGAAAATGACAGTTCTCAACTTATTGGAGAAGATTTCCCAGGATTCCCAAATCCTCATTGACATCTTTGTGAACTATGACTGTGATGTTGACGCACCAAATATTTTTGAGAGGTATCCTTCTAGCTTAAAGGTTTATCTACAGTACTTGCATATGAGCACTTTCTTAGCATATTTTTACTTGCAGAATATTGCTATTTACGTATTGTTATTTTTGTCCCTAATATACTCATAACGTATATAAAGGGAAAGATATGTGAAGTTCAAGGATCTTAGCATGTAGTACCCATTGGAGTGTCCTTGTGTCTAAAATCTGTTGACATATAAATGCTTTTGAATATGAAGTGTCCTTAGTATGCATCTTCTAGAAAACCAATGTGGCTCCTACAGGTTATTTAGTAAGTACATTGTTGACATATAAATGCTTTCTTAGTACGCATCTTCTAGAAAACCAATGTGGCTCCTACAGGTTATTTAGTAAGTACATTGTTGTAGCCCGCCTGTCAAATACAGGTATGGACTTATTAAGATGATGATTATAATCATCACCTGTTGGTTTATCCATGTACAAATTCCATATTGATTCTGATCATTTTTTACCAAGTCACTGGAATGTATCGAACATGATGTAATTCCTTTGGTGAGATCCTGAGTGGATTCTGATCTTATTCACTCAGTCCTCAACCATATTTACCTGTTTCAGAAATTGTATTCAGGCTAAGGATCTATTAGGCTAAATATCATTTCAGAGATGGCTAATCTTGGATCAGATGCAACCCTTTCTCACCTCAACTTTCCAGTTCCGTATAGAACATGCATGCAGTCACCTCATTTGTTGTTTTGGATGATCTGATGACTATTTACATACTTGTTTAGCATTTCTCACTGCCATTTCCTTGTAGCAGCTTCTAGTAAAATGTATTAAAACCCTTTTAATTCCATCAGATATTTGCAGGACCGTCAATGGCCTTTTAAAGACTGCTCTAGGTCCACCTTCTGGTTCCACAACCACGTTATCTCCGGTCCAAGATATTACCTTCCGGCATGAATCTGTTAAGTGTTTGGTTGCAATTATCAAGTCAATGGGTACTTGGATGAACCACCAGTTACGAATTGTGGATATCTATCCACCAAAGAGTCCTGAAAGTGAAGCATCGATGGAGAATCAAACAACTCCACGTGGAGAAGAAGGATCTGCTTTTGACTTTGAGCTGCATTCTGAAGCAAGTTCCGAACAATCGGAAGCTGCTTCACTCGAACAGCGTCGTGCTTATAAGATAGAGTTTCAGGTATAGTATTTCTTGAATAGTTATGATGCAATAACTTCAGGATCATACCATTCTGGTGATTTTATGTACATATCACATGACACAGATCAGTCTCTCCCACATCCTAGCATTTTTATGGGAGCTTGTCATTTTTTCGAACTCGAATGATTTCATGAGCATATTTCTCTTAATTTTTGGTATTCTTATACATCATCTATGCTATATGTTTATTTATTAATACTTTTATGCTGTTGTGTTGACAATTGTATCGCTGAATGCAGAAAGGTATCTCACTTTTCAATCGAAAACCCTCCAAGGGCATTGAATTTCTGATAAATTCCAAAAAAATTGGTAGCTCTCCAGAAGAAGTTGCTTCATTTCTGAAAAACACTAATGGCTTGAATGAAACCACAATTGGAGATTATTTGGGTGAAAGGGAGGAATTTGCTTTGAAAGTTATGCATGCATATGTGGATTCATTCAACTTTGATGGGATGGATTTTGGTGAAGCACTCCGATTTTTCCTCAGACGCTTCAGATTGCCTGGAGAAGCACAAAAGATTGACCGCATTATGGAAAAGTTTGCAGAGCGCTTTTGTAAATGCAATCCAAATTCATTTACAAGTGCAGATACTGCTTATGTTCTTGCTTATTCAGCTATAATGCTCAATACCGATGCACATAACAGCATGGTTAAAGACAAGGTGAGCTTGGTGACTTATTTGCTAGAAGAATTTTTAAACAAAGTCATAAATCTCATATTGAAGTTAATGTGCAGCAAAGTTGTTTTGAAGTATATATTTATATATAAATATGGAAAGCATTGGCCATGGTATTATAGTATAACAGTTGTAGCAGTCATCTGATATTGCTACACGGTTTTGAAAACAATCTTACAGATTACTTCCTACTTCTCTATCAGTCTCACCTTAGTCAAACCTTCCTCCTTTGCTTTGTCTATCTATAAAAAGTTGCAAGAAAGGCTAGTCATTATATTCTATGGAGTCACCAGTTTCACCCTTTTTGATGTTTTTTACATGCAGCGGACTTTCACCTTTATTTGAACTTATTATTTGTTTTGTTTTTTCCTCTCTAGATGTCTAAGGCTGATTTCATTCGTAATAACCGAGGGATAGATGATGGTAAAGATTTAGCTGAAGAGTATCTGGGCGGTCTATATGATCAAATTGTGAAAAATGAAATAAAAATAAGTGCAGATGCTTCCACCCCACAAAGCAAGCAGGTAAACAGTGTAAATAAGCTACTGGGGCTGGAAGGCATTCTCAATCTGGTTACTTGGAAGCAGGCGGAAGAAAAGCCTTTAGGGGCAGATGGTATTCTCATTAAGCACATTCAAGAGCAGTTTAGAGAAAAGACAAGCAAATCTGAGTAAGTACTTCTATAACGTGCACATGTTAGTTTATGTTAGGGCAGCTAAATATGGCAAGCAGATTTCAACGTTTACAAGCAGTGGTATGGCGCCCACTAATAGTAATCATTAATTCTGTCACTACCCCCACCCCCTCTCTCTCTCTCAATTGCTTGATCTCACAGTTTCTCTGTGTAACGGATCTCTTGTTTCCATTGAGCCCTATCTTGCTGCTTGTCCACCACAATAGTCAGTAAACTCTTCTGAATGGCTGTTTCCTGGGTTCTCTTTTATTTTTTTCTCTATGATAATGCAGGTATATCTATTATACCGTCACAGATGCTGCAATTTTGAGGTTTATGGTGGAAGTTTGTTGGGCCCCGATGCTTGCTGCATTCAGTGTGACTCTTGACCAGAGTGATGATAAGGTGGCTACATTTCAGTGCCTACTAGGTTGTCGACACGCTGTACATGTAACTGCAGTGATGGGAATGCAGACACAGAGGGATGCTTTTGTTACATCTGTGGCAAAGTTCACCTACCTTCATTGTGCTGCGGATATAAAGCAAAAGAATGTTGACGCCATGAAGGTAAGCACTCGATTAACAGAATCATCCTTGATTAACGAGGAATGCCTTACATTTCATTCTGGTGTACATGTGCCGGTCTCTATTGTGCTTTGGAAATACTTCAAAATGTTGCATTCCTTTAGCACTCAATTCTCACTATTGTTTACTGAGGGCCTAAACATTCTGGTGTACATGTGCCGGTCTCTATTGTGATTTGGAAATACTTCAAATTTTGCATTCCTTTAGCACTCAATTCTCACTATTGTTTAGTGAGGGCCTAAACTTGTAGTTATTTGGGTATTCCTTAATCAAATAAACATGCAAATCTAATACAGTAACACATTAAGTGCAAGCATAGTTTGAAACAGCAAAGATAGTAGATATATGAATGAGGGATATTGGGCACTTTGAAGTAGCCATGTTTGATAGGCTCCTTTATGTTTTGTCTCCCTTGTGCCCTTCATGTCAGTCAGTTATTTTATTTCTCATATTTTTTTGTGGGCAGGCAATAATATCAATCGCTATTGAGGATGGTAACTACCTTCAGGAGGCTTGGGAGCACATCCTAACATGTCTCTCTCGCTTTGAACACCTACAACTATTGGGAGAAGGAGCACCCTCTGATGCTTCCTTTTTTTTGACAGTACCCCAGCCTGAAGCAGATGACAAATTACAAAAATCCACTGGTTTCCCATCCCTGAAGAAAAAAGGAAGTGCTCTTCAGAACCCAGCTGTAATGGCTGTTCTAAGAGGCGGTTCTTATGACAGCACTACCCTTGGAGTTAATACCTCCGGATTGGTAACTCCAGAACAGATAAATAATTTTATCTCCAATTTGAATCTACTTGAACAGATTGGGAATTTCGAACTGAACCATATATATGCTCATAGTACGAGGTTGAACAGCGAGGCAATAGTGGCTTTTGTCAGAGCCCTCTGCAAAGTTTCCATGGTAGAGTTGCAGTCTCCAACAGATCCTCGTGTTTTCAGCCTTACAAAAATTGTTGAAATTGCGTAAGATGCCTTTTTTATTTCTACTTTTCCCCCTTAAATTCTTTGTGATATCATCGAACATTATTCATCACTTTTGTGGTTCACTGTATATTCTTAAATAAGTTGAGTATCCTAAAAAAATTCACATCTGTCTTTCAGCAGCTCAAAACATCTCTGTGTATGATGTATCTACTTACCTATTATTTATATGAATTTATTTCTCTGTTTAGTTTATTTTTTAAACACAGCTGCTTTTGAAACAGAAAACATAGCTAAGGGTCCTGTTTGTACATTTCATTGTTCAAGTAGGACACTGTGAAATCCCGACTTAATTTTGCTGAGAAAAAGTCTTGTTTGTTATTTTTGGAGAATTTTACTTTTGTAAAGTTCTTTGAAGACTCCTGACCAGTTTTTAGTTATGAGTGTTTTAGATAGTTTCTAATGTTAGTATCTACATTCTTTTTACTTCCTTTTCTAAGAAGAATGTGTCAAGCATTTAGAAGAATGCCTAGGAAGAGTAATTTCCCCTTCTGTTTGCAACTGCAGGCATTATAATATGAACCGCATCAGATTGGTGTGGTCTCGCATATGGAATGTCCTTGCGGATTTCTTTGTATCAGTTGGATTATCAGAAAACCTGTCTGTTGCAATATTTGTTATGGATTCATTGAGACAGCTTTCTATGAAATTTTTGGAGCGTGAGGAGCTGGCAAATTACAATTTCCAGAATGAATTTCTCAGGCCTTTTGTGATAGTTATGCAGAAAAGTGGTTCTGTAGAAATCAGGGAGTTGGTTGTTCGCTGCGTCTCACAGATGGTCCTGAGCCGTGTCAGTAACGTGAAATCTGGGTGGAAAAGTGTTTTTATGGTATGTGAAGCTTTCTGAATACATCTTTTGTCAGAGATTGAACAATGCGATGAAATGGACATGCATGACCCTAATTTTTTACTCATGCAAGTTACTAGAGGAAATGGGTTGTAGATGTTATAACTTTCGCATAAATTTAGCTTATTGTGCGACTTTGACCTAGTCAATTGACCTTTGATCTCTCTCTGTAACTCTGGTCAGGTCAGGAGTTAACTATGTAGTTCTCTGCATCAAACGTTGAGATGAAAATTGTAGAGGTAGGGGAATGTTAGTCTATGTTGTCAGTGGCGAGGCGGGGCATGAGGCGCCAAGGTCCACTCTAGAGCGGGGCATGCCGCAGCAGAGTTTGTTTTTTCTAGGGTAGAAATTTTTAGTGAAGGAGCGTCCACCTTGACTATTATATGGCTCTGTGACACTCTAAGGCTTGGGTGGGGCGCTTTAGTGCGGAACCCAACAACATAGATTTTAGTATATAATGGGAACCTTCAATTAAACAAAATAAAAAATAAAAATCCAAATTCATATTTATGTGGCCTTGTACAGTTTGCAACACTAAATTAGACGCGATGACAATTTTTATTTCCTCTTTCTGATCATATGTGAAGTGAATGTTGTTCATATATACCTTATGTTTTCTTCAACAATGCTGTTTCTAAACACAGGTGTTTACCTCTGCCGCGGAGGATGTACGCAAGAATCTTGTGTTATTGGCTTTTGAGACCATGGAAAAAATAGTTCGTGATTATTTCCCATACATAACTGAGACGGAGTCTACAACGTTTACCGACTGTGTCAGATGTCTCACCACCTTCACAAACAGCAAATTCAATAGTGACATCAGCCTCAACGCTATTGCATTTCTCCGGTTCTGTGCTGTCAAACTTGCAGATGGTGGACTTGTGTGCTATGACAAGAGCAAGGAAGATGATCCATCTGATGCTCCAACAGATGGAGATGCTTCTGATGTACCTTTCACTGATAAGGATCATATATATTATTGGGTTCCCTTGCTTACAGGTAATTTCAACATTTAGTTTTTATGCAAATATTCTTGGCTATGAAATATCCCTTGGTTGGATGGCAAGGAACAACATATTGGTAAGCAAGTTGGGTCTAAGATCCCATCACCCTCTGAAATGGCATTATAGACTATTGCAGATCAGATTGTTTATCATTTTTTCATGGCTGAACGAGACCCAATGGTGCACCAACTATTTTGACAGCCCGATATGTTGTTTGTTCCTTGACGTCTACACAAGTACTTAGCTTTTATCACATTAGTGTAATGGAGATGAAAAAGTGCACTTGATGCCTGATGTTGAATAAATTTCTTATGTCAAATGCCCGCCAGGTTTGTCAAAGCTAACATCTGATCCTAGGCCAGCTATCAGAAGGAGTGCTCTGGAAGTACTTTTCAACATTTTAAAGGATCATGGGCATCTATTCTCACATACCTTTTGGATAGGTGTCTTCAAATCAGTTATTTTCCCCATATTCAGTGGTATCCAGGATATGAGAGCAACACAAGACATGAATGATTCTCGGTCTTCATCAGACCCTAATTCGGAGTCTCTTACAGGAAGTGTGTGGTCTTCTGAAACTAGTGATATTGCATCTCAGTGTTTGGTGGATCTATTTGTTAGTTTCTTTGATGTGGTGCGGTCTCAGCTAGAAGGTGTTGTATTGGTACTAACAAGTTTCATAAGTAATCATGGGCAGATTCCTGCTAGCATCGGGGTTTCTGCATTGGTTCGTTTGGCAGGTGATTTAAGCAGCAAACTTTCTCAAGATGAATGGGGAGTTCTTTTCATGTCAATCAAGGAAACAGCTTCATCAAGTCTGCCTAGATTTCTTAAGGTGGTGAGAACCATGGATAATATCGAGGTTCCTGATGACGGTCAAGGCTATACAGATTCAGAATTATTATCAGATCAGGGGTTTGCAAATGATGATATAGAAGATGATAGTCTGCAAGCTGCGGCATATGTAGTTTCCAGAATGAAAGGTCATATAGCTGTACAGTTACTGATAGTACAGGTAAAAATCAATGTCAAAAAATGTTTTGGGTTGTGTGAACGGCAACCTTAGATGATATTCACTCATCCCTATGTTGTGTTTTGAGTTTATGTGATTGTCCACACACTGAATTTTATACGTCTTTCTTTCAGGTCATAAGTGAGCTTTATAAGACGCATCAGAGATTGCTATCGGCAACCAATATTGCGATCCTTCTAGATATTTTCTCATTCACTGCCTCTCATGCTCATGAACTGAACTCTGAAGCTAGCTTACAGTTGAAACTGCAGAAAGTGTGTTCTATATTGGAGGTCTCAGATCCACCAGTGGTTCACTTCGAGAATGAATCTTACCAGAATTATATCATCTTCATGCAAACTGTACGCTTATACAACTTGCCTCTTTATGAAGAGATGAATATAGAACCTCATCTCGTGGAGACGTGTGAAAAGATTATTCAAATCTACCTCAACTGTGCAAAATGTCAACCTGCACCACAGGAATCTGGTGAGCAGACTGTAGTACACTGGATACTTCCACTGGGTTCAACAAAGAAGGAAGAGCTGGCAGCTCGAACTTCTCTGGTGGTGTTAGCATTGCGTGCATTAGGCGATTTGGATAGAGGTTCATTTAGGAGGTATGTGTCTCATTTTTTCCCATTATTGGTGGACTTGGTGCGAAGTGAGCAGAGCTCCAATGAGGTGCAACAGATACTAAGGGAGATGTTCGAGTTATACATAGGCCCCATAGTGACGAATTCATAATAAAGAATAATTGTTCACACAAAGTAAGTCTAGCTGTTCTGATCTTTTGTTTGGCCTGAGCATACGCTGTGCCTCATTTTTGTGTAGATTATGCAATGACAAGAATCCGAGAGTTCTTAATGTACAGACAGTTGAGTATATATATTCAAATGATTTTACAGCATCTCAAGCTTTACAGCAACGGTTCAAGAATCAGATTTCAATACACAAACAAGGCCTAGAAGCTGGCAACAGACTCTTCATTGCCAGGTTTGAAAGACGAGTAAATGATATTTCAACAATTCTAGTCAGCCTAACCTCCCAAGTTCTAGCCAGAGGAAATAAAATTAGTATTCAGACTAAACTGGTTTTGCTGTAAAGAAAATAAAGACAAAATCCAAATCCAATCAGTTCCCTGCTGCAGTTTGCTGCGAAGCATTTTAAGATGAGTAAGTCTAGAGAGCCTTGTTTGGGGCGAGGTCTCTTTTGTGCCTCCTTTGGTTTTTTTTTACGCTTTTTATCTATTCTTTTTAAAACACAACCACAAACACCAGCCCATCTAGAGAGTCAGGCCAGGTGTGCGTCAAGGAGCCTTAATACCCTTCATCATCTAAAGATCCTCAAAATGCACCAATCGAACACAAATACACACACAGAGCCCCCTCTGGAGCTGATCTGACGCTAGGGGCCTAACTCTCTAGAATTTTTGCCGCAAACACCATCCATAGAAAGGGTATAAGTGTCAAAAGAGTAAGTCTAGGGAGCCACTTTTGGGTCAAGTTCAATTTTTTAACACTTTTTACCCCTTTTTAAAACACAACCACAACAACAATTCTAGCCAGTCAGGTTTGCTAGTCTTTTTTTTTTTTGTCAAGTTTGGGTTTTTTTTTACACTTCTATCCATTCTATAGATGGTATTTGTGGTTGTGTTTTAAAGAAAATGAATAAAAAATATAAAAACACCCAAACTTGGCAAAAAAAATGGCTAAAAAATATGGCTGGGTGATTTACTCCAATCACAAACATCATTTATAGAAGGAACTTGTCTAGACAGCCAGGTTTAGCAGCCATTGTTTGGCCAGGTTTGAACTTTCTTACATTTTTACCCATTTTCTTTAAAACACAACCACAAACTTCATTTATAAAAGGGGTAAATTGTAAAAAACCCATAACTTGACAAAAAAATGACTGTCAACCCTGACTGCCTAGAATTGGTGCTATAGAAGGGGTAGATGTGTAAAAAAACAATTCTAGCCAGCCGGGTTTGGTAGCCACTTTTGGGCCAAGTTTTGGCTTTTTTACACTTCTACCCCTTCTATAGATGATGTTTGTGGTTGTGTTTTAAAGAAAATAGGTAAAAAGTGTAAAAAACCAAAACTTGACCCAAAAGCAAGGATTGTGATTTCGTTTTTCAAGTTCATTTTGGTATCTTGATTTAAAAAAAATATTTCGATGTGTAAAGAAAAAAGTAAAATTTCGAGGATACATAAAAAATATATAATGAATTTCGAGGGTATATGAAAATGTGAAAAAAAATAGATACAAGTAAATAAATCTATTAAACATGTTTAATGAAGCCTAAATACCAATAAATGAAACAAACATGAAATCAATATATAATTAGAAAATTATAGTTTCAAAATTTTATATATAAGTAGAAGAAATGATAATTAAAATATCAGGGGGTGATTTTAAAGATCAATAAATAATTAGAAGAATTGATAAAACGAAAAACTCCGAAATTTACAAGAAAACTTTGAAATTTTCGAAAAAAAACCCTCAAAAAAATGTAATTTTTGGTAGTTGGGTTTTGTATTTTTATGGAAAAAAATGAAATTTACGAAAAAAAATCTCAAAATTTTTCGAAAAAATGCAACTTTTAATTTCGCCTTTTTCTTTTCGTAATTTAAAAAAAAAACGTAAATTTTGCGAAATCACAGTCCTTACCCATAAGTGGCTGGCTAAACTTATTCGAAAAAATACAAAATTTGCCCCAAAAGTGACTCCCAAACTTGGCGCCCTAGAATTGTTGGTGTCAAAAGATAGTTTTGCTAGGTAGCCAAATCAACCAATTTTTTGTCCAAGGTTGGGCCTTTTTACAATATCACCATTTTTTTCAATTGTTTGTGATTGTGTTTTAATGAAAAGGGGTAAAATTGTAAAAAGGCCCAACCCTGGCCAAAAAATGATTGGTTGGCCGGGGTACCTAGAATTGTTGGTCAAAATACCCAAAGAGGCACAAAAGAAACCCCCAAACAAGGCTCCCTAGAATTGTTGTTTTAAGACAATTTTTATCTTTTTTGAGTCGGTCTAGAAAGTCAAACCCATGGCGCTAGGATAATGCCAGGCCGTGTTCTCTAGCACTTTTTTTCATCTGTTATTCTTTTCTTCTTATGTTCTTCATTTGTTTTCTTCTTCTATTTTTCATCTTCATTTGTTTTTTTTTTTTTAAATTTTTTATTATCACTCTCACTCTCATAATCACGTTCTAGAGAGCTCCCCTGGCGCTAGGGGCTTAGCTCTCTAGAATTTTTCATCTTTTTTACTTCACCTGGTTAAACCAGTTTGAGAATTATGTTTTAAACTTGATAGCACTAGACTAACAAGGTATATTGTGAAAAATCAAATTTACTGAAACAAATGTTACAGCAAATTAGATATTATCAAGTCCTTTTTCTGTCATGTACATCATACATACATACAGACGATGTTCCCCCTTCTGTTTTTTCTTCAACAATTGTACCTAACTACATTACTTACAAATGTAATAAAATTAACGTAAAAAAAAGGAGCAAAAAAACAAGTATTTGTCCATCCTCGATGAACAATCAAACTTGCCATATGCACAAAGACTTTATAAAACACAATGCACAAACAATTCCAAGAATATAAACAAGCATGCATGGACTGAACTTCCAAAGTTCTGTATCAGGATCATTTGAGAATCATATCTTGATTCCAAATGTTGAACCAAGAAAGCACGCCCACATTATTACTGGAAACCAGCTCCCAGCAATTTGTAGTCGACAATGATTTTCTGCCTGTCATTTTGACCACAGGCAGCGCGTAATGTAATGCACGAGTGATTACAGATACTATTGACAACAGAAGACCACTCCATGCTCGACCCTTTTTGTATCTGTTTTCAAGCAATTTCAACTTTGACTTCATGGTATTTCCCGCAAAACCATGATTGTCAATGACCTGCAAGAGCATATAAATCTTCATTCAGAATCTTCCACGCACAGACACATTAAAATAAACATTAAATGTAAATGATTAATAGGAAGCTTGGTTTCTCTTAAGAGTGTAGAAAATAGACCGTCAGGTCTGCAGCAACCATGGTTTCTCAACATAGTTCAAGTGAACCACATATCACAAACATTTCCTTGATTTACTAGTGCCCAAAGACAAACCAATTTGGCCAGCAAAATAATCGAATCCATCTAGATTACTTCTGAAGCAGAAAGGGTTTTCAAGCCTGTTATGACCAGCTGTGACTTCAAAATCGCTTTGGTTGTCTTGCGTACAGCTTATAATAAGAACAATAATGCAAAGTCTACTGGAAAAGCTGTTCAAAATCAAGTTTAATGGAAAATTAAAATAAGCGCTTCTCACAAAAGCTGTTCCAAATGGAAAATTAAAATAAGTACTAAATCAAGAATCAGGGTTTAGACTTTGTTTGGCAAAACCCAAAATACTATATGGCTTTTTTCTATTTGTGGTCCTGGAAAAGCTAATTAGCCTGGTAGACACAAAGAACTAATTTAAAAAAACTAAAAATGCATCATCAAGGAATGGTGACCATATCCATGGTGAGTATAACTGAGCTGATCAAAAGGTTTATTGAACCGTATATCGAAATTCGAAACATAAATATAAGATACACGTATCGTATCATGGTGCAAAAATCAATATATATGTGTGTGTGTGTGTATTAGCAAGCTATTGATTATCATCCATTCATTCACATTACTTATCCAAGGACAGTACATCCCTGCCTGCATCATCTTTTATTGGTATATTGGTTGATTGTAAAATATATGTAGCCTATTGATATGATACATATAATGTATTGTATCGTATTTATCATAAGATATTGACAACTATGAGTAGAACATGCATCATTTGACAATGGGTACATAAAAATTATTTTCACAATAAAAAAATCGATTTATATGATACTGACACTAATTATTTGCTGCTGAAGTTCTATTGTACCTCTAGAATGCAAAGATTATAACTTGCAAGGCTAGATTTGAAGCTTGCTACTAATGTAGCACCGCTGCTGCTCTTAGTCCTGCTGCTATACACAGATACCTGAGCAAAACAAATAGATTGCGAATTTGTAATAGAATTCATATACTTAATGAGAGTTGGAAAAGAAAAACCTATATATACCTTAGATGTGACTTCATTTCAATATCTATCAGTCTGCCTTTTGGTCTTAACCACTACCCTGCATGAACTCAGGAGAATGAGCAAGGACTATAAACTGTTGTTGTGCTAGAAAAGGTGCTGCTACAACTGATAAAAGCAAGAACTAGCCTAATCAGGACAGCGAACGGCTACCAAGATGAGGTGTTTTCCGCAGAGAACATGGCAATGCACATATTTAGGACAGTCAGACTTCTTCCTAGCACATCATATATTCAAATCTAAGAACATATAACAAGCTATTTGGTTTCCTAAGTATCAACAATGTTAAGGTCGACCTTCTGGCGTAATCGATAGCATTTGATTATCATTGTTCAGCATGTTCGAATGCAAATCATCTCTTAGAATACAAAAGCACATTTTGTATTTAAAATAAAATTCATTAAGATAGATATGCACCAGCAGAATATGGTCCTTGCATCGAAGGGATATGTGCTGCAGATAACCCATTACTGAACCCATTAAACTGAACCACACGATGTGCAGGCATTGTGTAACCATGGACAGCTGTATACCCCTGATTGCCAGAAAGAGGTTGACGCATTTGCCCGAATGGATACATAGCCGAGTTAACTGGGCTTGGTACCCCATACATCTGTAGGTATTGCTGAGCTATATAAGGATTGTAGGCACCCTGCCCAAACAAGAAAAAAAAATACAATTGTTTGCAGCAAGTCAATGTTTGGAAAAGAAACTAATTATCCTGCAAATGCACTTTTTCTAGTAGAAATTGAAAGTAATTTACGATTCCAGAGTTCTCTCAACCTGTGGGTAGATATATTCAGGACCATAGGCCATGTACCTGCAGAGATGGAAAGATTTATCAAAACATTTGAGTGCAAAACCCATAGTAGAATAAGCACGTGAATCAAATCCATAGCAGAATAAGCACGAGATTAAGAAAAATCAAATGTTGTATACATAAATAATCATGAGTATTTATTTTCTAATGGGTTCATCAACCATCTAATGAATGAGAAATAATGTCTACAATAAAATGAAAATATTTTTGTTCAATACGACAATTGTCACAAGTTTCTAACACCTGTTTAGTCCTGCATGGTATATGTTCAACATTAGGGAAGGCTACATGATAACATAACAACAGACGCAGTTCCATTCATTGGAACTAAAGATTCTAGACCGACACGTGTCTCATAAAGGCACATCGAGAATGAACTCAGGGTAGAGCCCATACAAAAACTGTGTAAAATTACTCTGCATTGAGTGTCTTGTCTTGGGGTACTTTATGGAAAATGTGGGTTAATTTATCTGTTATAAAAAAACCAAAGCATTTGCTCAAACATCCATTGAGAAGCTATAAAATGTGTGGAGATACATTATTTAGTCATTCTTTGAAAATTAAAAGGACTTCTGAGATTTATATCTTAAATACATGTGAAACAATGGTCACACACAATTCACTAGGTTCTCGCCATATGCAGATTGTTGATATGACAATATCCTGAAAGAAGCTGATGCAATGCCCAACTGACAATAATACTTAAATGACAGATGGTTTTGCAAAGTTGCAATATAGAGGTAGCACCAAGAGGCCAAGACCAAGACTACTTAGGAGTCTAAGACAGCTAAGACACTGCATCAGATCATGTACTTGGGGTAGATTACTCACCCATAGGGAGGATATGTAAATACTTGTTGGCTGTAAGTCACTGGTTGATGGTAAGTGGGGCTCCCAACATAAGCTCCTCGGGGCTTTGCAAACTTGCAATGTGAGATGGTATCGCCCTAAGATGCCCTGCAAGATAATTAAGAGATGTGAGCATTATGGAAAGGGAATAGAAATAATTATTATGAAAAGTGAAAATTCATTGTGAAATAGCCAATGGAAACATAAATACAGGGATGCCCACGGTTTATGGAAGTTGCCTGTTGCACTATAAAAACAATTCATTTTCGATACAGTAGAATAGTAGAACCTATGGTCTGTATGAGAGAGGCAGTTCCATAAAACTACACGAATTTCTTAAATAGTTTCAAAATACTTTTAGATTCTCTGTAGCATCATGGTGTCTAGTAACTTAGATGCTAATCGAAAAATAAATTAAATAATTCTACGATTCTTTATCACATCAAAATGTAGAAAAGATATCACAACTCTAATTACAATTATTCACCTTTTGTGATAAAATATTAACATAAGACCACTTTGTGTTCAATTCTCTATATTTAACCAAGTGGAAACTCCAATATATGAACAACTAGCTAAATGATGAAAACATGCCAATATCATCCAAAAATGATAGAAGATGGAAATATAAGCAAGTGGAATATTTGAGAATAAAGGAAGCCACCCAATATATCACCATTGAATTGATGTAATGTTTTTAATTTTATTGTTTAAATAATACCATAATGTGGAGGTGGCCGAGGCCGACCAAGTGCAGCCAAATTGCAATTCGCCCTCCTACCATCAATAACAGGATTTGGATTAAAACATGCCCTCCTTGCAGCTTCAGGATCACCAAAAGTCACCTAAATCCTCCATACAAAGCAGAACCAAACAATACCAAGTCATGCCTAGAATCACTATAAGTACAACCATTACGTTCCAATGTAATGTTCTCTTATTTGAATTATGTAATTCAATGTCTTTGAGCCGAAATATCAAATTTCTATGTAGTCTTACTCCATCTAAATATGATATATTTTTTTTCCTTTTGTTATTGAATTACTAAACACTAAGGACGGGCGATATCATTCCTTCAGTCATGATCACATATCATATACTCAACTGGATTAAAAAAAAAAATACTCACAAAACCATATCCTTTGGATCTTCCAGTAATTCTTTCAGTGATCACGACCGCTTCGAGGATCTCTCCGAATTGCTCAAAGTAAAGACGCATAGTTTCGCTCTGTGTCTCCCATGCTAAACCCCAACAAAGACCTTGGTGAAGGTGGTATCTCCAAAAGGGGAATTCAAATAGTGAAACCCAGAACTAGAACTCGATCCTGATGCTGACCCAGGACCCGGAATTGATTGATAAGCCATGAAATTACAATAGTAGAGAACCTAATTCAAGAAACCCAGAAAGCAAATTCTACTAAAACTCAATTGTGATCAAGTGACTATGATGAATGAAATGGACTCTGGGTATCATCAATTATGAACAAAAAATACTGGGTTCAGTTCAAATAAGGTGAATTCATCAAAGATGGGCCAAAGTAGAGTGATCGGTCAACGGGGGTGTGGGAGTTGGGAGGAGGAGTTCAAAATCTGAGCTGGAGGAGAGATGGGTATGGTTCAATTAGCTGGAGAGCAGCTGGATGTGAAGAAGAATCTATGGAAAATTAGAAAGAACAGAAAAAATGGGATGAGATGGAATTGTTGTTGTTTCTCTCGAGGAGGAAGAAAAAATGATTAAAATGGAAGTTGAGATTTGAGAGCAATGATTTTCATAGTAGAATAACAATAAGAAAATAAAAAAAAATAAAAAAATAGAACACATAATTGGGGGCAAAAAGAAACAATCTTTGAGATTCTCATACCAAGCATACAGGGTGTTTAGATGGGGAAACGTGGCCCTGTTTTTACTCTCCTACTATTATTAACATCAACACTATTTTTTTTTTCTTTTTGGTAAATTGAATAGCATAATATATTAAAATCGAGAGCAAAACATACGGCCAGCAAAAGTAGCTAACTCGTGAGTTTCAGTATTGAGCTAGGGAGGAATAAAGTTATCGTAGGTTATTTATAAGTAAAGGAGAGGTATTGATTTGCCAAAGATTCCATTGTTGTTTTTCAATTGACATAGTAGTAAGGATTTGCTTTTAACCTAATTTGAGCCAATAATCTTGTGTTGGTAGATGCTGATGGGTAACATTGGACCAAAGATGAACTAGATTAGGCAAGTTTGGTATATTTTGCACCAAAATACTATTGCATGAAAGAGGCACCATTTGGATTTGCTTAGCCAAATATAAAATGGAATCTCTCTTTGAGAATGACTTACACCATTAGAAACCAAGATCCCCCCAGTGTTGATAGAAGGCATGGATTGTGGTGACCCTTTCATTAGATATCTATTTTGGCGAGTGATTGCAAACTCAAATGTCTTTATAAAGCTTTGAAGCCTTGTTTTATGCTCCAGTGCATGATGGAAAGTCCATCCCATTGGAGATTTTGCCAAAGAAGAAAAATTCTAGCCTTGTTTTTACATTTTTTACTCATTTTCTTTAAAACACAATTATAAATACTATTTGCAGAAGGGATAGAAGTGTAAAAAAACTCAAAAAAAAATAAGCTAGCAAACATGGCCTGCTAGAATTAAACCATGTCCTACGATCTTCTTGATGCATTTAAGAAATGCTAATGGCTAAGACTAATGAAGTTGGCACTACAGACCTACCCTGTGAAAGGGACTAAAGACCAATCCAAAAAATAAAAAAAAACAGCCGGATTTTTTTTTTTGTTTTAAATGAAAAATACAAGGAGGCCACCCTCAGCAGCTTAATGACAATACTGTTGAGGTACTCAATCTTGGAATCAATATTGCCACATCTGTAACTATATAGAATGGGGTCCCCATTATACACAAACCCTAACCACAAATGAAACAATATTGTGGGGTCTTCACTTCTTTACTTTGGAGACGGCCTTGTATAACTCTTGAAATGGTCTTTGGACAAAGACTAGGTTTTGAACAACAAAAGGTTAAGAGAAGTCTGTCACTCTCAGTTGGGTGGAATAACTTGATAGTGGTTGAACCATAACATTGACCTTAATGAAATATTGGATTAGATTTTGAAGTGTAGCCTCCCAGACATTAAAACGGCATGATTCCAGTTCCTACCTTTTGATCGTTTCGAGCATCTCCAACATTCCCATGATCAACAAAGCTGAGCATGTCTTGAATCTCTAGCCAATTTAACCATAAACTAGTAGACTGCAATTAGGAGAGTGAACAGGGGACTCGAATTATGATTAAGGTCATGATTGCTACAAGATGTTGAATGCCTTGGTAATCTCATTCGATGACATTTACTTACAGATATTGGGGGTAACACCATTTCTGGAGTATAATGATGATCACTGATAAAGAGCATATTTCTTCATACTTTTGAGGGACATCTATTTCCAATAATTCTGCTACCAGAAAATGGCACCACATCAGGAACACAATACTGGAAGAATCATGGCTGCTATTTTATATGCACAACACAAGTTAATGACAATGAGACACACCTTTGTTGAGATCACAGACACTGCCGACTATATACAACCCAAACCCTGGGTTTTCTAGCCTAATACGAATCATATTTTGATTCTACATGTGTAACTTATTCAGTTTAGTTCCTAATATGATTGCTGGAAACCAGCTTCCAGCATCCATAAACACCATAATCACTGCTAGTCTAGTCTTCTCCAGCTCCAGCAGGTATAAGGATTTACACACTATGACAACAGAAGAGCAAACCGGCCCTTCCTTTTGTGGCTCCAGGGTTTGGAGCAACTCGACCTCTGACAACTGTACGTCAGTTGACCATGACTATGAATGACCTGCAAGAACATACCGTTAATTAGTAAAAACAGGATGCAAAGTAACACGTGCAATTTATTTGAGCGAAATGCTATAAAAATGCCAAAATGGCCTTTGTCATCCCAATAGAAGATATTATATGGTTATTAAATGTGTTTGCTATTAACTCATCATCCTTAACATATATTCAGCATTTTATACTATAAATAATGGCAGAATCTTAGATCATGATGCAATCTCTCCTGGGCCTTTTTTACATGAAGTATACATAGTTTGCGCCTCCAGTTTGGCAAACTGTGAAAAGGGTCTCCTAACATTTTCTTCATGAACCACCATCTGGCGTTATCTAAATCACGGAAAAATACTTAAAGAATTTGACGGAATATATAACACGGATAGATCATCAAACTGATCGTTCTTCTATCCAAAACTATGTGGAAAACCATCCCTGTCTGTCCAACAGGCAATCTCTATTCACTCATTTCTTGCAATAAAAAAAAAGAAATGGCAAGTAGCCAAGTATGTCCTTTAGTAAGATTTTACCTCTAGAATGCAAAGATGATAACTTGCAAGGCTAGATCTGGAGCCCGCCACTCAAGTAGCAGTACCGCTGCTCTTAGTCCTGCTGCAATCTAAGGATACCTGAAAACAACAAGATGACAGTTTTCTTAACCAATGTTGAATAATTCCAACAATATGAAATAAGAAAGAGAAGCAATTCTACCTCAAGATGTGATTCATCTTACTGTACCCCTCAGCCTGCCATTTGGTCTGAACCACCGCCCTGTATAAGCTTAGGTGAATGAGCAGGGACTACAAACTGTGGTGGAGTTGGAACTGGTGCCGCCATGGCTAAAAATTCAAGAAATTGTCAATATTAGAACTCTGCTAAGCTGGAAAACGTATCAGACCAAAAGAAAAGGAAACAAACATTATGCTAGTCTATAATATATATTCCAGTAAATACTTATGTTTTTCAAGTTTCTGTAATCACTGAACTCCACCAAAATGTAAATGTGGCTCTATGAGTCTAGATTAATTGAACTAGGTTGATTGAACTGACGTTGCCAAATTCGTACAAAAAGGGTATGCCATACATGACGAATCAAATAGTCATTATGCATTTCACATCATCCAATTTGAGAGGTAACACCATTGGGTTTTGGAACTACAAACATATTGTCATGCAGCCATCTATGTTGTACAGCTTACAAACCAAAACATAAACGAAACTTGATAAACAAAGTTCCACAAATTCAATTAATTTCTCAAAATTCAACTAAAACCAATGGCCTTAATTTATAATTGACCTAAGCTTGCTAAGCAAGTAACTAGTTTCCTAAATAGAATAGAAACCTTAAACCTAATTCCTAATTGGACTTGTACTCCTAGTTGGGCTTTAACATGGACTGACCCAATTATTAATTAAATATTAATATAAATAAAATACCCATATTACATCAATTTATTAAAACAGATACAGTTTAATGCGTACTTTCACTTAACAATCAGATGTAAATATAACTTGAAAGCAAAGACACGTCCTTACCTGGCGGATACGGTGCCTGAATCATGGGGATGGCTGTTGTTGTCACTTCATTGATGGTAGGCCCACCATATTGTACAACATGATGCCCGGGCATACCATAACCAGGAACTGCTGCATAGCCATGAGTACCAGGAAGGGGTTGGCGCAATTGCCCATAAGGGTAAACAGCTGAATTAACAGCCCCTGGTACCCCATGTATTTGAAGGTATTGCTGACCCACATATGGGCTATAGACACCCTGTAAAAGGAAGATTGGACAGAAAAAATGGAAGCACATTAGCTTTGTAAAAGTAACTAAATAATTTGAAGTAGAACATGAAGTTGGCCATGCTTTGGAGATCTAACCTGTGGGTAGACATAATCGGACCCATATGTTGTGTACCTACATGAAATGAAACAATTGTATATTTTGAGACACAATTAGTGATGGTCCTAATTCTTCCTAGATCGCGGACATTAGTAAAAAAAAATACTAAATAAAAAATGTTGTAAAAAATAAATACATCTTAGAAAACTGTGTACTCCTGCGCATAGACAAAGAAGGCTTTAATAGTCCATTTGTCTAGTCAAGACATTTTGACCTATGATCAGCATTTGTAAGGACAAGCCTAGGGAGATCAAATGTACACTCAAAGATGAAATAGTGGCTCAATTAATGATTTGTGAAGGTAATAACATCCTTGTTTACTGTCACTGAACCAAATCAGCCTACAGCAATTTTTTATAATTTGGACTTGGGACTCAATAATTAGGGCAAAGAAAACACCAGCCTTTTATACATCAAATCAATCTATCTCTGAAAGAGACAGTATTACTCACCCATACGGAGGATAGGCATAACCTTGTTGATAACTGTAAGAAACCGGATGGTGATAAGTTGGGCTTCCAACATAAGCCGCTCCTCGCGGACTTTGAATACTTCCAAAGTAGGGGCTGACTGCTCTAACACGCCCTATAAAAAAATGGTTAAGCATATCAACATACAGGAAACTATACTGAAAGTTGAGACAATGGCAAGGATGGAGAAGGTTGAAATGGAAGTAGAAATAGCATTGCTCCAGTATCATACAGGATAATAATGCATTTGACTACCAATATACTAGAAAAGACAACTCATATCCCTAAAATGTGGCAAAGAAATAGGTGAGTCCAGGAAATCAATAAGACCACATAGAACATAGGGACAAGCTACCATCTACATCATGGATTAGCAACAAGGTGGCACATACGTGTCAACTTTAAATGCAAAAGTGCTCCAAATTAATTCAACCAACCATTCAGCAAGGAAGAGAAAAGACAAAAGTAGCCAGTACGACATTAGTTATGGTATGCAACCAATAGAAGAAAGATCAGAAAATATGAATGAAAGTTCATATTCAAGAGCTGAAATTGACAAATGCTTTCTCTAAATCAAAGGGTTTATTTGTAGAAACTTGATTGCATAAATGCTTTTGCAAGGCAACATCAATAATTTACTTTTATAAATAAAATCTAACCATTTTCTTCATAATATCTCAATTTGACTTTAGTCGCACAAGTGCTTTTATAAGAATCAATAAACATCTTTTATTATTGCCAACGGGAACAAAAAAGTTAATTATGCAGTACGAAGACATGACCAAGTTTAAACTTAACTGCCATTAGAAAATAACAAAGTTGCAGTACTCAAAATGGATTTGTAAGAGACTATTTAGCAGTATTTGGCAGCATGAAGCCAACACCTCATGAACTAAGGTCTAAGAAATAATGCATGAATCATACAGTTCTTTTGGAGACAGAAACCGTGAGCAGTTCAAGCACAAACTCAATTGGACTAGCTAATAGAATACAAGAAAGATAAATGGAAAATTAGGTGATGCAATCAATAAGTCACCCATTCATCACAAATTGTTATTATAATATCATTAGAAATAACCATCACAATGATTGCAAAATATACCATAGGCTGGCAATAATCGAGGTCTTCCAAGTGAAGCCAAATTGCAATTGGCCCGCCTACCATCAATTATCGGATTAGGATCAATACAAGCCCTCCTTGCAAAGTCAGGATCGCGGAAAGTCACCTAAACCCTCCATACAAATCAACCAAAGTAAAACCAAGTCATCACCATGGAAAACAAAAACTACCCTTTTGGTTTTCTTCATCTAAATTTCATAAAAATTGAATCTTTTTCATGTTCAAAGAAACCAATTCACTCATAAAAAGAACCGTAATCATTAAAAAAAAAAAAAACAAGAAATACTCACAAAGCCGTAGCCTTTGGACCTTCCAGTGTTCTTATCAGTGATGACAACAGCTTCAAGAATGTCCCCAAACTGCTCAAAATACTTCCCCAGAGTCTCACTCTGAGTCTCCCAAGCCAAGCCCCCAACAAAGACTTTAGTATAAGTAGTATCTCCAAAAGGGGAATTGAAGAATTGAAACCCAGAACTGGAACTCGATCCCGATCCAGACCCAGGACCGGGAATCGACTGATAAGCCATCAAATGAAATACCTTCCACCAAAAAGAAGATTCCTTTAAACACTAAACCCTATCAACCAAATAAAAATGAAAACCTAGAAAGATTGTAATTGGGAACAGCCCTAGGGGTCGGTGGAACCCCAAGGGAGGGTGGGAGAAACCCTAAATTGGGGAAAAATCGGGTTTGATTGAAGAGGAGAAATTGGGGTTAAAAGGGACAAGTAGTGATGATGGGGCCGATGGATTTGCTGGAATCTGACATGTCTATTGTGTACTCGATGGATGAGAGAGGACCTGTGTGTGTTAAATTGGGTTTTGGGATGGAAAATTACCTGTTTTGCCCTTTATTATGGTGGATTGTGGAAACTACCCTTGCTTGGGACGTAATTTTCAAAGTTGAGTTGGACTAGAGGGCTACAGAAAAGCAACACCTGAAGGAAGCTTCTGCAAATCTCTCTTTTGCACCCACACTTTCCATTTTTCACACTTACATGAAAGTTTTAAGTTTTCTCCTTAAAAAATTACTCACACACCACATATCAGAAGTCAAATCTTTCGTAATGCAGTCAAAGTTTTCGAAGAGAGAGAGAGAGCGACTTTCAATTAGGGGTGGGCAAAAATCGATTTAAATTCGGTTAATCGACCGAACCGATTTTCAAATTTGGTTCGGTAACCGAATCGAAATATGAGTAGAAAGAAAATAATTTAAACCGAACCGAACCGAACCGATTATAAACGGTTCAAAATCGATTTACGGTTTTGAACCAACCGATTTATAATCGAACCGATCGATTAATTAAATATATATAAATAACTAAATAAAAAGTAGGTGTCAATACTTGATTAGTGCAACAAATGCATTGCAATACACCCTGTTGCACTAAATCACCCAATTCTCTCAAAGTTTTCAATTTTGGGCTAAAAATTGGGTCTATAAAAAAATTGTACCTGTAAAAAATTGGACATGTTTTAAGGAAAGTTTTTCAAATGCTTAAGCCTGAAATTTCGGTCCAACCGAACCGAACCGAAGCCTGAAATTTCGGTCTAACCGAACCGAATCGATTCGAAATTCGATTTTGGTTTGGGTTTTGGACAAACCGAATTAAATCGGTTCGAAATCGGTTTGGGGCTCAAAACCGAACCGAACCGACATTGCCCACCCCTAATTTCAACTGGGGGTTCTCCCAAAAAAATTAGGAGTGGACATTCCATTCAACGATTTTGATTCAGGTTCCAATTTTTTTTTAGATCATTTTAGAATTGATCAATTTCATCTCGATCATGCTCCGATTTAGAGTGGGATGAGATCGAAATGAAGATTTTCAACCTCGTCCATCACGTCACATCTCGTTGATTTATTTAATATTTATTATAATTAATTTTAATATTTTTATTTTATTATTTTACTAAAATCCAACTCATAACTCACTGCTCATAAGTTAATTGAAATTAGTATTTAAGTGGGATATGAAATGAAGATTTTAATTATATAGAAGGCATGCATCTTTGATTTATGAAATTGTTATTTGAAAACCTGACTCACAATGGATACCCGTGTCCACAAATCACATTGTGATACGAAAGAAACATTATGCTTGGCTGGAACCAACCTCAGATAAGTCAGTTACTTACTGAATGGGGCAAATGGAACTTCTTATTTGCATTGCTACACTTATAGTGGAGTCCATATTGGTCTCATGTTTGGAAATTTTTTAGTACTTGCTCGTTCCATCTCATCTCATTTCGAACCTGTTTTGAATGGGACGAGGTTGAAATGAGGTCTATTCCATTCCGATTTCAAATGAATGAGATGGGATTGGGATGGGAATCCCATCTTGTTCAGTGCCCACTCCTAAGAAAAACCATTATTCTTCACCAAAAAGCCATGCCTCCTAGCACCAAAAACTCTGGCTAATTGCTCTGACTGCTCTAGCCAGTTGCTTCGACTATTCCGATCGACTATCTCACTTTGCTCGAGCAAACACCACTTTGATCGACTATCTCACTTAATACATTTTTTTCAATTTCTAGTATTGGTCTGACCTCCGTATCAAACACCACTACAAGTAGAATGTGGTTGACTTGTATGACCTCCCATTTAACATTGTCAGTCGTATTCATCCCTCCGACTGAGTATTTAGACTCATTATCTCTTTGGATGTAACCTATAGTTGTATACATAATTTACCCATCCTAAAACAAACAAACAAAAAAGGTGAAATTAATCACATGCAAGAATTATGACATGGGTTGTAAACTCACATACAAGAAATATTGTCTGGGTATAATCAAACACATGCCAATATTATGGCGTGAGTTTGTTTATGCCCATGCCATAATTTCCACGAGGAAATGCACAAAGCCACACATAAAATTTATGTGTTTACAGATTCAAGTTTAATTTTTTTTTATTGAAACTTCAATGGAGTCTATTTTTATTTCAAAACAAACAAGAGGGGACTTCAATTGAAGTCCATTCAAACTTAACATATCTTGTCGGATCCAGGCTGTGGCATTTTCGAATATATCTCACCAAAAAATGAGTTTGCAGAGATGAACATCTGCTATTCATTTTCTTCAACAAGTCTCTGGTGAATTATAGTCTTAAACAACAACGGTTTTGATCGATAACTCGCCTAAACCCTAGAAAACTCCCAGGGTAACCCTAAAACATCACTTTAGGGTTTGAAAACTCCATCACAGGCTTCAATCCCTTGATTTAAGCTGCGAAAATATATATATAAAAAATGGGTGAAAATAATCAAACAGTGGACTGGGGCTTATATATTTATAATTGAGAAATGGATGGAGTTTTGGATTTCAATCCCTTCACGAAATTGGGGGTTCAACAGCTCAACAACAATCCTACGGCCTTTTTAAGGTGTTTCGAAGGCTCAAATACAACTTGCAGGTAAGGGAGGATGGTAGATCTTGCGGAAAAGAAGGTCAAGGTTTGTAGAGGGCAAAAGAAGGGAGTTTTTATAGTTGATGATACATCAAATAAAATTATCATCACGACCATACATGTTGCAAAGATTACTTATTAAGAATACCAAATATTTCAAGTCAAGGCTGACTCACAAAGCCTAAAAAGACGGATCCAATCATTAAAGCCCAAAAAAGACCCGTCAAAACAAATCATAGTTAGAGGCCCAAATTCAGGCCCAACGAAACTCTCCCTCATATAGGATAAACGTTATAGAGAGAAAGAAGTCGCGATGGGAGTTACTCCCCTAAGGATGTATCTTCATAAATGAGGAGACTGTTATAAAGAACATCTCCCCTTGTTAAGCCTCACATGCTCAAATCACGTAGAAAATTAATAACGTCCACTATATAAGGTAAAGAGAACACTCAATTAAGATATGCAATTTTAATTGAATTATGTTCAGATTAAGCTCTATTTCCTATTGATTTACCGACTTAAGCATCGGAGATTCGAAGTGCCTTCGACTACCAAAAAGGTGGTCTTTGGCAATCTTACCTTTGTTTTGCAGGCCAGATTTTTAGGAGACCAGATTTAGACGCATCAAGAGTTTTTTTTTTTTTTCAAAATTTTCATTTTTCCATACAATGTGGGTGTGAGTAATTTGTGGGCGTGGAGTAATTTATGTGGTTGTGAAAAAAGAAAATTGTGGGTGCAAATAGTAACTCCCTCTTCTGAATCTGAATCTGTTGCCACTTCAACCTAATTATTTGTATTTAAGGGAAGGCAGGCATTTGGACTCTAGGGCATTAGCCCAAGACCAAGCCCACAATTGAGTGCTCCGGGTCTCTTAAAAGTTTGGATGTGTAAGTTTTATAGCATAGTATCTGCCTTATTTCGAGGTACCATGCATGGACTTATATATGTCGTAAGGAATTATATAATCCAAAATGAATAGGACTATCTTCGGCATTAGGCATAGGCCACGGAGGGTATTTTATGTGTTTTGAACAAATGGCCAAATATGTAACAGATGTAAAAATTTATACGTCATGACTCTTGCTATATGTCATGAATTATAGGCCGACGACCTTTCATAAGTCATATCACAAATCACTTAAAGCTAGCAGCTATTCACTATATACAATAGGGATAATATGACTGAAAGACATTTGGAATGTTTCTTTTCAGTTTTCAGGGCTGGCTAGACCACGGGCAAGATCCCCTTCTCTTGGTAGTATTTGACAGAATCAACAATGGTCTCTTCTAATGGTCTGTACTTCCATCCCAGCTTCTTCAGTTTCTCAGAAGTGAACCTCAAGTCTTCGTCTTCTCCAATAATTCTGTTGACAGTATGGAAAGACATACAAAGGTTAAACATGCCAATGCAGAATTAGTATTGATATTCTATAACACCAAAGCAATGTACTTACTGCTTAGGATGATTGTAGTTTGGATACATGCTTTTCAGCTTTTCATCCAAATCTCGCGTGCTAGTTCCGTGTGGTGAACATATATATCTTCCTTCCGCTTCAGGTTTTTCATACACCAGCAGTAATGCCTCAGCCCCATCACGCACATCTACAAAATATCGGAATTTGTTTTCCAGTGTCTCCAACCCATCTGATTTTTTCGCATCAAATGGAAGTATTATTGTTGGTAAATAGAGATTGGTAAACATGTGCAAACTTAGACATGAATACAGCAACACATGCATTGTGTACAATGTAAGTAACGCCCGAGTACCTTTCAGTAGCATGGGAAAATACATGCTACTAGCATTCATTGTCTTTTGTAACATCGGCCCAACAATGATCGAAGGGCAAACTGATACAATATTGAGTCCGTTTGTCTTCCCATACTCAAAAGCCTGAATTTCTGCCTCTGTTTTGGCGAAACAATACCAATTCTGCCACCAATATGTAGAAAAAAAGCTTAGTTCTCACAATCAACAACTAAATACAATTCGTAGACTCACATTCAAGATTGGACTTTAGGAACCAAAGCAACCTATAATGTTCAATGCTTCTTCACTAACTATTTATTTGTCAATCAATTAAATCTTTAACAACTTGATAGTTAAATGATGTTATGTGAACAGATGAATCTGCGGATTACTGGACCTAGAACCAGCACAAAAATAGATGTAATTGTAATCATGTATTAGTACATCCCAACAACGCATTAGAATTGTTAATATGTTACCTTATCGTTCTTGCAGACTTCCCTATCGGACCAACATGATTCATCCCTATCTTGATCCTTTGGCCAATTCGGGCTGTACATGATAGCGCCAACAGATGACACGATTACAACCTTCTTTACGTCTGCAGACGTACATGCCTTTAGCACATAAGATGTACCCTTCACAGCCGGCTCAATCATTTCCACCTGTAAGATGTTAAGATCATTATTATATTTGCTCATCTTCCATCATACTAGTATCACCTTCTGCGCATGTCAGAGTCATAAGGTTTCCATGGCCATGATTAGTAGTCCCCAATATGTTATTGCTACAACTACTACATCGAAGCCATACGTCTATGACAGTATAACGCAGTGTACATTTGTGTGTACTTTTTCTGTACTCCGACTACTGCTATTATAGTAGAACCACTATTGTGTCTGTATGTTTGAGCAAAGATACCTCGGGGTTGGTTATGGTTTGGAAAGGAACTGGAGTAGCAACATGGAAAACACCACCGCATCCCTCAATCGCTGCCAAAAGGCCATCATAGTCTAATAAGTCTGCCTTGAAAAGCTTAAGATTCTCTGAAGCCTTCTCCAATTTCTTCAAATGAGCATTCTTTTCATCACCTGGAAACATTGATACAAGTCATAATTTCGAGAAGGAACTTCTTTGGAGGTACTAAAATTTGCAAAACGCTACACCCCCAATAAAAATAAATAAATAAGTTACCACCTATCAACAAAATTCATTATTTACTAGGTTGAGATTACCAAATAGTTAAACAAAATTAAGTTATTACGACTACAGATCTTGTTTTTGATGAGTTGTTGATTACTTGATACACCACTTTGCAAGTGATGTCATGTTGAGTAGTCTCAGTTCCACTGTGTCAATTCTTAGGCCAACTAATAGAACTTCAACTATAACAAGTACAAAAGCTATCAAAAGCAATGAAAAAAGTTTATAAGGGTTGATTGTTCTTTCAATTCAGATCAAAACTGAGTTTAATTCAGATGAACCCATTGGGTTTAGAGCCTTTGTTTCATGATAAATCAATCAAACATGAACTGATAAAACAACTCTGGAAAGAAGAAATTTATAAGAGTGAATCACTTACTTGGGTCTCTAACAGTTCCATGGACTATGTAACCTTTGGAGAGAAGCAACTTCACTAACCATGATGCCTGATATCCCCCTGCTCCTGTAACACACACCACTCTTTCCTTCTCTACCTCCATTTCTCTCTGTCAGTAAGTCTCACTGCTTTAAATATTTGAACCTTTTATAGAGGATTAGTGGCCTCCACATGAGATGAGACTTATCATGTATACATGTGTACTTTCCTTGTTTTTCAATGCCATTTGTATTTTACATTTACATTGTTTCCTTGCATGCCGTAAGATTTCTTGTAGTTATCTAGAAGAAGAATCACAAATAAATGGGGAAAGGAATTCTAATTGTCGAGGAAACCAGCGAAGTAGGACCCTCCATTTCTCTCGCGATGCGTGCACGTCCTCCAAATAAATATATAGGTCCCTACCTAACCTTTATCATGGATGGGGTCTACTATAAATGCCCCGACACCAATTAATGAGTGATTTTAACATATATAGTTGATTATATGATTCTAACGAGTCATGCATGTGTCAACACAACCAAGTCACATATTACCCAGGTTTCTATTTGGCCATTAGTAGATTGGAAAAAGGATCAGATTGTCGGCCATTTTGCTTTTCTTGGTTGGAGCTTCCCCAGTTGTTCACTATCTACCTACTACTGCTAAAGACATTTTAATATTGCTCAAGACATTTTGTGTGTTCTTATGTTTGTTGGTACTCAATCAAATCCATCACTGCTGTTCAAGGCTTGGGTTTAGATCAAATAGTTGGTTTCTATAATTGCATCTCTCCTAAAACGGCTCGTCTGTTTGATACTTCATTCTGCACATTTATTTATTGCAGATACATAGAATGATCTATTACAATAAAATTTTACAGCTAAAGAAAAGAATCTGCCTGTCAAAGCCCACATTCTTATTACCTCTATTGAAAATATGGAGAAGGAACATTGGATAGTCTATGACTAATTTGACTTGGCTGTAGCAGAATGTCCGACCGAGTGTTCGTTTCAGGACCAACCCCCCCAACATTTCCATGATTAATCGCGTTTGAAAAATCAAAATTTGAATTGCCCATACAACATTTATCATTGTTGTTATATGGGCTGCACTACACAGTTTTTGCGTCCGATTTATAATGAATCTCTGTTTGGATTGTGAAGACAAACAACTAATATACAGAGCCAAAATATTGAGTACTGACAATTTCAGTATAGCAAGGGTTGAAAATTATGCATAACTACCCATCTAATCCTTGCTTATGAAGCCCACTTGTCGATAGCTCTCAACTGAATCGACAAGGGTTTCTTCCAGGGGGCGACATTTCCAACCCAACTTCTTCAATTTCTCTGAACTCAACTTCAGTTCATTATCTACTTCAGTCAAGCTGCCAGAAGACAATTATCACGTAAACCACTAATAGACAAAGCCATAGGTCTGACAACTTCTAGTATATAACATGATTTTGCCGGAAAAACGAACCTTTCAGGATAGTTATAGCTAGGATACATGCTCTTTAGCTTAGCAACCAAATCTCTTGCACTGATATTGTATGGGGCACATATGTATCTACCATTTGCTTCAGGCTTCTTATACACTAGAAGTAGTGCTTCAGCAACATCCCGCACATCTACAACTGGGCGTGCTTTGTTTTCAGTCGTATCAGGGCCATCTGTCGTTTTGGAAATCACCATGGATTTGTAACAATATGATATAAGAAATCAAGGATCTGCATAACTGGCTCACACCAATTAACATTGCTTGAATGGTGAAAATCTCCAAATTTCACTTAACTAATCAAGATGGAATACTTACTTTGAGTGGAGAAAACTATCGCACTAAATTTTTGCACCCAATTTTTATGAATATAACCCATGAATAAAAATAAAGAAATTGAACTGCACGTGATGACAATGCTGTACATAGAAATACTTTTTATCCATGCTGATGTTGACGGCTGATTAGGAAAACAGGGTATACAAACATATATATATTAATAATGGTGATTGCTATAAGTTGGGTTTATACCTTTCAAAATTTTTAGTAGAAGCATACTACTAGAATTAACAGTAGGCTGCAACATCGGGTTAAGAATAAAGGATGGACAAACTGAGACGATGTCTAGCCCAGCCCATTGCTTTTTCCATACTCGAAAGCTTGACTCTCTGCTTCTGTTTTGGAAAGGTGATACCAATTCTGCATTGATAAGGAAGGGGTCACTATATTTATACATAGGATGATAGGAATCCAAGTGAAAGACAAGTGTTGCGATCTCTATTTAATTTGTTGCAGTCATTCTTTAAGTTCACAGGTTTATATACGTATGGACCAAGCAAGATTGCCCCTAGCTCCCATGGTGTTTTTTTTCCCAAAACATGTTTGGTGACCTCCTTGTTATGACCTGGCGTGACTTGAATAGGAAACCTTTACTCAATTAAGACAGTGCCACACCGAGCACTAAACTTGAGCATATGAATAACAAGCACTAAATTGACTATTTCTTGCAAATTAACAACATGAACAAGTGATTGGCTAAAATAACTTGAAACCCTTTTTCAATACATGGAAAGTAAAATATCTCCAAATACAAAACAGAATGAACAACTCTCATCACCACAAGTTGCTAAAAGCATAGATAAATATGTTTAATGAGACAAGTCAATTTCAAATTTCATATGCAGTTATTTATCAAATTATTCACCATAGGCAGTTAAAGAAGTAAAATCTTTCCTAAACCTGCTTAAGCTAACTACTTACCTCATTTATCCTGGAACATTCTTTGTCAGACCAACAGGATTCATCCATGACTTCATCTTTTGGCCAGTTTGGGTTCTGCCGAACAGCAGTAACAGATGATACAACAACGACCCTCTTTACTTTTGCCACAGAACATGCTCGTAAGACGTTAATTGTACCCACCACAGCTGGCTTTATCAGTTCTACCTGTGAGGTAAATCATCAAAGAGCTTTCAGTATAAAGAACATATCAAATACTCCTACAACAGCATAATAATTGCAGCGATGCCTTAATAACATGAATACAGATATGACCTTACATTCTGATGATGGGCAATGGATCAATAGCAACTAAGAAAAATAAAAAACTTCTTAACAGATCTCAATTGTCGATGAAAGTTGGTAAAATTTTGATTTCCTATGACAATAAATCCCGAAACTAGTAAAAATACTACACAGAGTTTTAATACAAGAACACAAAATATTAATTATTTTTATTTCAAGTGTCCTAACATCAATTTCTTACCTCAGGATTGGCAACACTACCTGCAGGAACTGGACTTGCAACATGGAAGACTCCAGTGCATCCTGCAATGGCAGCGCAAAGATCATCATAGTCCAGCAGGTCAGCCTTGAAGAGTTGCAGGCTCTCCGATGCCTCATCAAGTTTCTTCAAATGAGCATTTTTGGGGTCGCCTGTGATGATAAGAGTACAGAGTTGAAGAGAAATAGACCAATATGCAAGTAAAGTTTTTGGATAATTTTGACATCCTTAACAAGATATTCCAAATTAAAGACACAAACCCCACTCAAAACCAAACCTTTGGATGGTTAAATTGGAGGGCAATATTGGTGCAAAGTCACCAGTGGAAAAGTGCAATCAACATAATGAACTCAAGCCAATCAAATGTGGATAATGCACAAAACCTACTTATTATACTACTTATAATATATGTCAATTCATCAATTTCTTCCATAACTCTATTCATTTCTATTGAAATTGTTAGAGAAAAATATATGCATACTACTCTTTGCACTTTGTTTCTCTTCATATCACCTTTTGAATTTTTTTACCAGAGATCAATATCCAAACTCAGCCGAACAGTGAATAACCATCATTTCACTATCAAGTGAACAAGTGAAAAATAAAATTATTTAGGAAGAGTTAGATGAACCCAAAAAGAAAAATTGAAAGAACCTCACCAAGAAATAAAAAAAAAGTGGCAAACTCAGATGAACCCCAGATGAAATTTTTTCACCAATCATGAAATAAACGTGATGAACTGAAATCAGGTCTCTATTTATTTCCATAACTGTTCGAACACAAAGAATCTGAAACTTACCCAATCAAACAATAACACAAATCAAAGAAATAAACAACCCAAAATTAAGTTTAAGTTGAGAGGGACGATTACTTGGGTCTCTGACAGTTCCATGGACCATGAACCCTTTGGAGAGCAGCAACTTCACCAGCCATGAAGCTTGATATCCTCCAGCACCTGTTACACAAACCCTCTCCTTCTCTACACTCTCTCTCATCTTCTCTTCTCTTCTCTCTGTCAAAGCAAACTCACAGAGGGACAGAAAGTTTTGTCTGAAGCACAAGTAGTACCAACTACCAAGGAATGTTTGAAGTAGAATATAAGGGCATGACTTCCATATGATGTGAGTTAATCTGGTTGAGATACATTTTTAATGATTTGCACATTAATCATTCTCAGACAACCCTTTTGTTTTGTGACAATAGGATTGCACTCCATATTGCATCTAATCCATTTTTTCATGAATGAACGAAACCTATCGAAATTGATTGCCATTTGATTAAAGAGAAGATATAAGAAAGTACTATTCAGACTAAGCATGTTAAAACACTAAATTAATCACTAAAGCTTTGAGCACTTAACAATTTGATGATCTTCTTAGCAAGTTGGGTGTTACAAACATATTTGATGAAGAGTGTTAAAGAAAAAAAAGTCTACATATGTTACTGAATAAGAAAGTCAGTATAGAATATGTTAGGAAAGTCCAAATAAAATAAGAAATCTCAAGTAGAATTAGCTATACAAGCTTGTATTCAGTCAAAAATTAAAATACAATTCTTAAGTATTTTCTTTAAAACAAATCCATCACTGCTGTACAAGGATTGGGTTTAGATCAAATAGTTGGTTTCTATAATGGCATCTCTTCTAAAACGGTTCGTCTGCTTGAGACTTCATTCTGCACATTTATTTATTGTAGATATATACAATAGAATGATCTATTACAAGAAAAATTACAGCTAAAAAAAATAATCTGCCTGTCAATTCCCACATTCTTATTACCTCTATCGAAAATATGGAGAAGGAACATTGGATAGTCTATGAATACAGGTTTTGCTCACTACACATTGGAGAAGGAACATTCTTATTACCTCCATCATTGTTGTTATATGGGCTGCACTACACAGTTTTTGCTCCGGATTTATAATGAATACAGAGCCAAAATATTGAGTATTGACAATTTCATTATAGTAAGGGATGAAAATTATGCATAACTACCCATCTAATCCTTGCTTACGAGGCCCACTTCTCGATAGCTCTCAACTGAATCCACAAGGGTTTCTTCCAGGGGGCGATGTTTCCAACCCAACTTCTTCAATTTCTCTGAACTAAACTTCAGTTCATCGTCTACTTCAGTAAAACTGCCAGAAAACAATTATCAAATAAACCACTAATAGACAAAACCATAGGCCTGACAACTTCTAGTATACAACATGATTTTGCTGGAAAAAAAACCTTTTCGGATAGTTATAGCTAGGATACATGCTCTTTAGCTTAGCGACCAAATCTCGTTCACTGATATTGTATGGGGCACATATGTATCTACCATTTGCTTCAGGCTTCTTATACACTAGAAGTAGTGCTTCAGCAACATCCTGCACATCTACAATTGGGCATGCTTTGTTTTCGGTAGCATCAGGGCCATCTGTTGTTTTGGAATCACCAAGGATTTGTAACAATAAGATATAAGAATCAAGGATCTGCATAACTCGCTCACACCAATCAACATTGCTTGAATGGTGAAATCTCCAAATTTTACTTAACTAATCAAGATGGAATACTTACTTTGAGTGGAGAAAATCATCAGACTAAATTTTTGCACCCAATTTTTATGAACATAACACATGAATAAAAATAAAGAAATAGAACTGCAGGTGACGACAATGCTGTACATAGAAATACTTTTAATCCATGCTGATGTTGATGGCTGATTAGAAAAAAGGGTATACGAACATATATGTATTAATAATGGTGATAGCTATAAGTTGGGTATATACCTTTCAAAATTTCTAGAAGCAGCATACTACTAGCATTAACAGTAGGCTGCAACATCGGCCCAAGAATAATGGATGGGCAAACTGAGATGACGTCTAGGCCATTGTTTTTTCCATACTCGAAAGCTTGACTCTCCGCTTCTGTTTTGGAAAGGCGATACCAATTCTGCATTGATAAGGAAGGGGTCACTGTATTTATACATAGGAATCCAAATGATAGATAAGTTACGGCATGTGCACCAAGAAACTACTACTATGGCAATCACTTTGCAAGATTATTTCCCAACTTGGAAACTCTGGAGCTTGATCTAATTAGCTTTTCTATTGAGGATTTGAATAAACTTTTCGTTTCTATTGATGATCTAATGAGCGAACGAATGAACGATTGTATTTGGTTGATCATTTTTTTTATTAGTATACAGGTTTAGGGATCCTTCAAACCCCTGCATGCTTTCCAAAAAAATAAAATTTGTTGCAGTCATTCTTAAGTTCACAGGTTTATACACGTATGGACCAAGCAAGATTGTCCTTAGCCCCTACGGTGTTCTTTTTTTACAAAACAGGTTTGATGACCTCCTCGTTATACCTGGTGTGACTTGAATAGGCAACCTTTACTCAATTAAGAGCGGTGCCACACCGAGCACTAAACTTGACTATATGAATAACAAGCACTAAATTGATTGTATCTTGCAAATTAACAACATGAACAAGTGATTGACTAAAATAACTTGAAACCCTTTTTCAGCACATGGATAGCAGAATAACTACACATACAAAACAGAAATGAATGTTAATCTCATCATCACAAAGTTGCTAAAAGCAAAGATAAATATGTTTAATGAGACGAGTCAACATCAACTTTCATATGCAGTTATTTATATAATGCTTCACCATAGGCAGTTAAAGAAGTAAAATCTTTCCTAAACCTGCTTAAGTTAACTACTTACCTCAGTTATCCTGCAACATTCTTTGTCAGACCAACAGGATTCGTCCATGACTTCATCTTTTGGCCAGTTTGGGTTCTGCCGAACAGCAGCAACAGCTGATACAACAACGACCCTCTTTACTTTTGCCACAGAACATGCTCGTAAGACATTAATTGTACCCACCACAGCTGGCTTTATCAGTTCTACCTGTGAGGTAAATCATCAAAGAGCTTTCAGTATAAAGAACATATCAAATACTCCTACAACAGCATAATAATTGCAGCGATGCCTTAATAACATGAATACAGATATGACCTTACATTCTGATGATGGGCAATGGATCAATAGCAACTACGAAAAATAAAAAACTTCTTAACAGATCTCAATTGTCGATGAAAGTTGGTAAAATTTTAATTTCCTATGACAATAAATCCCGAAACTAGTAAAAATACTATACAGAGTTTTAATACAAGAACACAAAATATTAATTATTTTTATTTCAAGTGTCCTAACATCAATTTCTTACCTCAGGATTGGCAACACTACCTGCAGGAACTGGACTTGCAACATGGAAGACTCCAGTGCATCCTGCAATGGCAGCGCAAAGATCATCATAGTCCAGCAGGTCAGCCTTGAAGAGTTGTAGGTTCTCCGATGCCTCATCAAGTTTCTTCAAATGAGCATTTTTGGGGTCGCCTGTGATGATAAGAGTACAGAGTTGAAGAGAAATAGACCAATATGCAAGTAAAGTTTTTGGATAATTTTGACATCCTTAACAAGATATTCCAAATTAAAGGCATAAACCCCACTCAAAACCAAACCTTTGGATGGTTAAATTGGAGGGCAATATTGGTGCAAAGTCACCAGTGGAAAAGTGCAATCAACATAATGAACTCAAGCCAATCAAATGTGGATAATGCACAAAACCTACTTATTATACTAATAATATATGTCAATTCATCAATTTCTTCCATAACTCTATTCATTTCTATTGAAATTGTTAGAGAAAAATATATGCATACTACTCTTTGCACTATGTTTCTCTTCATATCACCTTTTGAATTTTTTTTTACCAGAGATCAATATCCAAACACAGACGAACAGTGAATAACCATCATTTCACTATCAAGTGAACAAGTGAACAATAAAATTATTTAGGAAGAGTTGGATGAACCCAAAAAGAAAAATTGAAAGAACCTCACCAAGAAAATAAAAAAAAAAGTGGCAAACTTAGATGAACCCCAGATGAAATTTTTTCACCAATCATGAAATAAACGTGATGAAATGAAATCAGGTCTCTATTTATTTCCATAACTGTTCGAACACAAAGAATCTGAAACTTACCTAATCAAACAATAACACAAATCAAAGAAATAAACAACCCCAAAATTAAGTTTAAGTTGAGAGGGACGATTACTTGGGTCTCTGACAGTTCCATGGACCATGAACCCTTTGGAAAGCAGCAACTTCACCAGCCATGAAGCTTGATATCCTCCAGCACCTGTTACACAAACCCTCTCCTTCTCTACACTCTCTCTCATCTTCTCTTCTCTTCTCTCTGTCAAAGCAAACTCAAAGAGACACAAAAAGTTTTGTCTGAAGCACAAGTAGTACCAAGGAAAGTTTGAATAGAGAATCAACAAAGGTCTCCAAAAACTCTCCAAACCAAACGGACAAGCGTTTCATTTGTGGACATTGGTTGCGTATCTCGAAGCAGACCTAACTATTTGGATCTTGGGCCGGCATTTTTATCGGCCTTTCTATTTATCGTTTCCTTGTCACGCAGCAATGTCTGCACAGTTGCCGATTCGGACTGGATTGCAATTTCAAGCCCAATGAACTCGTTTTTCTCCTTATTTAGATGAAGGCTTTTTTTTCGTCGGGAGTTGTTAAGTATTTCCAATTATTTGGTTTTGTTTCATTAACTTTTTGTTGCAACGATATTTTGGAATATTTTGATTTTGTTGCACGATCTAAAATATGTACTACCGAGTTACCATTTTTATCAATCATTTCACGGTTAAATTTAGTTGTTATAAGCATTAATTTATTTTTGACTAAAAAATAAAAGTAATTGTATCACTCAAACTAAACTCTGATCACAAATTATTAACTTTCAAATTTACGTATAAAAATCAAAGATACACTAACCATTGTAAAAAAATTCTACAATAAATAGTAAACACTATGCTAGGTTGTGTAATAGAAATAAGAAATATGTCTTTAAAAAATCTTCTAAAATCACACTGCAAACAAAATTATCTCTTCTCTATGCATCTAATCTAAATTGCATAAATGTTTTTCATTAATATGTATTAAAAAAAATAATTAATTGAGTGCATCAATTTAAAATTTATTACAACTATTATAACAAATTTGAAAAATTGTATTTAAAACCCAAAAAAAATTCCTACTTCAAAAAAATAATTATTTTATCATTTCTCCAAAGCATCAATGAACAACATGAATAAAATTAGGGACGCCAAACAATTTTTTTTTTTAAATAAAATTAGGGACATCAAATCAAATGTTCTTTCTTTCTTTAAGCTGCTTCTTCCTTTTAAAAATATAAGACATTATGGTTTTTTACTTTTATGCTAACTAAATAAAGTCATCAAAATGGGGTCGTAGTCTTTGATCACACTCATTATGCGTGCCTGATCTTCTCTATCATGTATACAAGTGTAATTTCCTAGTTTTTCAATGCCATTCGTTTGTAGTTATCTAGAAGAAGAATCACAAATAGACGTAAGAATCACAAATAAATATAGAGTGAGGTTAGAAAATTAGGTCTAGTAATCATGTTTTGCAATCAGAATGATGTGGCATCGTTAGAAGATATTTTTTACAACCTCGAAATAAACATAAATTCTTTGAAAATTTATCATTATTTCGAAATCACGTCACGTCACACTGATTGCAAAACATGGTTGCAAAATCCTGATTTTCTAACATTTTTGATAAATATATTGATCCCTACCTTGATAAATGCCCCAAGACAACAAAATTAAGTACGTGGCTTAAATGGCTAATTATGAGTTGTCTTACCTAAATAACAGGGTTGAATAACGATTAATGAGTGATTTAAACACGTACAGTCAAGATGAGCCCCTACAAGACCCATACTCACACATATGGTAAATTTGTCTTTACCCGTTTGACAATATTTGAAACGTTACATTGTTTCAATTTGTATGCACAATCTATAATCCTTTTCTGCAAATTATATGATTCTAATGAATCGTGTGTTAATACAGGTTTCTATCTAGCCCATTAGTAGATTGGAAATGGATTAGAGTGGCGACCATTTTTCTTTTCTTAGCTGCAACCTCCCCAGTTGGTGACTATATACCTATTGTTGCTCAAGACATTTTGTGTGTTCTTATATTTGTTAGTACACAATTTGTTAAAAGAAAGAAAATCTACATATGTTATAGAATAGAAAAATCGGTATAAAATATGTTAGAAAAGTCAGAATAGAATAAGAAGTCTTAGGTTTCTTGTTTTCATAAGGTTAGGTCAGAGTTAGTTATATAAGTTTGTATTTGGGTCAATAATTAAATACAACAATAATACAATTCTCAATTATTTTCTTTACATGGTATCGGAGCAGAACATTCAGTCAAGAATTAAAATATTTTCTTTATATAAGCTCTGATAACACACAAAACATTCTATTTTTTTCATCATTTTTCTCAACAGTTCTTGTCTGATATAAGACTTTCGTTTGGAGAAGATGATTGGGATATCAACTTAGTTTGATGGTTTGTACTATCTGGACGACACCACCACCACAACTTTCACCACTTGTCACATCACTCACGACAACAACTTTGTGTTATGGCACAACCGCCTAGGTCACCTTTAAGACAAAACTCTTCATATTCTTTCTGTCTCTTTTTGCGATGGTGTTTTCAATAAATGTGTTATTCATCCTTTAGCCAAACAAACTATAAATAAATTTATTTCATCTCATATTTCGAGTACTACTCATTTTTCCTTATTACATGTTGACATTAGGGAAGAATATCACATTGCTTCCCTTTTTAGAGCGCGTTATTTTCTCACCATTGTTGATGATTATACACGATGTACTTGGTTTGTCTTATGAAACACAAGTTTGACACACGCACACTCTTAATTTCATTCATTAATTATATTGAAAACCAAATTTCTTCCAAAATTCAAACCATTCGCAGTGATAATGGATTTGAATTTTCCCTCCCAGATTTTTATGCTTCAAAATGCATTACCCATGAAACTTCTCATGTCTCTATGCTCCAACAAAATGGAGTGGCAAAACGCTAACATAAACATCTTTGAATGTCACTCGTGCTCTTTTGTTTCAAGCACATCTCCCAAGACATTTTTTAAGAGAAACAATTTTCACCACTGCCTATTTCATTAATCGCACACCGTCATTTGTTCTTAAAGCAAAACGTTTTTTGAATTTTTCTATAACAAACCACCCACCTACTCTCACATTTGAGTCTTTGGTTGTTTATGTTTCGCTTCCACACAAGACCAACGTCCTAGCAAATTTGATGCTCGTTCAAGTCAATGTGTCTTTCTTGGATACCCTTATGGGCAAAAAAAGATATAAAGTCTATGATCTCACCTACAAAAAAGGTCATTGTTTCTCGTGACATCATCTTTCATGATGAGACTTTTTCTTATTTTTCTGAAAAATGCACAATCACCTCGCTGACTGGTCCGACACACTTCCCCCACCGGTCGCCTATGCTCCATTTTTTTAATCCCCCAACGGTGTTTTTCTCTGATAGGTCGAACCACTCCCGCCGATCGGTTGCCCAATCCGACACCACCGTCACCGATCGGTCGGAAACCCCGAAACTCCAACCCCAACCGATCACCCTTGCTCATGTTCCACCGTTAGACCCCCCTCTCCCACCTCGCATTTCCACTTGTGCCACCAATGAACCATCTTATCTTCAACAATATCATCTTGATGCTCGGTTGCCTTTCCGATTGTCCCACTCATCTGCTTCTAACATTGGGCCTTCTACAGGTATTGTTTACCCCCTTTCTAATTTTCTTTTCTATGACCATTTATCTACCTCTCACAAGGCTTACACCACTTATTTTTCTTTAGTCAAATAACCCACCGGTTTTATGCATGCTATGCAGGATCCAAGGTGGCGTCAAGCCATCAGAAGTGAGATTAATGCTCTAGAAACCAATAACACTTGGACTTTACAGCCTATTCCTCCTGGCAAATATCAGGTTGGTTGTAAATGGGTCTATAAGATCAAACTTAATCCAAAGGGTAGTGTTGAGTGCTACAAATTATGTCTTGTGGCTAAAGGATACAATCAAGTTGAAGGTATTGATTACAAGGAGACATTTGCTCCTGTTGCTAAATTGACTACTGTCCGTTTTTTCCTTGCTCTTGGAGCCACACAGGGTTGACATTTATATCAACTTGATGTCAACAATGTTTTTTCTTTATGGTGATCTTTTTTAGGATGTGTACACGAGTCTTCCTTCTGAATTCGACCGAAAGGGGAAGACTTGAGTATGCAAGTTGAACAAGTCTTTATATTGTCTCAAACAAGCCTCGAGACAATGGTTCCTTAAGTTATCAAATGCTCTCATATCAGCAGATTACAATCAGTCTAAGGCTGATTACTCATTATTCGTCCGATCCAAGGGTAACATTTTTACTGCAATTCTCGTATATGTTGATGATGTAATATTGATAGGTAATGATCTCCAATACATTGAAGAAACAAAACACTTTCTAGTTGCAAAATTCAAGCTTAAAGATTTAGGAAAATTGAAATATTTCCTTGACATTCAAGTCGCGAGGTCATCCAAGGGGATTATTTTATCTCAACAAAAATATGCACATGAAATATTGAAGGACACGGGGTATGTTGGAGTAAATCCTTACGTTATCCTATGCGTCAAAACTTGGTGCTCACACAGAATGATGGAGATTTACTACCCAATCCTGCAACGTACTGCAAGCTCGTTAGAAGGTTGATATACTTAATGATCACGAGACCAGATTTGGTTTATTTTGTACATCTCGTAAGTCAGTTTTTGGACAAGCCCAGAATATCACATTTAAATGTTGCACACAAGGTCTTGAGTTATATTAAGGTTTCATCAGGACAAAGTATTTTTTTCTCTTCCGCCAGCTCATTATAGTTGAAAGCTTATTATGATGTAAATTGAACTAGATGTAGAGATACTACGAGATCCATTACATATTATTGTGTCATGCTTGGCGATTCACCAATTTCTTGAAAAACTAAGAAACAAACTACAGTGGAAATATCTACAACTGAAGTAGAATATAAGGCCACGACTTCCACATGATGTGAGTTAAACTGGTTGAGGTGCATTCTTAATGATTTGCACATTAATCATCCTCAGACAACCCTCTTGTTTTGTGACAACAGGGTTGCACTTCATATTGCATCTAATCCGTTTTTTCATGAACGAACGAAACATATCGAAATTGATTGCCATTTGATTAAAGAGAAGATATAAGAGAGTACTATTCAGACTAAGCATGTTAAAACACTAAATTAATCACTAAAGCTTTGAGCACTTATCAATTTGATGATATTTTTAGCAAGTTGGGTGTTACAAACATATTTGATGGAGAGTGTTAAAGGATAAAAGTCTACATATGTTACTGAATAAGAAAGTCACACTACTACAAATATAGGCTTGCATAGCGCTTAAAAATAGGCTTAGATAGAGTTTTTTAGCGCTATCTAAGCTACCGCTATGGTAGCTTAGATAGCGCTCAAAAAAGCGCTATGCAAGGCGCGTACTTGAATAGCGCTTTAAAATCCGCTATCTGAGCGTTTTTTTTTTTTAATTAACTTCAATAGCGCCTTCTAAAGCGCTATGTAAGCGCTAATTTTTTTAAATTAGCTTGAATAGCGCTTTGTTAAGCGCTATTTAATTCAAATGATTTTTTAAAATTAGATTTGTTTATCTGCTAAGATAGCGCGTAAATAAGCGCTATGGAAGTAATTAGATTGTTCTTAGATAGCGCTTAAAGAAGCGTTATTGTAGTATATATGTTAAACTTAGATAGCGCTAATTTGAGCGCTATATAAGTTATTTGATTTGTTTTTCTATTTTTCCGATACCGATTTTCTGGGCTAAATATAATATTTAATATAATAATGACAACGTTCAATCAATCAATAAAGACACAACATGATAACTAACTATTTCTCATTCATTCAAAATATAATTTAAGCATTCATACAAAATTGTTAATATGCTATCATATATATACACCAGCTTTTTTGGCCACGAAATGAAATGGCCAACAGCTTCTCCTACAGTCCTAACTTCGTCTGTACATTGCGGCACCGCTGAATGTTTCTCAAACTCTACCGCCACTTCAAATTGTATCCTCGCATAACCTGAAATTGCATCATGGCATTGTATAAGTATAACAACACACACACACACACTAAGTCGGTATATAAATCTTAACCTGAAATATAAGAACACACCTATTATTGCTACTATATATATGCAAACCACTGCCAAACACAAAGGGTTTTGTATCAGTAAGATAAATGTAAATGACTAAAGGTCCAACTATATTTCTTGATAGCAGCCTTCTCAACTAATATATATATATATATATAGTAGCCGTAATAGGTGTGGAACTTACCCCAGAATAACCAATTCCAACGAGCTCAAGAACTCCGGGAACTAAAGGAAGCCTATCAATGGCCTGCAGAAACAGAATGCACAAGGACAAGATTAATCACAAGAAGATGATGAAGATTGTGAAAACATTTGAGAACTACATTGAGAAGGATGGCCATGAGGAGGCCGAACAGGTGCTCTCATACCTGCAATATATCATCAGACGGTGTCAATTCTATATGAGTGAAATTATCAAGCTTCAACATTCAGCTAGTAAGCGAAACAATACTAACCTTATTGTAGGTCACTAGTATTATGAGCTTCTAATTAGGAGATTCTGGGTTAGCACAATAGTTTATAACATGTAAAAAACTTCAGAAAACAAAATGTTGCCAAGTAGTCTACTGACAACCCTTCTGATAGTATAGAGGTGATAAGACTCTGAGACACTAAATTGTGAAGGAGGCATGGAATGACAATTAGTAAATGACAACAGAAGTTCAAATGAAAGATGGAAGCATATAGCAACATAACCACATCAGAAATCAAGTACAAACTGATATAACCACCGATAAGAAATGTTACCCTTGTAATGAAAAGCTAGAGTTCACACAACTACCAGTTTAGCATGTCAAACATTACTAAACAGGGGTAATTACGGGAATCTTGTTTAAGTAATACAAGTTGACAACATTGTTCATGGATGCTTACAAGAAATGCTACCCTCGTAATGAAAAGCTAAAGCGGTCACACAACTATCAGTTTAGCATGTCAAACATTACTACAACAGGTAATTACAGGAGTCTTAGAGAAGTTGAAAACATTGTTCATGGATGCTTAGGCAAAAAATTTAATAGCTTTGTTAACCATCAGATGAAGAAACGTTATACATGTGAAGGTCTGGTCCATTTTCCATCAACCCAGTCATAATGAAGCCTCAAATCAGAATGCCCAAACTCCAATTCTTCATTCTTCTCCTTGAGGTGGACAGAGTACATCTTGTCGCTAACAACCTTTGAAATCACACCAGACCACCATCCATTACTGTACCTAGCATCAACTTCCTCAGACTGACTGAAACAGTCAACATCCGGATGGGCAGGGGGCTCATGCCTGATGTGCAAATTATCCACTTCTTCTCTCAACAGTTCATTTTCGTTGCACTTGTACTCCACTAAGTATTTATCATCTCCAGCTGATTGAACAATCACTCCAGTAAACCAAGCACCAACAGAACCCTCAGCTTCACTACTGACTTCTACAAGCATCCCTTCTTTAAACTCCACTGCTGACTTAGATGAATTTGCATTCTCACTGGTTACCATCACTGATGGCGCATTCTGTACCAAGAAACCTCAGGAATTCAGAAACAAATTAAACCAAGGAAACAGAAACAAGATATCCAATAACCATAAACTAGGATAGACAACAGTAACTTTTGAATTATCAAAGATCCAATATCCTAACCCAAGCACTATGTAATACACTACTAAAGCATGATCTTAACACATCTCATATACTAGGGTATTGACTCAACATTCTTCATGAGCATTCATATTCATATGTTATTACATGCAAGTATGTACCCTACAAGGCTACAACAGTTCTCATAGAACTGTATCATTCTGCGTGCCTTTGACATGCCTTTACGAGTTCACTCTGCATGTCTCAAGCAACCCACTTGCTCATTTCCACAATCAACTATGAGAACTGCTAGTGTGCCTCGGGTAATGCTAAATGTTATTAAACTTCCTACTACTTCGTAGACAGGCTCATCTAAAAAACCTAGAAACCTATCTTATGCCTTTAAATGCAAGGAAGTACTACTAAAAAGACAAGTACACAGGATACAGAAGCACTCAGCAACTAAGAACTTAAGTGAAAATCAACAACTACAAGCTTAAGTGAAACTCAACAACTAAATCAACGTGGAAAATTCTAAAAATGAAGTTAAAAGCCAAACCTTGATCTTAGAAGCATCATTGTCCTGTTGTTCGTTCTGCACATTACTGTTATGTTCATCCATGTCAGCAACGATCTGAGCATTTGCCTGCAATTCACATTATTTTGTTTTAAAAAACAGCTTAAATAGACTCAAGAGAATGTATTTTTCGGCAAAACTGAATACCATCTACTCATTTTTAGAATTTTATTATGATTTATGAGCATGTTATAAACCTCAAGTAACTATATTACAAAACTAAAACTGAACAAACCAAAGAAATTTTAAATATCAAAGAAAAATTGGAAATACCAATTTACCTTGGGAGCAGCCTTTTTTGGCCTTTTATGTTGCGAACCAGAGTTATTCGGCTTTTCCATTAGTTTCCGGGCCATGATGAGAGCCTGCAGATCAATTTCCTTCTGTTGCAACTCTTTCCTCTTCTTAGTTACCTCATCCAATTGCTGCTCCAATGTATCAGTGTCCAAGTTTTCATCTACCTTAAAGGAACCACGGATATCCATATCAGGAACTCTTGTCTCTTGCTGCAAGTTTTGTACAAGAACAGCAATACCGAAGAGGTCATTACATGTCAATTATTAGTACATTTTTCAGCAATTGAAGCAACAAACACAATCACACAACAAATGGAAAGAAAATAACAAATACATTAACAAAATCAATTGTCAATTCCTGGGTTTCTTGTATTGAACTTGATAGAACTAGTTTGATCTTCAATTGATATCATAACTACATTATCATATAAGAGATCTCCCTTCTAATTACCCTCATGATTAGGAGAACACCCTAAAAGAGCAGCCTATATTGAATTTCCCTCCTTCTAGATAACCTGCCGTATATTCATTATCATATAAGAGATCTCCCTTTCATTTCAAACCCGTGCCTCACAATACAGTCAATAAAAGGCAGGAGAGGAACAGAAACATACCGAGCCATACCATAGACCATGATATACCGTTCCACAAGAACCTGCAGTTCATTAATGACATAACTAGGATGAGAAGAACATTATGGGAAAGTTCATGAAAAAGGATGAATTTAAAATCATGCTGCTATGATTTCCAGTTATTAGCGGCGAATCTACTAAAATTGCTTGTAAAGATGAAACTTAGCAGAAAATTGTATTCTCTAACTGCATTAATAAGGTGTAGACAGAATCTGCAGAAGATGCAGAGATTACTACCTTGTCCAATCTGTTCTCCAATTGTCAAGTCCTCCCATAAGATTTCATAATCTAAGCAATCGGTTTCCATGTCAACTTTTTGAACAGCACTACTATTAGTACTGCCACTACTGCTCACACTACTTGTGCTGTTAACATTGAAAGAAGAGGACCATGACCCTGAAGCCTCATTATGGCCTGACCTGTTGAATTTCCCCACGTGTGTTTCTGGCTTCACAAGAGATTCAGTACTTCTATGATGAGCAGCGTCATTTTCTTGATCGTGATTCATCCAGGGCCAGCCAAATCGGGTGGTTATTGCTTCTGATGCATCACGTTCATTACCTTTCCATGGCCACGACATCCCCTTCTTACTAATCCATGCTTCTGCCTTAATACCAGCCTTCAAGGGATTCTATGTTTACATTTGCCAATTGAGCTACGTTTATCTTTGCTCTCACCATGATATGTCCAAACCTTATATGTATTGTCAATACCATGACACATTAAATGCTTGTGCAACTTCATTTGACCACTAACCTCTTTTACATTTAAACATTTTCGACACGGACATTTAATGAACATTGGATTTTTAGCATTCTTAGTTGCATAAGCACAAAACTCTTCCACCCCTTTCTTGTACTCTTCAGATAATCGATCCGCATTTACCCATTCTCGATCCATTAAAAACAATACTACAAAAAAACATCAATACATCAATCTCCATTGCCATGAATCCACATTTTTTACTTGTTCTTTCCACTCTTGGGACTTAGCAAGATTCTTACTAACACACAATTGTATGAACAGTCACTTTAATTAGTGGAAGCTAAGCATAAAATATTTATATTTGTCCAATCTATCATACACAAAGAGAAGACAAAGATCGAATCCAAACAATTTCGTAACAATAAATCATAGAGAAATGACTTAGAAACCTGTCGGAATCAAAATATGAAGAAACATATACGGATTACTACATTTTCATTTTGAATAAGTTATATTAATACACTCTGTCACAATTTGATTGAAAGATTTTTTCAACAAAACAGTCCATATATCTTTGAAACAATAATTCATTCATACGAGTATAACTACACATTTTAATAACACATTCATTCCATTCCATTAGATACTACACATGAAACACTAATATGACAGCATTTTGAACATAAAACTATATGCCTATAACTCAAAAACAATAAAAATATGCATTAGATGCTCACTTCCTCAGTAGACAAAAATAGGCTAATAATCAGTTAATCACACACAAAACACAAACAAACAAACAAACAAACAAACAAAAAAAAAAAAAAAAAAAAGCAAGAAGAAGCAAGAGAGACGAAATGAGATGGAGAGACGAACATTAGATGCTCACTTCCTCAGTAGACTTTGAAAGACTGATTAGTCCATTAGCCGAATTTTAACTTTTAATTGAACTTGTATTAGTCGAAAATGTTTAAATTTCAGTCTGATCTTTCTATTTCAATGGAGATGCTCTTAGGATTTGGAGTACTCACTGAGGTTGATGGAAGTAGTATGTCTTTTGATTTCTCCATCTCATTTTGTCGCAGTCATTGAGATTTTTTTTTGCCAACAAAACACAAACACAAAACACAAAACACAAAACACAAAACACAAAACACAAAACACAAAACACCAACAGTGACTGAGTGAGAGTTGAGCGAGAGAGACGAACCTGGTCCTTACCCTGTGACTCCTCGGTTCCTCGCCTCCTCTGGTTCCTCGCCTGAGTCGCCTCCTTCCTCAGTTCCTCGCCTCCTCTGGTTCCTCGCGTCCTTCCTCGGTTCGTCGCCTCCTCGATCTGGTTCGTCGCCTCCTCGCCTCGGTTCCGTGCCTCCTATCGCCTCTCTGTGTGTTTGAAAAAATGGCAAAAGCAAAACCAAAAAACATGTTGTCGAGATTTAGGTTTTTATTAGGGCTTGTGATATTAACCGTCCGATCGTATCAAGATCTGAAAAAACGAGATTTAATTTGATATTTGATTTTTTTTTTTAATTATTAGGCTATAGGATAAAGCGCTATACAAGAGGTAAGTAGCATAGCGCTTTAAAAGCGCTATGCAAGCACTTTAAAAGCGCTATGGTAGTTTTGGTAACGTTTTTTCACATAGCGTTTTTTAAAGCGCTATCTAAGACATAAATAAGATAGCGCTTAACTGAAAAAAAAAATTAAAAGCGCTATTGTAGCGTTTTTTTTTTTTTTTTTTTTTTAAAGACAAATAAGCGCTATCCTAGCGCCCACTTGGATAGTTCTTTAAAAAGCGCTATCTAAGTGGCGTTACCTAAGCTAATATTGTAGTAGTGTGCCATGTGGCTTTGAGACCTCCATGAACGATCAACTCCTTTCGCTGGATGTGCAAACTATTTGTCTCACAACTCATTGTTCATTAATTGTAAATCGGTCAACGAAGTTTTCAACCAATTCAAGGGCCAAGACTTCGGCAAAAGGTTTTACAATGGAAATGATTTTAATGGACAATTGCTAGAACATGTCCATCAAAGCCTTCTAGCAAGCACTGTCCACCGTGTTAGGTTAAACCAATCAATTATAAGGAAACAACCCCCAACTACGGAGAAATTTAACTAGGAATTAGAAAGAAAGAATAAAATGTGCATGCCTTGCTTTAGGAACATGTATTCACTCTCACTAGTCACAAATCTTTGTATCAAGAAGCCAAGAGGAGGTAGTAAACTTGTTTAAAGTGCTAATCACGGAGGCGAGACGATGATGGATAAATTAAATTTTTTTAAAGCTTTTGAGGTTTATATGCCAAATTTAATTCCCTCAGGGGCCTACACCATATCATATCATGCACTTGGTGGAAATTGATGAAGAGATTAATTTCCTTGCAGTTTCTGTTGTATGTATCAAAGGATTTATCCCTGCTAATCAAACAATGTACAAAACTGTTTGCTTGTGATCAGTATACAAGAATTTTCGAGTATACGAACATATATATATATTAATAATGGTGATAGCTATAAGTTGTTGGGTATAGACCTTTCAAAATTTCTAGAAGCAGCATACTACTAGCATTAACAGTAGGCTGTAACATTAACAACATGAACAAGTGATTGACTAAAATAACTTGAAACCCTTTTCAGCATATGGATAGCAGAATAACTGCACATACAAAACAGAAATGAATGTTACTCTCATCATCACAAGTTCCTAAAAGCAAAGATAAAATATGCAAGTTATTTATATAATGCTTCACCATAGGCAGTTAAAGAAGTAAAATGTTTCTTATTACCTCAGAGTTATCCTGCAACATTCTTTGTCAGACCAACAGGATTCGTCCATGACTTCATCTTTTGGCCAGTTTGGGTTCTGCCGAATAGCAGCAACAGCTGATACAACAACGACCCTCTTTACTTTTGCCATGGAATAACACGCTCGAATGCACCAACTCTTTATTGCATCGATATTTTGAAATGTTTTAATTTTGCTATACAATAAAAAATATATAAATTTTTTCATTTATAAGTATTAATTTACTCTTGACTAAAAATAAAAATACGCTAACCATCGTAAACACTATGCTAAGTTGTGTAATAGAAATAAAAATACGTCTGAAAAAATCTTTTAAAACCACATTGCAAACAAAATTTCTCTTATTTATGCCTCTAATCTAAGCTGCAGAAAAATATGTGTTCATCAATATGTATTAAAAAAATATTTAAGTAATTGCATCAATGTAAAAATTATTGCAACTATTATAACAAATTTGGAAAACATTTGTAATTAAAACCAAAAAAAAAAAAAAAAATCCTACATCAAATAATTATTTATTTGTATAATTTCTACAAAGTCCTCAATAAAAAACATGAGTACCTCTCTTGGTAATTAATCAAAATTGTTTTAGCGTTTATAAGATGCAATTTGGTATACCAAGTAATTTTTAAAATTTAAATCTAACTAATAAAATGGGGGGAATTGAGTAAAACATTAATGTACATATAACCAAGGATTGTGATTTCGTTTTTCGAGCTAACTTCGTTTTCTGATTTTAGAAATATTTAGGTGTGTAAAGAAAAAACGTAAAAATTTCGAGAATAAATGAAACATATAATGAATTTCGAGAGTATATTAAATATGTGAAAAAATAATATGCAAGTAAATGAATGTATTAAACACATTAAATGAAAACCAAAATATCTATAATTAGAAAATCAAGGGATAGTTTAAAAAATCAATATATAAATAGAAGAAGTAATAATTAGGAAATTAGGAGATGATTTTAAAAATCAATAAATAATTAGAAGAAGAAAAAAACTTGAAATTTACAAAAAAATCCTCGAAAAAATATAAATTTTAGTAGCCAATTTTTGTAATTTTACGAAAAAACGAAATCCTAAAAAAAAAAAAAAACCCTATTTCACATTTTTTTTCGTAATTTTAAAAAAAACAAAATTTCGGTTAATTTCGCGAAATCACAATCCTTGCATATAACAACTTCCTTATCTTCCTTATTTCTTTCTTTCTTTTAAGCTCCTTCTTAGTTCTTTCCTTTGAAAACTATAATACATGTTTTTTTTTTTTTTTTTTGTACTTTTATGCTAACTAAATAAAGTCATCAAAATGGGGTATTAGTCTTTGATCATAGTCATTATGCATGCATGATCTTCTCAATTACAAGTTCAAGTCCAGGTCTGAGATGTGTTTACGACTTACAAGGCCAAGTCCATGTTCAATGGAACGCCTCTCAGGAAGTCAGGTCTGAGTAATGAGGATGGGGCAATTGTGGCGAGCTAAAACTTTTGTACTCAATCAAGAAAAAATTGTACCAACATGGAAACTTTGCAAAGTTCTTTGAACGAAACTAATGTTAATATTTTTATTTCTTTGAGTAAAAACAAATTAATTTTTAAATCAAAGCAAAGACTTCCTTTCGCCTATTTTATATTTGTTTCAATGTTAAATAGAAATTTAGACTTTTATTTATTTATTATTTCAAAGAGCATTCAATTAAAACTTAAATAAAACTACCCTTGCATGCGGCCCAATTTTTTGTTTTGGTTATATCACTGGTAAAGTCGTCATGTACCCTCGTATTGATTGTAAATCAATTTTCTTGACAAGTAATAAAGGTATGGCATTCTAGAAAAAAAAAAAAAAATACTACCCTTGCAAAATACTATAAAGAAACAGTCACTTCCCTTACTTTTTGTTATGACAGATCATTAGCAAGTCTAGCCGGTTTGGTTTGCTTGCTTGATCGACTTATTTACACATTTTGTCTCTTCTCTTTAAAATTCACTACAAACACTTTAAAGAAGAAAGACAAAAAAATAATTTTAACTAGTTAGGCAAGCAAACGAGGCCAACTTACCAAACCAACTAGAATTTTTACATTACTAACAATTCTTACCAAATTCTGAAAAAATTGTGCAATGAACTTAGATGCTCCAAAAAATCTGATGTCGTTGTAGCTTCAAATTAGGAAAGAAACAAAAACCTCCATGACAATAACAATTCTATGAAGAAAAATGGACTTTACCATGCTTCCCTCATCTATTTAGATTGTGACGTTGATACTTTCATGCTCATATGTCCTGCTTAAAGACACCTTATTTATATTATTTTGATTAGGATTGGCAATCCATTGGTCTTGTTTGGAATGTGCATGTGTGACTTGTGTTTTTGTTATTAGAGGTAGTCGTCTTAAATTTGGCATACCTATACTCAATTTGAGATATTTACCAAAAAAATAATAAAGAGTGGGTCCAGTAAATCAAATATTTGAATAAATTACAATAATAAAAAACAAAATATGTTGGGAGAATTATTTATTAAAGGAAAAATTCTAGAGAGCCTGATCCGAAATCAATGATTTGTATTTGGAAGGGTGGTTTGCATCATAATAGGACTAACTACTTTTCTTCAACTTCTCCAATCTCATGAAGAAAAGGGTAGGGTGATCTGATCATGTCCAGACCACTCTCTCAAGTTCAAATCAATGTTCTGTGACTAGGCTCGGTAAAAGCTCTATTATTAAAATTTCAAGATTTGAATAACACAGCTCGACAATTATGACTTGGAATTTTGTTAATACAATGGTTTGTGAACTATGTTTGTCAAGTACAATTGCTTATGATCTCATAACACATAGGTTTGTAACCAATAAGCTTAAACTTAATCTCGTTAATAAAGTGTTAGTGTTTGTATTGATCTAGGCAGTCAAGTTGACATTACAAACCCTTAGTTTGAATTGATAGGATTTTATATATTAAATTAATTTTACGTTCTAGCTCACATGATTAGACCAAGCCAGCAATCAAGTGAGTGCAATTGACTTGAATTATATTATGGTTTATGTAACAAAGCTTCCAAACATATCGTTCTAATTGAATGCTTTTGGACTCAAATGTTCAATCATATTTACAAATTTTGACATGCAACCTTTAGCCATTACGAGGATGGTGGATATTTTCATTGCGAGGAAAGAAAAATTGGTAGAAGTAATAAACTTTTCTTCTACTAATATTCATTGGAGTCTAATCCGTTAACAAAGAATTATCTTTTCCACCATAGCTTTTATATAACCTGCATTCTAAACATGGATCGATAGTTGAAATAAAAGCTAAGATGATTCAGATCAGTTTATGAATCAGGTCATTTTGATTAAGTTATACAACGATTCTTAATTTAGTATTAAGAATTGTACAAAGTGATTCAAATGTGACAACCGCACAATCTTTTAATGGAAAATGACTTTGAGAGTCTACTTTTTTACAAAATATACAATTTAGATATCATAGTTGATGTAATGACTAATTTAGATACCATTGATAATTTAGACAATTTATCTATCATAGTTGATGTAATGACTAATTTGTGCCTAACAAATACTTTTTATTAACCCAGAATTTATCATCCTAAACAAATAATTTTATAATTTTATGACCAACAAGGATTACAGAAAACAAAAAAAATTAAAACATTAATTGTTATTGAACGACAAGTTTAGTCACTTTTTGTTATTGACCAACAAAGACAACAAGAAAAAAAAACCCTATGTTAATTGTTATTGACCAATTTTAGTTACTTTTTATTAGTTTTATTAATCAACAAAGACTACAAAAAAAACTACGTTAATTGTTATTGAAAGATAATTTTAACAAGGACTACAAAAAAAAACATTAGCTTGTTCACTGACCTGAAAAATATTAGGATTTATCATATGAAAAATTATGATTTATAATATAATTGTTATTGAACGACAATTTTAGTTACTCTTTGTTACTAACCAACAAGGACTACAGAAAAAAGAAAAAAAAAACTCTACGTTAATTGTTATTGACAAATTTTAGTTATTCTTTGTTAATTTTATCGACTAACAATGACTACAGAAAAAAAAAAACCTTACGTTAACTGTTATTAAACGACAATTTTAACAAGGACTTTAAAAAAGAAAAAAAACATTAGCTTATTCACTAACTAGAATAAAATTAGGATTTATCATATGGTGTCCATTATTTTCAGGTCAGTGAACAAATAATTTTTTATTTATTTGTTAAAATTGTCGTTTAATAACAATTAATGTAGTTTTTTTAATTCTGTTGTCTTTGTTGGTTAATAAAACTAACAAAGAGTAATTAAAATAGGTCAATAACAAAAAAAATTCTTCTATAGTCATCGATCATAAAATTATGTTTTCTATTTATTTAAGAGATTAAATGTGTCATATAATTTTATGAGTTAACCTAAATTAATAAAAAAAATCATTATTAGTCTTAAAAGTATAAAATTATTCACAAATTAACCATTATATCAATTATAATTTCTGAATTGTCTGTATTGATAAAAATTCCGCTTAAAAGTCATTTTCTATGACTCAAAGTGTCATTGTTAGTCAAGTATTGTAGCCTGGCACGTGGTGAAGAAAGTCACTCATTTTATCAAATGTGTGACCTCTTTATGTTTGTTTGGCTCTAAGTGTTCAGCCACCATGTCTTATGTACGTTTCCATGGTAAGTGTTTGAACCACACCACCAAATCACCAATGAGTAAGGCTTGAAGAAACAGAAGGATAATGATAAAACAAATAAACTAGATATCAAAAGAAAACAAAGAACGTTAGTGCGTTTCCCACACAAACCATATCAAATTACGACCCACTTTGGAATTTAGTGGCCCTAAACATCTTCAGTCTTCCAATCGATGTTCGAGTTGCAAATATAAATGAGAATTTGGCGCAAATCAATGTATTATACACATAGACCTAACCCTAATGGTTTGGGTCTAAAACCGAACTGAAACTACTCGATTTCGATTTATCAAGTTTCTGGTGTTTTAGAATTGGCTTTGAATCGAGAACCGAATATTATATATAGTCGTGCATGATATTGTGAAAATTTTCCCTACAACATTTAAGGAAGCCAAGAAATGAGATGCCAATATTGAAAAAAAAAAAATTGTATAAGTTGTGTGATCAAGGATTGTGATTTCATTTTTCGAGTTAATTTTGGATCCCTGATTTTAAGAAATATTTTATTTTGTATAGAAAAAACGTGAAAATTTCAATCGTGATTTCAAATTTAACAATATAAATTATGTATTTTAATCTCTTAAATACTACATAAAAGTCTCACATGACTTGTAATGTTATACAAACTTAATATTACATAAGAATCAATCACGTAACAAAATTTTGATACTAAAATTACAACATAATATGTTAAAGAGATTAAAATATTTATTTCTTTTATTAAATTTTTTTTGACATATTTTGAATTTTGAAAAAAATTTCAATAACTTCAAAATAAAAAATATTTAATAAAATTTTAACATATTCTGAAAAATCACATTCCTTAATTGTGATAGAGCTAGCTACTAATTATTTTAGTTTCATACCGAGTGGAAGCACAACAAAAGAAACTTCCATTTCTAAAAAACAAAAGATTCCTATAAATAACACATTGTTGGACTGCTAATTATAGTAAGAAACTGTGGTTAGACCCATTCTTGTGAGACCCACGGATTAACTTGAACCAGGACCCGAGAAATGGCCGATTCTATTATAATTCTAATTGCAATTCTCTGTTTTAGCACTCGTCAAGAAGAAATTGGTCTACACAGAATTTAGAACATATGCGCTCTGAATGTTAAAATATCACTGATGCACATGATGATGCTAAGCTAGTATAATGGGGAATTCTAATTGGCGAAGACACGGGCGAGAGAGGGGGTGGAACCCTCTATCTCCCTCGAGATGCTTTCTCGCCAATTAGACAAACCCTCTAATAAAAACTACAATCTTGGGAAGGCTACTATTACATTTGAATCAAGACTATATTTGAAGTAAGGGGAATTTTAATTGTCGAGGAAACTAGTGAGGGAGGACCCTCCATTTTCCTCACGATACGTGCAAAGGATGGAATGCATGCATGGTGAGTCCATCCCTCCCTCGATGGTTTCCTCACCAGTTAGCCAAGAATTGGAATTGTTATAATGACCATTTACTTTTAATTACGGTTATGTTATGTTAATTAACATTCATATTTTAAGCAAGTGTTAACATCCAAATCTAGTTGTCAATTAGCATAACAAAAAATGTAACTAAACTGTCTTTTTAACAAACATTTTTACTTTAATTTCTCTTTCTCTTGACAGTCTTTGTTAGTTTCTAGTTCCTATTTTGTGTACCACCAACCAATTTTTACTGTACAAATTACAAACAGTAGATACTTTCCTATATTCCGGTGGCAATGATTTGAAAATAAATAAATAAACTCGTTGGTTCTCCAAATACATGTTAGTAAGCGGTGCGTAGCTAAAAAAACAGTCTATTCAATTTTTGTTTTTTACAACCTCGAAATATATATAAATATTTTGAAGATTTCATCATTATTTCAAGATCACGTCATTATGATTGTAAAACTTTATTTCCTAATATTTTCAGTGTAATGGGTTCACTTTTTCGTAATATCATTTCGGCTAGGGTTAATTTAGTAAAATGAAACTGAATTGAACCGAACTAAAGAAAAAGCTGAAATTCTAGCTGGTGTGGGAAAACCAGCGAGGTTGCTGCCAGGAGTGAATTTACACTTTTGCTCTCCCTTTTTAACAACATTTTTGAAAAAGGCATTTAAAAATGAGGGAGCAAAAATGTAAATTCACCCCCTAAGCAGCAACTTCGCTGGGGACCCAGGCCAGGAAGAATTACTCAAGAAAGAGAAATTCTACATGTCGAAGAAATGGGGCGAGGGAGGCTGGGTCGCACATGCTCCTGCCGCGTTTCAAAAAAAAAAAAAAAGGGGAATCGAAATTTTGGGGGAGAAAAGGAGGGAAGCTCTCCCTCTCCCCATTTCCATCTCGACAAGAAGTTTTCCCTCTCCCCATTTCCATCTCGACAGAGACAAAGACATAAACAGAGAAGAAGCAGGTCCCCATTCGAATCCACCGAGGAATAGTGAAGCTGCTCCCTCTCTTTCTCCCCCCGAAGACCGACAGTCCCTCCCTCTCGACAGTCCCTGAGAAGATGAAACACTCTCTCCCAAAAGGTAAAGCTTCCACCTTTCTTTTAGTTTATTTTCCCTCTCATTCTCTCCCTCTTTGTGTGTGATTTCTTGTTGGGGATTTCTAGTTTATGCTAGATCTAGGGTTTCTTTGCTTTGATATTGAATTGAAACTCAATATCGAGCAAAAAAAAAATATCGATTTCATTTTGTAGGGTTTATGGATTTTATAAACCCAAGATCGACAAAAAAAAATTCCGATTTCATATTCTAGGGTTTATGGATCTTATAAACCCTAGATCGACCAACAAAAAAAAATTCGATTTCATGTTCTAGGGTTTATGGATTTTGAACAAATGGGGTTTTTAGATTTGTGGTGTGCATTCTTCATTTCTATGTTTTAGCAAAAAAAAAAAATCGATTTCAGGTCTATCATTTCTGTGTTTTAGCAAAAAATGGTTGTTGTTTACACTGTTGTTATGTAAAAGTTGTCTCTTTGAAGGTATGATGAGTTGGTTTAGGTTTAAGTTTATGCCTATGATGTTGTTTGGCATGAGATTTTGTTCTTTGGTTCATTCATGAATGTTTAGTAACCAATAAGTCAGGTTACATTTTTCATGCCTTCCATCATCCCTTGTATTCAATTAATTTGTTTGTACAATTAATTTTTCATCCCTTCCATCATTTCCCCCCATGATGCTGTCATTTGTCTACTTATTCAATATTAAACATACAAATGCCAGCATCATGGGGGGGAAATGATGGAAGGGATGAAAAATTAATTGTACAAACAAATTAATTGAATACAAGGGATGATGGAAGGCATGAAAAATGTAACCTGACTTATTGGTTACTGAACATTCATGAATGAGCCAAAAAACAAAATCACAAACCAAACAACATCATAGGCATAAACCTAAACCTAAACCAACTCATCATACCTCCAAAGAGACAATTTTTACATAACAACAGTGTAAACAACAATCATTTTTTGCAAAAACACAGAAATGATAGACCTGAAATCGAATTTTTTATTTTTTTGCTAAAACATAAAAATGAAGAATGCATACCACAAATCTAAAAACCCCATTTGTTCAAAATCCATAAACCCTAGAACATGAAATCGAATTTTTTTTTTTATTTTTGGTCGATATGAAATCAAAATTTTTTTTGGTCGATCTATAATATCCATAAACCCTAGAATATGAAATCGGAACTTTTTTTTGGTCAATCTTGGGTTTATAAAATCCATAAACCCTACAAAATGAAATTGAAATTTTTTTTTGCTCGATATTGGGTTTCAATTCAATATCAAAGCAAAGAAACCCTAGATCTAGCAGAAACTAGAAATCCCCAACAAGAAATCACACACAAAGAGGGAGAGAATGAGAGGAAAAATAAACTAAAAGAAAGGTGGAAGCTTTACTTTTTGGGAGAGGGTGTTCGTCTTCGTCTTCTCAGGGACTGTCGAGAGGGAGGGACTGTCGGTCTTCGGGGGGAGAAAGAGAGAGAGCGGCTTCACTATTCCTCGATAGATTCGAAGGGGGACCTGCTTCTTCTCTGTCTCTGTCGAGATGAAAATGGGGAGAGGGAGAGCTTCCTATCGAGATAGAAATGGGGAGAGGGAGATGGACTGTCGAGATGGAAATGGGGAGAGGGAGAGTCGAGATGAAAATGGGGAGAGGGAGAACTTCCCTCATTTTCTCCCCCAAAATTTCAATTCCTTTTTTTTTTTTTTTTTTTTCTTTGAAACGCGGCAGGAGCACGTGCGACCCACCATTCCTCGCCCATTTCCTCGACATGTAGAATTTCTCCTCAAGAAAAAGTTATGCAGCTACTATTTGTGACTGACTAAGGTCTGAGGTCTAGGAGTAATGCTACAGTGCCCGGTGCACTATAGCACCGTAGATTTGTATCGAGATCAGAGTTGACGATTATCTGGATGAAAATCTATGGTGCTATAGTTAGGGGTGGGCAAACGGGTCGACGATCCGCGGATTCAACTCGAACCGGACCGTTTTCCTCTAAACGGTCCGGATTTAAATTATAAGTTTTTAGATACGGTCCGGATCGGTCTGGATCCGTTATAAAACGGTCCGGTCCCGGTTCCTAATTTTAAAAACGAAACGGTCCGGGTTGGACCCGTCCGAACCGTTTCAAATCCCATTTACTATAAAACCCTAAACATAAACCAAAACAAAACCTAAACCTAAACTCTCCCCCTTCACCCAACTCAACGATTCTCACTGAGGCTCTCTGTCTCTCCTCTCCTCTCTTTGTCTCTGTCTCGAATAGGGAAAGGACCGAAGGAGATCTCCACTCTCCTCTCTTTGTCTCTGTCTCGAATAGGGGAAGGACCGAAGGGGATCTCCCTGATTTCTTTCTGGTGATTCTCAATCACGAGGTTTGCTCTTCATACCAGCGAGGGGAATGGAGGGTCCTCCCTCCTCCCTCGCTGTTTTCCTCGCCGGTTTCCTCGCCTGTTAGACAAGTTCTACCACAGTCTTTTGGTTTGGGTTGCTGCAACTGATTGGTCTTCTTCGTTGAGAGGTTTAGGTTGTTGCAACTGATTAGGCTTTTTCCATTAGAATTGGGTTGCTAAAATTGATTGCTTGATTGATCGGTCTTCCTCATTCGGAGGTATTGGATTACTGCGATCATTGGTATTCTTCAATCAGAGGTTTGGGTTGTTGTGATCGATTAATCTTCTTCGAGTTTTGGGTTGCTGCAATTGATTCATCTTTTTCTTATTAAGAGATTTAGGTGGCTACAATCAATTGGTATTCTTCGTACAAACTTTTGGTTTCACTCAGAGGTGTGAGCTATCATTAATCTCTCTGTGATTCATCCTCCTAAGAAGTCATCCTCCTAATTTCTTCACCTGCTCGCGAATCAGAGGTAATTTCTTGATCTGTTCTTCAATGGGTGTCTTTCAATTTCTGAAATTTCGTTCGGTTTCTTGAGATTGGAAAACAGGGGACTATAGGCAGTGTTTGATTGCAGGTGTTGGAGCTGGCTGGAAATGCTGCGAGGGATAACAAGAAGACGATGTTCCCAAAAGGAAAAAACTGTGAGTTTATCCATTTAATTTAGAAATATTATCCCTATTTGTGACTTGTCTGGAAATAATTTCTACTGAAATATTATCCCAGTCTTCTACCTTGATATCTGGAATGTGGAAAATCTTGTACCAATCCTATTTGTAGAAACATTTTCCTTGATTTTAGTTGTTTGTAAGATTTCTTTCAATTTGAACATTGGAACCGTAGGAACCGGACCGTTTCAAACGGTTTGAGTTAGGTTCGGTTCCAATGTTCAAAATGAGAAGATCCGGACCGGACCGGATCCGTTATTTTTAAACGGTTCGAGTTAGGTTCCTCCAAATTTGGAACCGATCCGGACCGTGCCCACCCCTAGCTATAGTGCACCGGGCATACTAGAATTTTCCGAGGTCTAGTTACTACGAAACTACCTTCCCTCCACCCCTCCACACGTGCTGAAGTGAACTCATCACGTGCTTTCCACATGGCAGAAGTTCAACCATCCTCTCTATAAATACGTTACTCTTCTCTGCCTCTAAACAAGCCGTACTGTGAAGGAGAGAAGTAACAGTTATGTGACTGACTGAGGTCTGAGGTCAACTTACTACGAAGAAAAAATCTAAGATGCCTGGTACTATGCTGAAGTGAACTCATCACGAAGGAAAAATCTAGATATTACTAAGAAAAAATCTAGAATGCCTGGTACCCCACCTGGTACTATGCCCGGTACCCTACCAACTTCGAAACTACCTTCCCTCCACACGTGCTGAAGTGAACTCATCACGTGCTTTCCACATGGCAGAAGTTCATCCATCCTCTCTATAAATGAATACGTTACTCGTCTCTGCCTCTAAACAAGCTGTTTGTGAAGGAGAGAAGTAACAGTAAACTCCTCTGTTTTTCTTCATCAACACAAACGGCTCTATTATCTCTTCCTTCTATCTGTAACACAACAATGGACGTCCGACGTCGATACGCAAAACCCACTCATCCTTCTTCTGACAAGTTAACCCATAGTCACCAAGAACCAGTGAAAACAGTGAAGGCATCAGATGCTTTGCCTCTCCCTATATACCTCACAAATGGCTTTTTTTTCACTCTGTTTTTCTCCTCCGCTTACTTTATCCTAATAAGGTGGAGGGAGAAGGTCCGTATTTCCACCCCTCTTCACGTCATCACCTTCTCTGATCTATTGGGTATTATCTCCTTTGTTGCTTCTTGTATTTACCTGTTGGGGTTCTTTGGGATCGATTTCGTTCAATCTCTTCGTGGGGGAGAAACTGATGATGAAGGGGATGAGTTCATTATCAAGGAGGAGGATAGCAAAGTTGAACCATGTGGTGTTGCTTTGGATTGCGTAACACAAACCATTGTTGCTTCTCTGAAAGTTGTCGAACCCATCATCGCCCCTGTTTTCGAGAAATTGAGTGAAGAAGATGAGGAGATCATCAAAGCTGTTGTCAATGGAACCACCCCATCTTACTCTCTTGAGTCGAAACTCGGGGATTGTAAACGAGCTGTGGCTGTTCGTCGCGAAGCATTGCAGAGGATTACAGGGAAGTCTCTTGGTGGATTGCCATTGGATAGGTTCGATTACGAGTCCATTTTGGGGCAATGTTGCGAAATGCCGGTGGGTTATGTTCAGATTCCTGTGGGGATTGCTGGGCCATTGTTGCTTGATGGGAGAGAGTATTCTGTGCCCATGGCCACCACTGAAGGGTGCTTGGTTGCAAGTACTAATAGGGGTTGTAAGGCGATTTACGCCTCCGGTGGCGCGATGAGTGTTTTGTTGAAAGATGGGATGACCAGAGCTCCTGTTGTGAGGTTTGGGAGTGCAAACAGGGCTGCTGAGCTTAAGTTTTTCTTGGAGAATCCTGACCATTTTGACACCCTTGCCGTTGTTTTTAATAAGTAAGTTTTCTCTTTTTATTCTAATAATATCAACATATCAACTTTTTGGAAGATTTAGTTTTGCTTGGATGCTTTTGAACTTTTAGTGAAAATACCTCAGTAAATTTGGTGTCTATAAAATTTTCACCTTTGAAATGTTGGAAGTTTAGTAACCAATGGGTTATTTTTGTTTGTGTACAGATCTAGTAGATTTGGAAGGCTCCAAGGCATCCAATGTGCTATTGCTGGGAAGAACTTGTACATGAGATTCACATGTAGCACCGGCGATGCAATGGGGATGAACATGGTGTCTAAGGGCGTGCAAAACGTTCTAGACTTCCTTCAGAATGATTTCCCTGACATGGATGTCATGGGTATCTCCAGTAAGATCCCCACCCTTCCTACTTATTCATTCATTAGTATTTGTATTGTATGTCAACAAAAACAAGTTATGTGTTGTTCACTTTATCGGTTCTAAATGGTTTGTGTTTGGATTCTCAGGTAATTTCTGCTCAGACAAGAAACCAGCTGCAGTGAACTGGATTGAGGGACGCGGGAAGTCAGTTGTTTGTGAGGCAGTTATCAAGGAAGAGATAGTGAAGAAGGTGTTGAAGACAACAGTTCCAGCTTTGGTTGAGCTTAACATGCTCAAGAACCTCACTGGGTCTGCCATCGCTGGTGCTCTGGGTGGATTCAATGCGCATGCTAGTAACATAGTCTCTGCAGTATTCCTAGCTACTGGCCAGGATCCCGCTCAGAACATAGAGAGCTCCCACTGCATAACCATGATGGAAGCTGTGAACGATGGGAGAGACCTTCATGTTTCTGTCACTATGCCTTCTATTGAGGTAAATTCTTAATTTCCATGCACGCAGCTTAGTCAACAGTATCAGTTCTTACATTTACTTGATTCTTCTTCCTTGTTATCTTAAAATCATAGTTTATAACCTTAGTGTTTATATTTTGCGTTGATACTCTGTATTCTTAGGGTAGAGGACATGTGTTTATATTATATGATGATATTGCTTACTGTACATGATCTATTTTTAAAGAATTGAAATACAGTGATACCATCTTGGTTAGATGAATAGATACAAAGTTCCATATATACTTTAAACATAATGGAGATAATCATAAAGATCCCAAAGAAGCAATTCTAATGTAACATTTTACTTGCCAATGGTGTTATGGCCAATATCATCATATAATATAATTTAGGGCTGTGTGGGCTCAGGTCGTAGCTTCGAATTTCATCTGCGGCATGGTTACTTTCTAATGGGTGTTGACCTATAAGTCGCTCAGTTAATAGGTTATGGGTTCTTAAAACCCAACTTGCCTTCAAAAAAAATAAAAAAATAAAAATAAATAAAATAAATATATATATCATTTTACTTATGATTGAAGTAGAACAGGCTTACATTATGTTACTTTCGAAAACTGTATCATGGATTAATAGTCAGTACTCATCTTATGTTTTGGTTACTGTACAATTCAAGTTGATCCAACTTTGGGAATAATTTCCTCCCTCTAATTAAAAAAAGTTACCTAAATGACCACATAAAATAACAAGTCATTCAGTTCATCTTTACTCCTAAGTCAGAAATAAAGATTTTTTTTTTGGAAAGCGAGTTGTGTTTCTATAGGATTAGAAAGAAATAATTTTAACGAAAGAGTAAAACTCATTTGTGCTCTTTGGGTTGCAATTTCAGATGGGTACAGTAGGTGGTGGAACTCAACTCGCGTCACAATCAGCTTGTCTGAATCTACTTGGAGTGAAGGGTGCAAGCAAAGAATTCCCAGGGTCTAATGCAAGAACGTTAGCCACCATAGTAGCTGGTTCAGTTCTAGCTGGAGAGCTCTCTTTAATGTCTGCCATTGCTGCTGGACAACTTGTTAAAAGCCATATGAAATACAACAGATCCACCAAGGACATCTAAAAGGTGGCATCTTAATCAAGTGTGCAGGGGGAGATTCAACACATTATGAAGTTAATTGCAGTTTCCCTGTTATGAATAATCGATAACTCTTTGTATTCCGCTTTATTAGCTTGTTATATGGAGCTAACAGCTAGCCGATGCTAGTATATATACATAGGTTGAATCAGTCTCAACCTTTCTGTATTGCTACTACTCAGAATCAAGGGATCTCTAGTTCAATTGCAAATAAAAAAAACTTTGTAGTTATTTATAATATTTCTCTCTCAGTCATAATTGGTTGCTTCAAAGTTCAAATTGTAATCCAACCTCATTAAAAAAAAATGGCACTAGAGAAATCGAGAATAAGAACAAAACGAAACCTAAGAGCAGCATCTTCAATCTTGTCCCCTGAAATAAGTCAACAGGAATAGAGTCGTGTACATTTACATGCTAAGGAGACTACGATAACATGTATTTTAAGGATTAAATTTAAACCACTCAGCTTTGTGTGTTCAAGGTGTAGAATTGGAGGAATCTTCACCTAAAACCACTTGAGACCCTTTGTACGCGGGTTTCAGGTCTGCCATTGGAGAAGCATTAAGAGCGTGTTTGGTTATCCAATGGAATGGGTTTGATCATTGTAATGGTAATGATCATTACGATGGTTTAAGCCATTTCTTTGTTTGGTTGAATATAAAAATGACATAACGGTAAAGACACAAATCATTCTCTTTCTCATTTCCACTCCGTTGAGTAGGGTTTCCGTACTTCCATAGTCGCTTTCATCACTTACTTCAAAGTAATTCTCTTATTTTCCCTCGGAAAGAACTAGTTATACACCATGTGCATGAACTGTGATCCCTTGTCCTTGTCTAACTAGTCCTCATTGACAGCTTGATATCAAAGAATTCCCTTGTATGTAATCATCTTCATTATCAAACTGTTTCCATAGTCCAAGTTTGTACAGAGAGAATACACATTCGTGAATTTAATTACCTCTGCAAACTTGAGAGAGTTGTTTTACTCTTGAAACAAATTTCACCTCAGCCTGTGTTACGAACTGACTAAATTAATCACTTGTTCATTGTTTTTTCTTCAATTTTCTGTCAAAAAGGCTTCTATATATTTACGAAAGTAGTTATTAATATAGCAAAAAATTTTAATCACCCCATGTGTGATGATTTCCATTCGCACTGTATCAATACAGTTTGCTTTGGGCTACCATTTGACCCTTACGTCAATGGAGAGTTGATCCCGCATATATAAACATCATCCTCCTCTCCTATCAAGGTGATTTGAGACTATGATTCACTTTGTAGCCCGTCCAACCTCTCTCGGCCTATTGGGTCTGTTGGGCTTCAACCCTCACCCTCACCCTCACCTCAGGTCCGCCCACTTAGGGTCTCACAATCTACTCCCCTTAAGAACGTTCATGTTGCTCGAGAGCCTACCTCCATGTGGCACACTTCCGACTGAGTCAGACTCTGATACCAAACTATGACGAGCCCCTCCCGCATTGTATCAATATTGTCCGCTATGGCTACTATCCAGTCCTCACGGCTTTAAAACGCATCGATACAATGGGGATTTGACCCCGCATATACAAGGATCATCATCCTCCTACCTAGGCGATGTGAAACTATGATTCCCCTTATAGCTCGTCCAATCTCTCTCAATCTATTGAACCTATTGGACTCTAACTCTCACCCTCACCTCAAGTCCACCCACTCAAGATCTCACAGCATGCTTCAGCAAAATGTTCTTTGAAAATCCATTGAGCAATGCTACTTGTCGAGGAAACCAATGAGAGAGGGAGGGACCTCGCGATGCGTGCCTCCCATGTCTTGCACGCATCGCAAGGGAGATGGAGAGTACTCCCTCCCTCCCTCCCTCACTGGTTTCCTCGACAAATAGAATTTCCCAAATCCATTAGTCCTCTTTTGTTTTGTTTCGTTTTATTTTAATTCAACATCGGCGATATTGACCTCTCTATACATAGCAAGCCAAACTTTACTTTCTCAGTCTCTGTAGTAGTCCATCTTGTATTACACTTACATGCCTACTTTCATTGATACTTCACAAAAAAAAGTTATTTTTAATCACAAGTTCATAACATACTATGACAAAAATTGAGACTGAAAATGACATCCACTCTTCAGTGAATCCAGTTTTGTGCTGCACACGAGCTGAGAGCATAATGGTCAGGGCCGGCCCCATATAGGCATTGGCATAAGGCACCACAAATTAAGGGTTATTCTTGTTGAGATTTTTTAACATTGTTTGATGGGTGTTAGGATCAAACTCAGGTTCCACATTTCAATTTTTTTTTAAAGAGATCCATATCTCCTATCTTCTGTCTTCTTCGGTTGTTTTTAGCCTTACAAATTTTTTGGAAACTCACACATGTTGTTTTATTTATTAGAATATCTAACATATTTTTTATACATAAAATAAACGCACAACATTTGAAAAGTTTGGCAAGGGCACCCAACCTTAGGGTTGGACCTGATAATGGTGGATGCGCTTTTCATCTCAGATTAAGTGGTGTTTGTTTGTGTTGCTTGCGAGCAGGGAATGTGATTTCTCAAAAAATGTTAAAAATTTATCAAATATTTCTCTTTTTTTAGTTACCAAAATTTCTTTCGAAACTGAAATTTTTATTTATTTTTCATCAGGTCAATCAATGTCGGTACATTTTAACCCATTATAATTTTGGTTTAGTATTTATTTTTAGTTATATAAGTGATTCTTATGCAATATGTAGTTTGTATGACATTACGAGTGTCGTGGTACTATTTATGTAATTTGTAAGAGTTTAAAATGCTTAACTTATATTGATAACTTCAAAATTATAATAAAAAATTTTACATTTTTTCTACACACAACAAAATATTTCTTAAAATCAACTTACTGAAATTACCTCAAAAAACGAAATCACAATCCTTGCTTGCAATCGCTTTAAAAAATCATGGAAACAATCTTCAAGTATATATTTGACTAGAAGCATTTGCTCTTGTTGCATTTTTTTAAACGCATTTCCTTGTGATAACATGAATTTGTATGTCAAATACATTTCCGTAATCCAAAAATATTTCATACAATGTACAAAACACATTGCAAATTTCATAATTTGTTGTGCATACGTTGTAAGAACTTGATGCCAAATTCTAAGAACACTGTTGTGTGCTAAGCAGAAGTCTTTGCAACTTGGAGAGCACAGTTAAACTTAGAGCATGCATCCACAGTAGCAGCCCGTCTCAAGACAAATTAAGGCCCTAGGTGAAAGCTCAATGAGGGCCTTTTAAGGTGATATCCAAAAAATTTTAAAAATTTATTCATTTTTTTTGTTATTAATAAATAAATATTTATTATCAAATGTGAAACAGCTAGGTTGGTAGAGATATGTCTAATGAAATCACACATCACGAATTCGAAGCGGGGAGAAGAGTTATCATGGAGAAAAGTCAACACAACAAGAAGAAAAATTAATAGATATTATTATGTGATTGAGTTGAGTAATTAGCAGTAGAGAGAGATTTGTTGACGGGGGGAAGAAGAGAGGTTTGAGTTGGGCTGAAAAAAAGCAAGTAAACGAAATTGGACAAAAAAACTGGAGAGGACCCATACCTGGGTTAACCGGCCTCACCCGTTCCAATTGATTTCGTTTGTTCGATGAACCGGCCCAACACTAACTCTCATGAATCACGCTGTACGTATGGACCCAATCATATCCGCGCGCTATATAAACCCAAACTTTTGTCCCTCTCGAATCCACCACTACCCAAAGAGAAGGAAAGAAAGAGAGAAGCTCTTCTTGTTCCTCATCTCTCTCTTTGTGAATTCAATTTGAATTTGCTCACTCTGTTTCAGTACAACAATGGAGGTTGGACAGAGAGCCAGAAAGCCATCTCGTGGGTCGAAAAACGAGCCCATGAAGGCCGTCCATCAAACCAATAAGTCTGATCCAGTCCCCCAAGCATCAGATGCTTTGCCACTCCCTCTCTACCTCACCAATGGACTCTTCTTCACTCTCTTCTTCTCCGTCGCTTACTTCCTACTCAAACGGTGGCGTGAGAATATCCGTACATCAACCCCTCTTCACGTCTTCACCTTCTCTGAACTCGCCGCTATTGTTTCTCTCATTTCCTCCTTCATCTACCTCCTCGGTTTCTTTTTCATTTCCCGCGCTTCTAACGAAGCATGGGATGTCGATGTTGACGATGAAAACAACAACCCTAATGAAAGAATTCAAGAAGACAGCCGATGCCTCGGGCCTTGCCCGGCTTTACTTGATTGCTCTCCTCGTAAGAAGACTCTGCCTTCCAATGCGATGGTTGTTCTTCCTCAAGAGGACGAGGAGATCATCAAATCCGTCGTGGATGGAACAACCCCATCTTACTCTCTTGAGTCAAAACTGGGGGATTGTAAAAGAGCTGCTGCAATTCGCCGCGAATCGCTGCAGAGGATTACAGGGAAGTCTCTTGATGGATTGCCATTGGAAGGATTCGATTACGAGTCCATTTTGGGGCAATGTTGCGAAATGCCGGTGGGTTATGTTCAGATCCCAGTGGGGATTGCTGGGCCATTGTTGCTTGATGGGAGAGAGTATTCTGTTCCCATGGCCACCACTGAAGGTTGTTTGGTAGCTAGTACTAATAGGGGTTGTAAAGCGATTTACGCCTCCGGTGGAGTGACCAGTGTTTTGTTGAGAGATGGGATGACCAGAGCTCCTGTTGTGAGGTTTGGAAGTGCTAAGAGAGCTGCTGACCTCAAGTTTTTCCTTGAAGATCCGGAGAACTTTGATACGTTGGCTGTTGTTTTCAACAGGTTGGTGGGTTGCTTTCTGAGTTTTGGTAATAATTATGTATGATTCTATGATTTGAAGCGACTCTTATTTTATTTTTTTTGTTTATGGTTGTTGTTGTTGTTGCTGCGTTGATTACAGATCTAGCAGATTTGGAAGACTTCAAAGCGTCAAATGTTCTATCGCAGGGAAGAATCTTTATATGAGATTCACCTGCAGAACTGGTGATGCAATGGGAATGAACATGGTGTCCAAAGGAGTTCAAAATGTGTTAGATTTCCTTCAGAGCGATTTCCCTGACATGGATGTTATGGGCATATCTGGTAAACAAAAACATATTAGTTGAAACATCTATAATGGATTCAGAAATGTTGCTTTCAAGTTGCGTTTTTTCTGTTTGTTGTAATTATAGTTTGGTTGTTGCGCATTGAATTTGCAGGAAACTTTTGCTCAGACAAGAAGCCGGCAGCAGTGAATTGGATTGAAGGAAGGGGGAAGTCAGTTGTTTGTGAGGCTGTTATCAAAGAAGAGGTGGTAAAGAAGGTGTTGAAGACGACTGTTACAGCTTTGGTTGAGCTTAACATGCTCAAGAACCTCACTGGATCAGCCATGGCTGGTGCTCTGGGTGGATTCAATGCTCACGCTAGCAACATTGTTTCAGCTGTGTTTATAGCTACTGGTCAAGACCCTGCACAAAACATAGAGAGTTCTCATTGCATCACTATGATGGAAGCTGTTAATGATGGCAAGGATCTTCATATTTCTGTCACTATGCCTTCCATTGAGGTGAATTTCTTCATCACTCACTTGTTTCCATCTTATAATTTCGGATATAATTTTTGGTGCATTGAAGCAACTTTAGGAGAGTGGGAACATGTGGAAAGAAAGCTTATATGTTGATTCTATTTGTCTAATAGTCTTCTTTCAGAAATAACTAATCTTTTATATGCTTTGACTTGATCAGGTTGGTACAGTGGGTGGTGGAACCCAACTAGCATCTCAATCAGCTTGTCTTAACCTACTTGGAGTAAAGGGTGCAAGCCAAGAAATGCCAGGAGCCAATGCAAGGCTCTTGGCCACTATTGTAGCTGGTTCAGTTCTTGCAGGGGAACTCTCACTCATGTCTGCCATTTCAGCTGGACAGCTTGTGAAGAGTCACATGAAGTACAACAGATCAAACAAATATGTCACCAAAATTGCTACATGAAGTGTGAAAACAAACAAGCCCCACATTGGCAAATCTCCCCCTCACAACAATAAGAACATCAATGTGGCTGAGATTGAAGGAAGTAAACTAAAGTAAGAGGAGAGGACTAGAAGACCCATTAAATGCTTGTATTTTCTCATTCACCTTCTTGAACCATTTGACCTTTGCATGCAAATTGCTCTCCATCCTTTTTGCCTTATTTTTCAAATATTTGTAAACCTAAAGTGGAAATCATGTATATTGCTAATAGTGTGGGGAACCGGTACTTTGGGTTGCTCAGGGAGATTCCATAGTGCTCTACTTTGTCAGCATCATTAGGGCTTTCAGATGATTGTAATGTACCTATTTTGAATAGTAATTCAATGTTAAATGTTGTGTTGAATCATTTAGTTGTTACTTTTTGTAGCCAAGCATGTATGGACATAGACACGCGGATTTGATAATTTTTTAAAAACTAGGATTCAAAGAAACTTCAACATGTTATACTATTTTTTAAGTAAGTCATGTAAATATAAATAATAATCTAATAAAATGCATTTCTAAAGTGTTTTGAAGAAGACATCAGCTGGAAGATAAAAATAAAAATAAAATAAAGTAGATAAAAAGTATAAGAGAAGAAGTAGAGGAAAAAGAAACAAATTAGATAAGAAGAATAAGAAACAAAGATTAAGAAGAAACATAGATTACAAGGGTGTTTGTTTTTGCTTCTGAATAGAGTCAGAAGTCTTAATAAGAAGTAGACCACCTTGTTTAGAGTGTTTGTTTTTTAGTTCTGATCGAGTAAGCAACAGGGAGAAACTGATCACTTAGCACTGAGTGTTGACTAAAATATTATTTCAATAGTAATCCTAAAACAATTTTGTAATGACAATTGTTGCCCTCATCTTCTTAAAAACAAGTAGAGCTAAATTTTGACGGTACATTTTCATTCTATAAACCAAGCATTGTCGTTTTACCTATCTTCACAAAAACTTTTCAACGGTAAGAAGCTTATCTCGTTTCTCTTCTTCACTTTTGTGTTTCTTTCTCTGTATTTTCCAAGTTTTCTTCATTTCTCCAACTCTCTCTCTCATGTATATTTTCAACTTTTCATTATGTAGCATGTAGCTCTGAAAGCTTTGACAAATTGATCACCACCGTATAATGTCGAGTTTCCAATCCACCATCTCTCAATTCTTGTATGTGTCTTTTCAGTGGGGCAAAATTGTCAAACAGTTCTCATTCAACATCTAAAAACAAGCACCTTTTAATTTTACAGTTTCTAATCAGCAACCTATTTAGAAGCAAAAAACAATTCATTCAAAAGCTCGTTCAGAACTTTCAACTACAGTTAGAAGTTAGCTTCAAAGCAAAAAAAAAAGCCACCTACCTTTATGCTTTAGTGAATTTTTGCCTTATTTATCTGAAGTCGCAATTGAAAGAGTCATTCACTTCAGATGGATCAACAACCATTAAATTATGTGATTATTTTCAAACATTTGTAGTAAAAAAATAAAATAAATTGGTTTTCGAGTCCTGACCATATTAATCATGTATCTGGCACCCGCCGGCACATTGACCAAGTGTCCGATATGTGTCGAGCGAGGGTGTCGGATACGTGTTGGACACGGATACGACAAATTTTCGAAGAGTTTGTGCTTCCTTATTGGTGGCATATTTTGTGATGAACAGTAGGGGTGGGCATCCCTTCTCGAGATCCCAAACTCGTCCCGATTTTTTGGGTCCTTTTGGGATTGATCAAACTCATCATGATCCCGCCCCCGTCCCGATATAGAGTGGGATGGGATCGGGATGGAGATTTTCAATCTTGCCTATCCCGTCCCGTCCCAAATTTATTTATTTAATATTTATTATTATTAATTTTAATCAAATACTCTTTTAAATTAAAGTTTAGGATGTGTTGAAATTAAATCAATATAAGAGGAAATTCTATATGAAATCTAAATGAAATGAATCATTAATTCTAAATGAAATTTAATATTTATTTGCCTTCAAAAAAGTTTAATATTTATTTATTTAATATCTATTATTATTTATAATGTAAGTTATATGTATATAAATTTGACATTATTGGTGTGTGAGTGATATGAGATAAAACTTTTTTTTATTAGAGGACTATTTAGTACGTGTTCATCTCGTCCCGTCTTGATCTCGTTTGAGATTGGACGAGGTCGGGATAAAGTATATCCCTTCCCATCCCGATTCCAGATGAACGGGATGGGATAAAAATGGGTCAATCTCGCCCCATCCCGTCCTGTACCCACCCCTAATGAACAGGTTCCAAAATGCACACTAGTGCCCCATCTCATTGACTAACAATGACCAAGTTTTTGTCTATGTAGTTGTTAATACAACAATTTTAGCCAGCCATGTTTGCTAGCGTTTTTTTGAATTTTTTTATACTTCTACCCCTTTTATAGATAGCATTCGTGGTTATGTTTTAAAGATAAAGAGCAAAAAGTGTAAAAACAAAAAACAATGACAAAAAAACCACAAATATGTCTGACTAGACTTACTCTTGTTAATAACATTACGAAAACATTGAGCTACAATCACAAATCGATGAATTGTAACATACAGCGGAAAGAAACGAGTATGAACCAGTGTTCTAAAAATCGCTAGGCACTGGGCGGGCGACGAGCAGGTGCCTAGGCGGTCTTAGGTTTTGTATTATAACTTTAATAATTTACAAAAGTTAAGCATAATACCTTATCAATTACATCCAATTTAATGTCAATATATATATGCAAAATTTAAAAACATGAAAAATTAACAATCGTGAACAAAATTTATTAAAACTCAAATGACTGAAGTTGGTCATGATGGGTACTTTATATAAATTTGAATTTGTGTACTCTTTTATTTTTCTTCAAATTGCATGAATAACCTCAGTTATGTTTGATAAAATCTACATTAGTAAAATTGGTACCGGCAGATCCTTTGAGAATTCCATTAAATAATCACCATTCGCTACATTTAGACATATAAAAACGTTTTATCCATTAAATAGTCGCCTAGACCGATTTTTAGAACACTGGTATGAACAACATGGTACAAATAAAAACGTGTGTTAAGAAGACCAATTCCAAGTTGTCATATCCATGAAACTAATAATGATAGCTACGCCTACATAAGTGAATAAGAGCCAGTCAGTGGGTGTGTTTGTTTTCGTTAGTGTATTCATGATGGTGATCGTTTTCCTTGGAAAAGAAATTTCATTGATGATCAGTGTGTTCCTCGTTCTTGTTTTCCCGAATTTCGTGGATTTCAATGTAAGCTATTGAGATTCAACCTTAATCCTTAACTTCAACAGCGACACTAAACCATATTTCTACTTCCAAAAATTCTACAAGGCCAAGGCCAAGGCCCCTAGGCTAGTGGTGAATACTAAGCACACGTATGATAGCCATGCCCCCTAGGCTAGTGCCAATTATTTCAATGACATCAATAATTGCCAAAAGAAACCCAACTACGTTATCTCTGAAACTGACATTGATAATCCATAAGTGGTGTAATACTAAGCACATGTATGATACTCAGTTTTGTTTTGTTTGATAAAAACCTTGAACTAAAAGGGATTACTATTCAGATTTAGCTTCGACAATAACATTCAATACGCTAATGACCACAATCTATTAGCAGACAAAGAACATCGATAATTTCAGCTCGTGTAAATCACTTTTTTGGCAAGGCTTAATGTAATCACGTGCATTTTTGTCTAGTGAACTTGAGAATTATTGCAATGGACCACAAATGGATTTTTGGTGGTCAGTAGTCCTTGTGGTCAGCGTACATAAGTGTACAAACTTCTTTCTCTGAATTTGGTGCCATCAGTGTACACCTACCACAGTTGTACAATTAAATGTGCCCAGTATATATGGCCTGAGTGTATACATCTGTCACGCTCATATATTTGAAATTTGGTGTATATCAATGGTTTGTATGCATGATGGTCCTATTTTTAGTGTTGGCAGAGCCGCCCCAATAACAATTTTCTGGTTATGAATTAAAGGAAAAGCTTAAATGAGACGATCTTTGGGCCATGTATTGGAGCAAAAAATGTCTCCCTCAAAGAGCTTTGAGCTCACCCATCTTATTAGCTCATAATCTAGTAATCTCGTTTAGGATCTGCAATATCTTTTTATGGTTTTTTCTCGACCTATTCTAGCAAGGAAGATCTTCAATTCGTGGAAACAACAGTAGCTATTTTATGAACAGTATCCTAATTAAACCTAAATACGCAGTGAAGATACAAAATTACAGCAATTGGTGGACGAGTCGGACCTCCATACTCCTGCGCAATCCATGATATAGATGCGAATATGTGATGGGTTATCTGGGAAACAAGAATGTCAGAGTTACAGCACACAAAAATGTATGTTATTTGATAAAACTAATGGGAAACTTGAACCTGGATATGTGCTACCCAATCCATGATACAAAACATGCTCTAGCGAGCTAATCCCTCATTACACTAAATTGACATTTTTGTAACAACCCAAAAAACAATATCATTTTTGAAGGGTAACAATCCGCCTAATAATTTTACACATTTTCACAAACAAAATGATTCAATAATTGTATCACCATGAAGAGTATTGTTATAAAAGTGATACTATTCATGGTGATCCAACTTATTGTATCATTTTTTTGTGTTACTGTTTTTCATTTTTTTGACTAAATTTAGTTTTGATTTCAAATTGTTTGGTGAACTGTAACATCTCAAAAATGATATTGTTTTAACAGTTTTTACAAAAGTGTCAATTTGATGTAATGCCTTAATAAATTTGCAAGCCATCAATAAATATGTTATAAATATATAGTCAGGGTTTGTTAAAGTGTAATAAGTGGCGGAGCCACATGCAAGACACGGTGGGCAGTTGCCCCCACCTAAAATTTTCAAACTCTTATTTTCTTTAGAGAATAGTGGTCAGATTTGTGGGTAATAGTTATGTATTTAACTAATTGCCCCCTTAAATTTTGCTATTTATTTCACGCCCCGGCGAGGAAATGGGCGAGGGGGTGAGTGTGACTGTTCATCCACCTCGAGATGCATAGCCTCACGAATCTCGAGGGAAATGAGTGGTAATACCCACCCCCTCGCCCATTTCCTCGACGGCTAGAAGGGCCTGAAACCAATATAGAATCTCTTGAATCTCAACAACCTCATCGAGCTGTCTAGGAACCCCAATAGCACCTCTTACTGAAAGTCAATCCTCCAGACTCCATCTAGTTCAAATTCAACTCCACGCCATCAAACAACGTAGACTCAATTTATTTTCCAGAATTCCTCGACCCTTCCCATCCATGCTAACTCCATACATGATTATAGTTAATTATTATGATAACTTCTATTTTATGCCTCTTCTCAACAAAGTGTTTTGGTGGTTGATGCTCTAGGCAGGATTAGTGAGCAGGTTGCTAATGTTATCCCAAGACCGGGTATATGATAGTACCATGACAAAATGTTTTGCAGCAAAAGTTGCCATTTTTCTTATCCAAGTACGACATTGGAAGACTAGGTTTCTTCTTGGGGACTCTGGTGCATTACATACCCTTCTGTAGACATTTGTTGGATGTGGCATCTGATAATTAGTAGTATTAAGACTCTTATTTCTATCCATTCAAACTGATTTTATAATTTTATTCCACGAGACCTCAATCATAAAGCTCACGAGTTGACTGGTTATTTCGTATTTAATTAGCTCTACGCTTTAGCAAAAAAACAAAAAGAATCTCAACAATTACCCCCACAACCAAACATGACAAGACTAACATACTATATAACCATTAAAATTCAAATAAAATGGGGTTTAAAGTATATGACTAGATGAAAAGAATGGGAAATTCTAAATGTCGAGGGAAAGATCGAGGAAATCAGCGAGGAAAAGGAGGTGGCGGGGGGTGAACCGTTCACTCCTCTCGAGATGTTTTTGGCGCACGCATCTCGAGGGGAGTGAACGGTTCACCCCCCGCCACCTCCTTTTCCTCGCTGGTTTCCTCGCCCTTTCCCTCGACACATAGAATCCCTCGAAAAGAATATATTTTTTATTAAAGAATGAAGTGTGGGTGGGTGAAATAAAAGCATTAGGGTTGTTAAGATGGCTTACTGTAGCATGATTAGATGAAGAGACTATATGTGATTTGATTAAAAGAGTGAAACGTGGGTGGCTGAAATAAACGCATTAGGGTTATTAAGATGGATTACTGTAGCATGATTAGATGAAGAGACTATATGTGATTTGATTAAAAGAGTGAAGTGTTGGATGGGTGAAATAGGCCGTGTGGCTTATAAAGATGGGGATGGATGGATACAATAGACCATGCAAGCCATGCGGATTTAATTACATTCACTACTAGGGTTGAAAGGTTCGGTTTTTCACCTAAACCGTGAACCGAATCGATTTAGGTCGGTTTTTAAATTTTCAAATCGAAATCGAATTGACTATTAACAAAACCGATTGGAAATCGAATCGATTATAATTTATGCAAACCGTAACCGAATATTTTAAACATATTATATTATTAAGTGAGGCTAGGAAACCATGTTTTGTAAATATGTTTGGTAACCATGATGATGTGGCATTGGTAGAGGAGTTTTTTACAATTTTAAGATACACATAAAATCTTCAGATATTTCATCATTCTTTCCAGATTATGACACGTCATCATGGTTTCCTACCATTTCTCTATATTATTTATATATAAAATATATATTATTTATAATATATTCGATCGGTTCGGTTTGGTTGGTTAAAATCACATAAAAATCGAAAACCGAACCAACCACTTCGGTTTTGAATTTTTTAAAATCGAAACCAATTCGAATCGAATTTAAACCGAACTAATCGGTTCGATTTTGATCGGTTTTTTGTTAAACCCTATTCAGTACTTTTGGATCCTAAGTTCTGGAATGTGTGATTCTTTGTCTTCGCTAAATGCAGAACAATTAGTCTGTAGATCAGCTTGAGATTTTGTATTAGAGCCTAATAGATCCTAAACCAATACTTTATGTCAATAATCAATGAATATAAATTTTAATCAATGTGTACACGAAGTCCTCGTTGATGAAAAATATCTACGTAGCAATCCTCGTGAACTAAACAACATGCAGCGGAGAAATAAATAAGTCCTTAGAATAGTGAAAGCGTAGTATTTGATTACAATATTTTTATGATTATTTTGCTTTAACAGATATCAGATGAATATTTGCAACGATTGATGAGAGGTACTGGGGTGATCAGAAATCAAGAATTGTGTGGATACTCATCACACGCTCCTCCTTGATGGGCCTACGTTTGGGCGTACTACCCAACTATGTAGGCTAAGAATATTGGCATTGAGATCACACACATAATGCCTAGGCCCAACGAGTTTAGTGTTGGTGGCCCATTAATGAATCAAGTTGGTTCCAAGACTCAAGTCCAAGCCCATGGGCCGAACTCTGGGCCTACTACCCAACTATGAAGGATAAGAATATTGGCAATGAGATCAAATCCCGAATGTCTAGGCCCAACGAATTTAGTAGTATATAGAGGTCACTCTCGTGGATGGTGCACCACAAGTAGACGGGTGGCGAAAAAACTGTGATCGATCAATTGTGTTTCGCCTAATACGTTGTAAGAAGCCATTGATCAGTTGCTTTGCCATGTCTATAGATAGAGCCCTTCTTGAAGATTTGTGAAGGAAGGCACGCATCTAGAGGGGGATGAAGGGTCACACCCCTTTCCTCACCCACTCCCTCCGACATTTAGAAAAAGTGCTATAGATATGATGCAGCCGACATGAGATCACGCCCCTGTACTTGTTTGCCGATATTGTAATATGTTAGTGGAACAACATTTGAATGTTTGGCATTGTCGACATCATAACGTGTTAGTCATGCCATTCCCCTTGGTGTTGGTGGCCCATTAATGAATATTTTTGGCTTAATCAAACCCTCATTAGCTATGCCTAGATGCTCACAATCACTCTTATTCCCAAAGTTAAGCTTAATCACTTAAACTAATTGATCAAAAGTAAAAGCTGATAAAGAAGAAAGTAGACGCTCTCAACTTTTCATTAGTTTAACAGTTGAAGAAACAAAATGGCATCACTTCACTTCACTTCACCTAGTTACTAGTTACTACTCCTACGAGCTCGTGGGCCTGACATTAATGGGCCCAACCATAAACTCTTCACATGCGAATGGGCCCAACACCCCAGTCATCTCAATCTACTATTGGATATGGTAGTGGATTCTCTCACTCTTCTATCCACGTGGCACTTTTCACGTGCTGGTCCTCCACGTCAGATGCCACATCAGTTTATAGCTCGGTCATGACTCACTTTTAGCTTATATTCACTCGCCCGAGTCCACTGTGTCAATACTCAATAGTAAACCCTCATTACGTTGACATTTTCACTCTTTTTTTTTTTTTTATCCATTTTTTATTTTAATTAAAGAAAGATTTTTTTTTTTTTTAATGTTTCGCTATCATTTCCTCCGATTGTGATCCACAATTTCTTAAAATAATGCAAAAGTTTAGGTTGTAGTCAACTAAAAATAAGGAGTCGAAGAAATGGAGGCACCCCATCCACCCAAAATGGATTAAAAAATAATCGAATAAGACGACAAAATGGGTGGGTGGAGTCCAATGGGTCTACACCGATGACAAGCTAGTGCATGTGGTTGTATTATTATTATAACAAAAATTCTAGAGAGCCAAACTCCAGCACCAAGGATACTTTTTATACGTGTGATTGTGTTCGATTGATAAATTATGAGAATCTCTAAGATGATGAAGGGTATTGAGATTCCCTAACGTAGGCCTGACTCTCCAGACAGATTGTTATTATAAATTGACAACTTGCTTATCTCTTTAGACAATGATTAAGACACGTTTAGTTGGATGCCTAACTAAAATCTTCTAATTAATCTTCTAAGATGAACAAGATAAAAGAAATATATTTGTATTGTTGATGCACATATAAAGAATGAAAAGGAAAGCATCAATTTTGAACTTGTTAATGTGCAAGTGTACAATTATTCTTTGTGTGAGAACATTATTACATTATACTTGTTAAGAACTTGTGGAGTCAGCAATAAAGTTGAAAGAAAGCCTTGGGGGAATTATGCCTGGATTGCATTTAATAGTATACTCTTTTTCATTATTTAACTAAAAGGCTAGACAGTCAAATTTGATATATTATTTATTAGGTGTCAGTGTTTCTTGTTTATGCACTAAACACTATAAAAGGTTCTTGTTGATGTCATGTTTAGTAGATAGGATTATAAATTTATAATATATTCTCCAAATATAATAGATAATCTAAGATATGAATTAAACACCCAAAAGATAACCTTAAAACACATAACCAGCCATGTAAACATGAGAAACTAGGTCAGCCAATGATATATTTGAAATTACTTATAAATAATATATCATTACTCTCATGATCATGTCATCATCTGGTTGGTATATATGGAAATTAGCTATGCTATATATGCTATCAATGTTTCTGTCTATAATATTTGATTTATGAGATGTTAAAAAGAACACATAAAGATTGAAAAGACTAATCTCTAGCAGTGAACAAGAAATTGACAATGGAATTAGCTTTTGTAATATAAAAGAAATTGTAAACATCTAATCTAACCCCCATTTTTAATTCTTTAGGTATATAAAGTTAAATTAATGATTAGTCAGCTGAAATACAAATTTAATAGTGAAATTATTTTTATTGAAGATTATATCACACTGATTGGTTATAAGAAAAGGAATTATCATTAATTACCCTTTTAGTTATTATCACATCAGACCATGAGCATCATGTTTTATTAATTAATTATCATTACCAATTTAATATTCCCAATAATTTTTTTTTCTATAAAGCTACTTTTGATAGTGTTGATTTTTTTTTACCCCTTCGTTTCATCTCAGAAGAATTTGATATAGGTGAAAAATCTTCAACCTTGAATCAATTTCTTTTGTTAGTCGGTGTTGCATGAGAGGATTTTAGCTAAAGATAGGTTATGGAAGAGGGGAATTCCTACAAGAAGCCTTTTGTGTACTTTGTAATGGGAATGACGAAACTCTGGATCACTTGATGTTTCACTGTAGCTTCTCTAAATCTATTTGGAACAATTTTTTGTAAGAATTTGGTATGAATTTGATGTTTCATGGTTCCCTTTTGGATTGACTAAGTTGGAGGTCCCAAGCTAATCCATCCCGACACGTGGAGTGATTATGGCGTAGGGTTCCTCACGTGCGCATGTGGTGTGTGTGAAAAGAGAGAAAAATGAAAGTTTTTGAAGGGCTCAACAAATCAGACCAATATATCTTTATCGAAATTAAGGAAATGTTGTGGAGGATTGGTTCGACTTGTAATCTTTTTAACTCGCGACCTCTCACAAAAAAGTGGATGTCCGACCAATTGAGGTACAATTGGTGGGTCCTTCATCTAGGCTTGGTTGCTCTTGTATCTTGTTTCCCTTATTATCTTCAATAAAAAAAAATTTGTGTTTGGCACAAAAAAAAAAGTGTATCAAGACAGGATAACGATTAAACACCTTCTTCAACATCAAAAATTCTAGCTGGCCTGGGAAACTAGCCTGGTTTCCCGCCTGAGGGGGGGGGAATACATTTTCGCCCCCTAAGTGAAAAACCAGGCTGGTTTTCTCAGGCCAGCTAGAATTTCTCCTTCAACATTGTTCCATTTTATATGTCTATCAAATTTTGAGTACATGTACTTCCTGTGGTACATGTAATGCAAATGTATGTACTATATATAAATATATAATATATTATATATAGACTAGTCGTCTATGCACGCTACTCGTGCAAACAAATAATTGAGTGGAGTTGGAGGAGTGATACTTCAATTATTTTAGACATCAATGAATCCGTGCAACATACTTCTATAATAAGATGTTAGTTTTCTTTTATATATATAAAATTTGTCCACAATGTAACACTTATCGTAATAAGACATTATCCCTTAATAAATAAAATCCGGCGAGGAAAAAAAAGTTACATATAGCATTCACAATACTTACTTTTGTGACATTATTAAAGCAAACTCGTTGTGCTGCTAAGATTTTTGATACCCAATCTCTTCTCAAAAGGTAATTTGGGTTTTCTTAGTTTTTTTTGTTGTGATTTGTGTTACAATTGACAAGTCTAAGTACCCATTTCGACTACTTCAATTGGGTATTTTTTGTCCTTGCTCGAAGCTGCATAATTTAGCTGCCAAAATCCAGGAAGAAAAACTAAATAAACGAATGAATAAATAAATAAACTAAAGAGAGGAAAATTAATAAATAAATAAAAACAGTTACCTATTGCATTCACATATACTTATGGCATGTTTGGTTGCTCAATGGAATGAGTTTGACCATTGTAATGGTAATGACTATTACAATGGTTTAAGCCATTCATGTGTTTGATTTGGCATAAAAATGGTGTAATTAATGAGAATGACCATTACAAATTTCACTGTAATTGACATTCCTTCTCAACACCTATGAATGCCCCATTGTAATGGTCAACTCTTCATTTGTCTTATTTGCCCACTCACCTAACATAGATGCCTCCTTACTCTCCATAGATCTTAAATTCATGGTTGATAATTGTAAATACACAAATCATTCTCATTCTCATTCCATCAAGTAACCAAATATAGTAATATCCTCATTCCTATTCCATTGAGTAACCAAACATGCCCTTACTTTTGTGACATTGTTGAATAGGTAAGTGTAGAGTTGCCTAAGTAACGGTCTTGGTCTCCTTGGTTTTGCTTGGATTATGGTGTAGATATCCTACTTTAGAAATGATGAACTCTTTTGAAGTGCCTCTGTGCATCTCGCCACGACTCCTAATCAAGCAAATTATTCACATCCCTGAGATCTTGTTCATAAGATTTGACAATGCTATCTGCTTTTTCAACAATTTGATTAGGAAATAATCATTCGAAGATTAAAAACCACCTGTTGCTACCTCTACATTGAAAGTCGCTTCTTTTGCTGGTAAAATTGCACCCATAATTGTTGCTATTGAAAATTCTCTACTAATGGGATCAAAGAGTATCCAGGCTCAACCCTATCTAGGATGAAGGCCCTCGCCACACCTAGTTGCTCCGAAGTTAGAATCCCTAAATCTAGAAATGTTAATCAAAGAGAAATTGGCCCAACGGAGCGTGCATACAAAGAAAGTTATGTAACCACTGCCTTGAGTTTGGCCAATGGGGAACACCATAGACACACAATAAGACGCGCCTCTGAAACATATAGTCAAAGACAAGGATATAACACCCATCAAAGTCCAGTCACGTCCCCTATTTTATGTTTGTAAGGTCAATAGTGTTGGTGCCACGTTTTTGTATTGGTGCATTTCTTCTACCACCATTCCACCCCAATTAAAACCACTCAAACACCACCATTTCCCCCAAAACCTTCCCACACAAGTCTAACTAAAATCAACCCAATCTCTTGAACCACCCCTCATTTACTTTCTCCATTTCGATTGAAATTACCCTTAGTATGAAATTGCAAGTTGCGAAACCCTAAAGAAACCATTGAAGATTTCGTCATGGAGGTCTGAATCGATTGGGTTAGAAGGGTTGGGATGAGAGGAGGGGGAGGGGAGACGGATCTCGTGAGACAGAGATATATCTGGAAGTATTAGAGTTATATTTTAGCTAGCATATTTGTATAATTTAATTGTATATTTTACGTGCTTCCAGTGGTTGAGCTATTTTCTGAACGATAATATACACAGAAAACTATTGTTTTCCTACTATGAATTTACATGGTATCAGAGCCAAACACAGACTAAAATTTGTTCTTGTTTTTTTGAGCAACTGACATGGCTGGAAGATCCGACAGTAACAAGAACAAAGATAAAATCAACAGAAGCATGACTCCGTACACACTAACCTCGACAGACCACCCAGGGAGCCTCGTGACCCATGTTCAGTTAAAGGGCACGAACTTTGAATAATGGGCAAAAGCCATGAGAGTCGCGTTGTGGGCGAAGAAGAAATTGGGTTTTGTTAATGGAACCATAACAAAACCTTCCGAAAACAATTCGAAAATCGAAGATTGGTGGATGATTAATTCCATGCTTGTCGCGTGGATTTTCAATACCATTGAGCCAACCCTGCGTTCGACCATAACGTACCGGGAAACGGTGAAGGAACTTTGGGATGACCTTCAACTGCGATTTGCAGTTGCCAATGGACCACGGTTGTAGTAGCTGAAAGCTGAATTGGCTGAATGTAAACAAAAGGGTCAAGCTGTCGCAGCCTACTTCGGGAGAATGAAGATGTTGTGGAATGAGATTAATAACTATGAACCCATTCTCACGTGTGATTGCATTGGGTGTAAGTGCAAGATCACTGAGAATCTGATTAGGCGACGGGAGGAGGAGCAGGTTCATCAGTTTTTGATGGGGTTAGAAGACTCAATTTTTGGCACTGTTCATTCTACCATTTTGAATTTGGATCCCTTACCCAACTTGAACTGGGTTTACGTAATGATCGTTACCGAAGAGAGACATTGTGATGTGGCACGAAACCGAGATGACAGAAATGATAACGTTGTGGCGTTTTTCACCCAAACAAAACCCCGTGGTGGGGCTCCAGACGGAAGAGATAAATCTGAGGTGTATAGAAATTGCGGACGTGTGGGACATGAGGCGACTTCCTATTTCCAATTAATAGGATATCCTGAATGGTGGGGCGACAGACCGAAAGGAGGACGCAACACTACTGGACAAGGTGCGTTCAGAGGGACAGGTCGTGGTCGAGGTACTTCATGGGCCAACACAGCACACACATCCTCTGAAAAATCCACGTCTGGTGGACTGACGGACGGAGACAAGCGTGGATTGAGTACTCTGATGGAGGACCAATGGGAGACACTGCGGGGATTGTTAAACGACCAGATGTCGACAAACACCGACAAACTCTCTGGTAAGAATTGGGTTGTATGGATTATTGATTTCGGGGCCTCGCATCACATGACATGATGCATTGAATTTCTGACCGACATCGAAGATATAACACATCCTTGCCCTGTGGGACTGTCGAATGGTGCACATACAACCGCAACTAAACAGGGGACAATGGTTCTCGGGAATAATATTGAACTGCAAAATGTTTTATTTGTTCCGCAATTGACTTGTAACTTATTATCTGTTGGAAAATTACTTGATGACACGAGATATATTGTGACACTTACTAATAAGTTATGTGTGATACAGGACTGCACTTCAAGGACCCTGATTGGAGCGGGTGAGTACTGCGACGGGATCTACATAGTACGTGGTGTGACAAAGGTCTGAGCCTACAAGGTTGACGTCAACAACAAAGCTGAATTGTGGCATCGAAGACTTGGCCATCCCTCGTATTGAGTTGTCAGATCTGTTCTTAAGTTAAATTTTAATGTTAGTAGAACTTCTGCTGTGCCTTGTGACATTTGTCTTAGAGCTAAACAAACAAGAGATGTTTTTCCTATTAGTGATAATAAAGCAACTGCGCCATTTTCTTTGATTCATTGTGATGTATGGGGTTCATATCGCACACCCTCCTCTTTGCGGAGCTATTTACTTATTGACAATTGTGGATGATTAATCTAGGGCAGTTTGGGTTTATTTGTTACTTGAGAAAACTGAAGTGAGTAGTGTGTTGAAGAATTTTTGTGTTATGGTGTGTCGACAATTTGGGACTAATGTTCAAACTGTGCGGAGTGATAATGGAACTGAGATTACATGTTTAAAATCCTACTTTGAGAGTTGTGGTATTCTGCACCAAACGTCATGTGTAGGTACGCCACAACCAAATGGTCGGGTAGAGAGAAACATCGACATATCCTTAATGTTGCTTGAGCCTTGAGATTTCAAGCTAACCTTCCCATTCAGTTTTGGGGAGAATTCATTTTGACGGCTGGCTATCTGATTAATCGTACTTCGTCATCGGTTTGGAGGGTAAGACCCCTTATGAGCTCCTATTTGTTCATATCCTGTCATACGACATGTTTCAGGTTTTTGGCTGTTTGTGTTATACTAGAGTTCGAGATTCAGATAAATTTGCACCTCGGAGTCGACGGTGTATCTTTATGGGTTATCCATTCGGAAAGAAGGGTTGGCTGTATGACTTAGAAACCGAGGAATGTTTTGTCTCGACGGATGTGGTTTTTAGTGAGAATAACTTTCCATTTGCTGATTCTCCTACTATGACAGATGATCCCTTGTTAGAGTCAGGACCCGTCATGGTGGACGACGGGATACCATTGGTTACAAATGCCTCTTCTGAGTTGGGTACCACGACATTAGACACCAGGGGGGGCCTCAGTGTTGATACACCGACTGTGGAGCCAGACCCATTACCGACGACTACTTTCGGTTCTGGCCAGCGCCCTTCAAGGGATCGACGGGCTCCCGAACATTTACAGGATTATATTGTCACACCACTCGCCTTCTTAGCCCAGTCCCGTCGCCATCGCCCCCCTCAGGATCCTCAGTACCCCGTATCTTATAACTAATTATGTACATTATGACAATTTTACTGTAAAACACAGACGTTTTCTCGCAACTGTGACTACAGGTTGTGAACCTACTGGGTATTCTGAAGCGGTAAAGGATGTCCACTGGCGTAATGCCATGAAGGAGGAAATCCAGGCATTGGTGGATAATGGTACATAGACTATGGAGGATTTAACACCGAGAAAGAAACCCATTGGGTGCAAATGGGTTTATAAAATCAAGTACAATTCAAATGGCAGCATTGAGCGCCATAAGGCACGACTGGTGGTACTTGGGAATAATCAGAAGGAAGGCGTTGACTACACCGAGACTTTTGCTCTGGTTGCAAAAATGGTGACTTTTCGTGTGCTATTGACGATGGCAGCGGCTCGTGACTAGACGCTGCATCAGATGGATGTTAGGAACGCGTTCCTGCATGGAGACTTGGCTGAGGAAGTATACATGCGCCCTCCACCAGGATTTGCATGCGAAGCTCCTGGGAAAGTGTGCCACCTGCGCAAGTCTTTGTATGGTTTGCAATAGGCTTCTCGGAACTGGTTTGTTAAACTCTCCAATGCATTGAAGTCATATGGATTTATACAGTCATATTCTGATTATTCCCTATTTACTCTGAACCGGAATGGAAAATTTATGGACGTTTTTGTGTATGTTGATAATCTGATTATAGCAGGGGATGATCCGGATTCGGTGGGTCGCTTTAAACAGTATCTTAATACATGTTTTAATATGAGAGATCTGGGTACGTTGGAATATTTTTTTGGGCTGGAGGTCGCTCGCGGCTCCGAAGGGATTTTTTCTGTCTCAACGGAAGTACGCACTGGACATTATCGCAAAGACAGGGCTCCTGGGCAGCAAGCCCACCTACGTTCCGTTAGAGCAAAATCATGGATTGGCTCTCGACGACAGTACATATATGGATCATCCGGAAAAGTATATGCGGTTGATTGGTCGTTTGATTTACTTGACTATTACGCGACCTAAATTATGTTATTCCGTGCATACTTTGGCACAATTCATGTAGACACCACGCGTGCGCCATTGGGAAGCAACTCTACGTATTGTTCGGTACCTGAAGGGCCACCTTATGCAAGGTATTTTATTGCGTAGGGATAAAGATTTTCGGCTGAGTGTGTATTGTGATTCCGATTGGGCTAGTTGTCCTATTACACAACGATCTGTGACAGCGTATTTGGTATTTTTTGGAGGATCTCCGATTTCCTGGAAGACCAAGAAACTGCCCACGGTATCACGGTCCTCGACTGAGGCAGAGTACCGGTCGATGGCTACGGCTACATGTGAGTTGAAATGGTTGAAAGGCCTCTTGCGTTCACTTGGTATCTTACTTACGCTCCATATGTGTATGTTTTGTGATAGTCAAGCGGCAATGCACATTGCAGCTAACCCAATTTTTCATGAACGGACGGAACATATTGAGGTCGATTGTCATCTAGTTCGAGATATTGTTCAGGAAGGTCTTATTGGCACACAGTATGTTCGAACTGGGGAACAATTGGCAGACATATTTACTAAAGCCGTTGGCCGATTGATTACTTTCTTTGCAAGTTGGGCATTCGAGATCTTCATGCTCCAACTTGAGGGGGGGTATTAGAGCCATATTTTAGCTAGCATATTTGTATAATTTAATTGTATATTTTACGTGCTTCCAGTGGTTGAGCTATTTTCTGGGGTGATAGGCGCATAAAAAGGGGGTGGGTGTGGGTAGTTTTCGGTTTTGTTTTGTTTATATATATATACACAATGTAATTCTCTTTTGGAAAAAACAACGATAATATACACAGAAAACTTTTGTTTTCCTACTCTGAATTTATAGGAAGTGAAAGAGAGGTACGGTGAAGCTCTCCTCTCATTGTGGGTTGTGCGGCTAGAGGATGAAATTGGGAGGACAAAATGAGGAACTCAAAAATCAGGTTGAAGACACAGTTTCTTCTTCATTTCAACCCTTTGTGCCTTGTATAGTTTAGATATATATATATATATATATATATATATCAACCATATCCATCATCCTAGAGATGCCCAATACTCTCCCATTCGAACACAATCACACAGACATGGGTTCCCTGTCGCTGTCCTGGCTGTCTAGATTTTTTGTATATTTAATTTATTCATGACATACTCAACTAACAATGAATTAACTGACTAATTAAATGAAATCATGTATAGTTAAATAAAAGATAAAGAGGCAAATTAAGCATGATATGGACCTGAGGAAAACATCGAGTGAAAACTCCAATTCCCTCAAACCTGCTTAATTATTGTGTGCATGCATAAATGATGGTGAGTTTTGGGTGACAATGCATGCATGCATGCGCATGACCGGTCTCACTAGTCTTCTTCACTTCTTCTTCCCACAAACAAAGCAATTAATGATCATCATAAGAAAGAAAACCGACCACGTGGCTGCATGTTAGTACCACCATGGAATGGGCCGGACTGAAAGTGGAACCCCCACGAGCAGCGGCACACTTGTCATGTGGTGATTGGCTGGATGGAGGCTCTGCCTGTGTGCTTGTGCTTGTGCTTGTGCTAGTGAGACCAACGGTCGGAGGTGCTGGAAACAATCAGATCGACTCTATTACACATTGCAATCTCTCTCTCTCTGCTAAAAATGGGGATGGTGGAAGTGATGGATTTCGGCTTTCGTTTCTGTAGTTGTTTAAGATAAGGTTGACCAAGTTCCGATGTCCCGACAGCCTCCACGTGTCTGACAACCTCCCACATCATCTTCTTTTTACTTGACTTTAGAGCTGACCGCACGTGAGAACCAGCGTGGCTGCTGGCTTCTTGTTAATGACTTGCTTTGCTGCATCTACAATGTGGGGGTGGGGGATCTCCCTTCCCGTCTTCAGTGCTGAGCTAGTAATGCTATAATTAGTGTTTATGCCTACCTCAAAGTAATGAATTTGTTGTGTATGTGCACAGGCACAGCATAGGTGGTTGAGTGATCATATCCATTCCAATGCAAATATAGGTTATTAGAAATTCTAAATGTCGAGGGAAAGGGCGAGGAAATGAGCGAGGGAAATGACGTGGCGAGGTGAAAGCCGTTCATTTCCCTCGAGATGTGTGCATTGACTTTTCTCACGCGCATCTCGAGGGAAATGAACGGCTTTCACCTCGCCACGTCATTTCCCTCGCTCGTTTCCTCGCCCTTTCCCTCGACATTTAGAATCTCTCATAGGTTATACATCAAGCCTGCCAACACATTGCTAAGGCAGTATATATATAAGACCATCATTCATGACTACATTGATGCCTTCACTGATTGCTGTAAAGCACGACTTATCAAGCAGTTATCAAGATTCATACATGAACAATACGGGAGTAGACTTTAATTTCCATTCTTCTTCAAGCCGGGAAATAAAATGCATTATGCTAGACAAGAGTGATGCACATTGCACAACCTTTATAAATTTCCATCTACTCGATCAAAAATCTTAACACAAGCAAATCCATCGTATCGTATGAAGCTGTTGAGGTCTATAAATTAACAATAGCTGGAACGGACTTTAGTCTCAGTGTGGTAGGGGCTACTCGACAAACCGGGGGGCACACATAAGTCCAATCAAAGTATGTCACGTACAAATTTATATTAGCTTATTTTAGTTTATTAATTTCATCGAACGTCATAATTTTAAAGCTTAATTTAGCTTTATAAAACCACATGTACAAATCATTTTCATCCCATTCCCATATGCCAAAGTCTTTATCATTGGAATGCTTTCTCCCTTCTCACACTCTTCTCTCCCCTTCCCTATTCTCCAAACTTTCCTTCTTCTTTCAAAAGAGGAGATGTGAAAATCCTATGTACATATCAGAGGATTTCCAACTGATCAGAGTTGATAAATAGTATACAAACGTGCATCTCTTGGTTTCGAGCTTTTCACGGACAGAAGTATTGGTTGGGCTTTGCCTTCATTCAAAAGATCTCAGTTTGTGAAGCAAGAGCTCGTGATCTAGGGAACAGGTAAACTTGATTCATGAGCTTTGGATTTGAAAGGATTGTTTTAGCTAGATAGAGTACGTGTTGATCAAGGCTATTAGATTAGAACTCCAATTTTTTCTAGTAGTTGTTTTTGATCGATCTCCTCATCTCTTCTACTTTTATTTGAGAGTTTTGTTTGGATAACTATTTCAGTGTTTGGATAAAAATATAGTAAAGGTGATGAGAAGAATGTAAACTAATTCTTCTTTTGCTTGAATGATTAACATTTTATATTAGTACTGAGAGGAAGTGAGTTTCTAGTTACCCAAAATGGGTATTTTCTGAAAAGAAAACATATATACGAACAAGGGTAGGTTTTTACAAAAGATAGAGATCAAAGAAGAGATGATTCAAAGTGTTCTTTAACTCTGGAGTAGCTTAGAGAATTGGAGCAGATCTAAGGAGAAGAGAGAAATCAAAGCTGGCAAGCAAGTGGTGGGAGAGAATAGATGTGGCAATGGCGGGCATGGAACCCGGACCAGGTTCGCGCTATGTCCACCGACTTCTCAGACCAGAATTGGACTTACAAAGATCATTAACACAACCACAACAACAAACCCAAATCTCAGAGTCCAGAGACTCGCCTGAAGAAGATCAAAATCCCGACACAGATGCAGATGCAGATGCAGATGCAGCTGCAACAAGCTCCGGAGCAGGCACTGCAAATCCTCGTAGGCCCCGTGGTCGTCCTCAAGGATCCAAAAACAAGCCTAAACCACCCATAATTGTCACCCGAGACAGCCCGAATGCACTTAAATCTCATGTACTAGAAGTATCAACAGGCGCTGATGTAGTAGAATGTGTGACAAATTACGCAAGGCGTAGAGGCCGTGGAGTTTGTGTTCTCAGCGGTGGAGGGACAGTCATGAATGTGACATTGAAGCAACCAGCAACACCTTCTGGAGGTGTTGTCACACTACATGGAAGGTTTGAGATACTATCACTTACAGGTACGGTGTTACCCCCGCCTGCTCCACCAGGTGCAGGAGGGCTTACTATATTCTTATCAGGTGGGCAAGGGCAGGTTGTAGGAGGAAGTGTAGTAGCTCCATTGATGGCTTCAGGTCCTGTGGTCTTGATGGCAGCTTCATTTGCAAATGCGATGTTTGAGAGGTTACCTTTGGAGGAATCCGAGGATACACCTCCGCCAGGACAACATATCCAGCCTACAGCCTCACAATCATCCAGTGTCACTGCTGGCGGTGCACAATTAGGCCACGGTAGTGGTGGTGCTGGCGGTGTCAGTGCTAGTGGAAGTGGTGTTTCTTTCTACAATTTGGGGATGAACTATCAGTTTCCTAGTAGTGATGCATTTGGTAACTGGGGTGGTAATTCTCCTAGACCTCCCTTTTGACACTCTTACACATAACAAGAAAGATCTAATTTCATGGATGAAAACCTGTCTGGAGCAAAGGGTATTGCAGATTTCACTTGACTAGGTCAGTAAGTTCAAGTTCGTGATCGATGTATAGACTGTTTATTAGGTGTTTTCTTAGTCCTTTTTTTTTCATGGTGTTTTTTCTTCTTCTTTCCAATACCTTGTTTATTGATTTTCAGATGTAATGTGGAACATGTGTTGATGAACATTTCTTTGGTTTTTATATTTGTGTTTTGGTTATTTTATGATCTGAAACTCAATATAGTAGAAGAACATGTTAGCGCACCTTGTGAATTTTTATATAATAAGAAGAAAAAATAATGTTCACACATGTTCTTATTTTATGTTAGTATATTATATTCAAAGGAATTATTCCTAGTTTATGCATTTTGAAAGAACATAGTACTGAGTTGAAATCAGAAAAAAAAAACCCTGATTTTTTAGGTTCATTTTCAGAAACCCCATATCAAGAACATAAAAGCCTGCCTATTTGTTTTATCATGGATCTCTTTGCACAAACCCTAGTTTTGAAAGGGATAGAAGAGCAAGGAATCATCACCTTCTTCTCTGCTATATCCATCTTTCTCTTTCTCTCTAATCTTCTTTGCAGTGTTTCAGCAAGCTTCCAATTTGTTGTACAAAGGTAACAACAGTGGGGAAAGAAAGTTCTCATGTCAGTTACTACACATAGTAAAAAAAATGTTATTGAATTGAAAATTAGTTTGAAACATTTCATCTCACTTGTTTTGAAAAGAGGGTTTGTGTGTGCTCCCAAGAAGTAAAAATAGAGCCATTTGGAGAGCAATAAAAAGAAGAGACTCATTTCCCAACAAACAGAAAAACATGAGGAAATGTTGGGACTTTGGAGCTGCTTTGAAACTTGAATAAATATTAGACATTGAAAATTTCTTCTTACTTTGGAAATATGAGTTGTTGGTTGTTTCATTTCTTTTAGGTTGTCTTTCAAAGGACTACCTCCGTTGTTTGTACAACCTAGTTCATTGAAGTATGTTATCGATCCTGTAATCCCATTTAGAATGTCATCATTTTTCTATACTAAATAGCAACGCCAACAATTAGAGTCGAAAAGAGGATTCCTCACTTCTTTCTCTCATTCAAAAGCGTGCATTAGACTTTCATCTCACACGGCTCCTAAGTGATAAAAGAAAGAACTCATCTTCTTTCTTTTTTTATTACCTCCTCGCGTATGTATAACACCGAATCCATACAAAGAATTATTAATCCTTAACTTTTCGAGGAATCCTTTATCAACGGTTGTGAATGACTGACTTTTTCAATCTTTTCGACCTTGGTTCCGTAGGAGCAAGTCAAAAAAATTGAGAAATAGAACCATCTGATTTGATTCATTCTCAATAGCCATGAGATGAATATACTAATTAATTAAATTAATATATGCGGCTTTAATAGGATTGACCTCAGCAAACAACTAAGAGATTAACTATATTTTTACATCAATAATTAACATATAATTTGCAGGACCGATCCATGAAAAATACAAGAAATGGATCTATGAAAATAGGCAAAATGAATGAAAGTTACTATTACATTCAATATCAACATTTATAAATCGGTTTATGGTCGTTCCAATTTTAACTTTTTATTTTCCCCCGTTTAGTTTTATACGTCATGGGGTGGATGAGAGTTTAGAGATGTTTTATATGTATTCAAAACAGCGTACAACCATGACTTTGCTACTTTGTTGGTTTAAGGAAAAAAAGAAAAGAAAAAGAGAGAGAGTGTACAAATACCTCTTTTCAAGCTTGCAAAGAAGATTGAGTTTAGATAAATTTATGGTTGAACTGAGAAAAAAAAAAGTTCATCTCTCCTTCATCCTTAAGAAAGGGTTCCGAGGAAGAAAAAGAAAAGAAAAAAAAGTAGGGGTGGGCATAAACCGATTTAATTCGGGTTAACCGACCGAACCGATTTTTAAATACGGTTCGGTAACCGAACCGAATAAGGGATGATAAGAGAATTTGTAAAACCGAACCGAAACCGGTTTCAAACGGTTCGGAATCGGTTCACCATTTTAAACCGTCAGATTAAACCGAACCGACCGATTGATGCATATGCTGCATCCTGTCGTACTGTATCACACCCCGCCCAAAGGCAAAAACGAAAACCCAAATCTCTCTGTTTCTAACTTTCTATTTCTTCTTGCAGAAGAAATTCTAAATGGCGACGAAACCAGCGAGGAAACCTAAATCTAAATCTCTCTGTTTCTCAATCAATATCTTACCGTATTGATTTCAACCATCTCTTCACCATTATCATCTATTCTCAAAGTCTCTTTCATCCTTATCGAATGGCTTTGAAATCAAGAACAAAGAAATTGATTTCAACCATCTCTTCACCATCTCCAGAAAACCCAACCTTGCCAAGTGCCTACACTCCCTTCTCATTGTCTCTGGTGAAGCCCAAAACATCGCCTCTCGTTTGATCAGATCCCGACGAAGAACGTTTTGCGTGGAACTCGATGATCTCTGGGTTTGTACGCAATGGGTGTTTACAGAAAGCCATTAATTGTTACAATGAGTTGTTAATGACATGGAGAGTTCGTCCTGATTTCTTCACCTTTCCAGTTGTTCTGAAAGCTTGTGGGGGCTTGCGTGATGGGAGGAGGGTTCATAGTGTAGTTTTCAAAATGGGGCTTGGATTGGATTTATTTATACGTGCTTCTTTAGTCAATATGTATTCAAGATTTGGGTTTGTGGAGGATGCAAGTAAGTTGTTTGACGAAATGCCTGTTAGAGATTTGGGTATTTGGAATGCGTTGATATCGGGATTTTGTCAAAATGGGAAGGCAGCAGAGGCCTTGGATGTGTTTGAGAAAATGGTTATTGAAGGTGTGGAGATGGATTCGGTTTCGGTGTCAAGTATACTTCCTGTTTGTACTCCCTTAAATAATTTTGTGAGGGGGATGACAATCCATGTGTATGTGATAAAGAATGGTTTAGAGTTTGATGTGTATGTATCAAATGCTTTAGTTAACATGTATGCCAAGTTCGGTAAACTGAAGGCTGCACAAAAGATCTTCAACCAAATGTTGGTACGAGATCTGGTATCATGGAACTCATTAATAGCTGGCCACGAGCAGAATGGTGATCCAACTGCTGCTCGTAGTTTATTTGTTGAGATGAAAGCAGATGGCTTTGAGCCTGATGCATTGACACTTGTGAGCTTGGCATCTATTGTTGGTCAATCTGGCGATGTAAGATAGAAAATTCGACTGTGGTAGCAATGTAATGTTTGAAATGGATGGGTTGGCCCGAGTTTCATTATCTAGTATGTTATATGACAGCTAACAAGGCCCATACTTGATAAAAAGTGTTATATGTAAACAATATACTGTTTGAAATGGATGGGTTGGGCCAAAAAATTTCATTGTCAATTTTCATTTGGGCTAAAAATGGGCCTGCCAAAATGGACTGAAAAAGCTAAAACCGAATTTTCAGCCCAACCGAACCGGACCGAACCGAATTTCGGCCCAATCGAATTTTCGGTTTTACCATATACAAAATCGGTTTCGGTTTTGGATTTGGGCTAACCGATTGAAAATGGTTCGAAAGCGGTTTGGGCCTCAAACCGAACCGAACCGACTTTGCCCACCCCTAAAAAAAAGAGCCACTTTGAATTGAAATAAATTTTTTTATCAATAAAACACGGACAAGCAATAATATATTAGAAAACAAAAAAAGATAAATTACAAAGCTGCCAAAGAGGACTGAGAAGGTCCTTCTAACTGGAGCTCACAAGAAAAAACACCACTAACACTCCCCAGATTACTTTCAATTGAAAATAATAAGTTGCAAAAGTTGAGAGAAATAGGTTTCAAGCATCTTAAGGGAGATCTACTACCTTTCCCGCTGGTTAGGAGATGTATTTAAATGTATAAGAACAATTCCCACTCTTGTTTTGGTGGATTGCATATAACCAAATAAGTTTAAAAGACCGTATTTTGTTTTGTGAAACTATACAAAATTTCATTTCCACCGTTGATCACAAAATTAAATGGTGGATGTGGAATGATACCTCAAATTAACCTAAAATATAGGGATCCCCTCATAAATTCCCATGACGTAGGATTCCATGCAACCAAGTCATTAACTAAATGTATTAATATGAGCACTAGTGATTAACTAAATATATTAATGAGCGCACTAGTTACATAGCTTGGTTAAAATACACCTAAAATCTAATTCGAATATTTTACAATTTCTATAAAGTATTCTCCCTAATGGGGAATTGAATATCATCTACAACACTATATTCTGATTCCATGGGTTTGATTTCCTAAACAAATGAAAGCTAGCTCCTACTAGATTTTGCTGACTCCCTGCCTAACTGTAATCTATAGATTCAGTTGAGAACGAGTTCCCCAGCTTAATTTCCAAAATCACGGGTTTCCTTCTGTTTCGAGGATATCTAGCTGAGACACGGTGAATAAGTTTGTTTGATTCCAAGAAGAAGAAAAAGTGGTTCATAGGTGTTATTTAAGAGCACGTAGCAAGCCTTCAAGTTGAAGGCTTGCAAATCTGTGTGAGCACATGTGATTAACGCTTTAAATGGAGCGAGTTTTTTCTCTCGTTATGTTTGGTGGCATTCATGACTTCTCCTTTGAAGCAAAATATGCAAGACAAGGATCACAATTGCCAGATCCGAGCATCAATATAATATTGAATTTCCATAGGAGGCATTCAACAATTTCTACAGATCAAAGCACTGTTGAGAGGTGATGAAGCCTAGTTCTTGTGGTGTCAGGACCTCCTGAACTCGGCAGAGAAGGTTAGCTTGAACACTTCAACATTCCTTGCAAAGGTGAGTTTAAAGACGAAGTGCCTCTTTCAACTCGACTGCAGACAGGAATACCTTGTGCGTTTTGCATATAGCAAATATCTGATCATCAAGAGCATCTTTCAAATCTGCAGAAGACCAAAGCGTGTCTCTTAAAACGTTCGTTAGGCATTGTTTATGAATCATTAACAAAATGCCACAGTAACAGTAACGAGAGCATATCACCCATATCAAACAGGTTACTCCCTGATGTGGTACGATGACTATTAAATCCATAGACTATCAGTTAAAGATAATTAGATCCCAGATATGATCAGTTACATTACTTGGCCTACTCCAAAAATAAATGTTCAACACAACACAAAGCCTCTTAGTTAGGACCACCACTGATGACGTTGGTATTCATACAGGAAGGTGGGATGTTCACAGATTCAAACTACATTATCAGGTAAGACCATCCTTAAATGCCTATGCATCTCACAACTATAGCAGCATGACCTCTTCTTCTGTTAGCAATGTAAGCCTACCCCAGCCGAGATCACAAGGTCAAGCTCTTTCTGTCGTTTGCATTATTGTTCCTCATCACAAGATGCTTACAACACAGCAAACTTGCACCACAGTTGCATAAATTTCTAAAAAATATGGATAGCCCAGCCCTAGAAATGAACATCATACTGAATACTTTACTTGCAACCTCGGTCAAAAGAATAATATTAAATCCTTTGAAACTATAATGATAATTTAATGAGGTATTAACAAGCATAAAGATTTTGGATTGTATTTCTGAAGGCAAAAATTGTCTTCAAATACAACTCCAACAATTAAAAGAACATGTTAAATAAGGTAAAGACTTGCAAAGAACAGCCAATCAGGAACATGTTCTTCAAAGGACTACATCAGAATTATGGCTTTCGGTCCCTCCAAAGAAGCTAAAGATAGTCAATCTCTTTTACCCTCTTGAGAGCCAATTTCCTGTAGATAATGTTCAGCGTCCAATGCTGCCATGCATCCTGTAAAATTAAGATGGAAACAGAGCTATTTAGATGAAGCTGCATTCAAAAGTTGCATTCAAAAGTTGCATTGCATAGAAGGAAAATCAGGAAATTTTTTTGCAGTCTAGGCATCAAATTTTCAGCAGCAAAACTGAACAAGAAAGGACTCCAGCCAACTGAACTGCATACAGATTGTCAAATCAATCAGATCCATCCATGTGATTGTTTATGAAGGAGAAGGAATATCTAAAGAGTCAAGAAGTAATGAACAATAGACAATTATAATCAACTGATGAGATTATTTTGATGCTGGCATATTTTATCCAATCCATCAATGAGCAAATGTGCTTCTGTTTGAGAGCACAATTACTTTCACGCTGCCAGAATTTCCAAAATACTACACCCATTATGTATATGATTGGAAAGAGGATTGACACATTTCCACCAAATTTCAAAGGCTATAACCCACCATTTCGCGTTTTTATGTATAAATAAAAAATTTAATACAAACAATTCCACCGAATTTCAAAGGCTATAACCCACATTTTAGGAGTATTTTCTCGATTTTAAGTTTTTGTGGGGTTTCCTCTTGTTATCCCAAATCTATCATCCTTTCCACAAGTCTTTTCATGTTTTTATGTAAAAATAAAAATTTAATCTAAAGATTTCTACAAACCTTTTCGTGTTTTTATGTAAAAATAAAAGTTTAATCCAAAGATGAGTTTGAAAATGGATTGACACATTTCTACCAAATTTCAAAAGATTTCTATAAACCTTTTCCTGTTTTTAAGTAAATATAAAAGTTTAATCAAGTGATGAGTCCGAAAATGGATTGACACATTTCTCGATTTTCAATTTGTGTGGTTTTTCCTTTTGTTAACCCTAATCTCTTTTCCTTTTCAGTACCCCTTTCGTGCTTTTACGTAAAAATAAAAATTTTATCAAAACAATGAGATGAAAAATGAATTTACACATTTCCACTGAATTTCTAAGGCTATAACCCACAATTTAGAAAAAAAATTCTCAATTTTAAATTTTGGTGGCTTTTCCTCTCGTTATCCCTAATCTATCATCATTTTTACAATCCTATTCGGTTTTTCATGTAAAAATAAAATTTAATCAAAAGAATAGGTTGGAAAGGGGATCAACACATTTTCACCAAATTTCAAAGGTTATACCCACAATTTTGGAGGGTTTTCTCGATTTAAAATTTTTAATGGCCTTTTATTGTGTTATCCCTAATTTCTCATCATTTTTTATTACATTTTTCGTGTTTTTACATAAAATTAAAATTTTAATCCAAATAATGGGTCGAAAAATAGATTTATTCATATTTACAGAATTCCAAAGGCTATAACCCACAATTTCAGAGTATTTTCTGATTTTCAATTTTTGTGGCGTTTCCTCTTATTATCCCTAATCTATCATCCTTTCTACAAGTCTTTTCATGTTTTATGTAAAAATAAAAGTTTAATCCAAAGATGGGTCAAAAAATGGATTGACACATTTACACCAATTTCAAAGGCTTATAACCCACAATTTGAAGGATTTTCAATTTTTGTGATTTTTTCTCTTGTTATTCATAATCTCTCATCTTTTTCACTACCCATTTCGTGTTTTTATGTAAAAATAAAAAATTTATCCAAACAATGGGTCAGAAAATGGATTTACACTTTTCCACCGAATTTCTAAGGGCCTATAAACCCACAATTTTGAAGAATTTTCTCGATTTTTTTATTTATTTCAGTTTTTCCTCTCTTATCCCTAATCTATTATCCTTTCTACAATCCTATTCGTGTTTTTATGTAAAAATAAAAATTTAATCGAAAGAATAGGTTGGAAAGAGGATTGATACATTTCAACCAAATTTCGAAAGCTATAACGCACACTTTTGGAGGATTTTCTCGATTTAAAATTTTTATTGCTTTTCATTTTGTTATCCCTAATCTCTCATCATTTTTTCACTATCTTTTTCGTGTTTTTATATAAAATTAAAATTTTATATCAAAATAATGGGTCGAAAAATGGATTGATTCATTTCCATCTAATTCCAAAGGCTATATAACCCACAATTTTGAAGTATTTTCTCAATTTTTAGTTTATGTGATGTTTCCTCTTGTTATGATTCATTTATGTAACCCTTTTCTCAATTTCATGTAAAAATAAAAATTCAATCAAAAGAATAGGTTGAAATGGGGATTGACACATTTTCACCAAATTTCAAAGGTTATATAACTCACAATTTTGGAGGGTTTTTCTCGATTTTAAATTTTTAATGGCTTTTCATTGTGTTATCCCTAATTTCTCATTATTTTTCGTGATTTTACATAAAATTAAAATTTTAATCCAAATAATGGGTCGAAAAAGAGATTTGTTCATTTCCACGGTTCCACCCACAATTTCGGAGTATTTTCTTATTTTCAATTTTTGTGGCGTTTCCTCTTATTATCCCTAATCTATCATCCTTTCTACAAGTCCTTTCATGTTTTTATGTAAAAATAAAAGTTTAATAAAAAGATAGGTCCAAAAATGGATTTATTCATTTCCACCGAATTTCAAAGGCTAAAACACACAATTTCAAAGTACATGTTTGAAATTCTTCTCTTTCGTCATTCCCTCTCAATTTAACGTAGTGATGTGAGAATTTATATTCATTCTCTACACCAAGACATCTCAGCCAACTGCAACAAGAAAGTTTAGCTGATTTTGGAAATGATTCCTCAAGACCACATTTGAATATAATAGCCTTCAATCACCTATGTTACGTACACATAACAAACTTCGAGGTCCTTGCTGCTCGCATCAATAATGTTTCTACCCAATGCTCTATTGACATCCATCCTTAACCCCTTGATTATAAAACGAATTGTAAAGAACAGAGAATCCATTGTCAAAGGGGCATTTGGCATAATGTCCATGAAAGGAAACCAACATGATAGCTTCTACAAAGAATATCACAATAGCTTCTGGAAGAAGCCGCCTCAACATCTTCTCCGAGAAGCCAAGAACTGCTGCTAGTAGCAAATCATTTCTTCTTGGAAGGGAAGGGAGGGTTTCTTTTGGAATTGATGGATTTTAGATTGGCAAGGCACTCCCCACAGGCCCTTCTATTGAATCCTTATATGGGGGTTTGCTTGAAATCAAAATTTTACGAAAGAGAGGCACACATGAAATATAAATCACATCCTTCAAACAAAACCTTTTGATTTTTGTAAACCCTAAATACAAACAAAAACCAAGTATACAAAGTACATGTTTACTAATTATGCAAATATAGAAAATGTAACTAGTATCTTAAATAGTTTTAAAAAGAGAAAAATATGTTGCAAAATCACTAAAATCGTTTTTGAAACGTTTCAATTGATTAAAATTGGCTTTTAGTTTCTTTTCCTTGACTTGATTGAAATATAGTCATTCACTCATGTTATGATGCAATTACTGTTTCTAATATATCAATGTGCTCATTTCAACGAATTCAATAAATCAGTTCAGAAGACATATAATATATGAAAACGCAAGTAAATAATACTAACCCGATCCAGCAGCAGTTACGGCCTGCCTATACTTTTTATCCTGCACATCCCCAGCAGCAAAAACCCCACGAACACTCGTCTGCGTACTTCCAGGCTTAGTCACAACATACCCATCAGAATCAAGCTCCAATTGTCCATCCAAGAATTTGGTTGCTGGTTCATGTCCAATTGCGAAAAACAAACCGGACACCTTCAAATCAGTAACATCCCCACTTACAACATTCTTGACCTTCAACCCTTGCAAAGCCCCTTCACCATAAGCTTCCTCCACCACAGAATTCCATATCACTTCAATCTTGGGATTAGTCAAAGCCCTATTCTGCATAATCTTGGATGCCCTAAACATATCACGACGATGAACAATATAAACCCTAGAACCATACTTGGTCAAGAAATTCGCCTCTTCCATGGCCGAATCTCCGCCACCAATCACCGCCAAGGGCTTGTTCCTAAAGATTGGAGCAGCACCATCACACACCGCACAAGCGGAAATTCCCCGATTCCAGAACTCGGTCGATCCAGCGAAACTCAGTTTCTTGGCGACTGCACCAGTGGCGACGATTACCGTATCGGCCAATACAGTTTTCTCATCCGCGAAGATCTTGAAAGGAGTCGAAGAGAAATCGACCTTGTTCACAGTTTCGGTGAACACTTGAGTCTCGAAACGAATCGACTGGTTGCGACACCGATCCATGAGTTCGTACCCTAGAATTCCATCAGGGAAGCCAGGGAAGTTCTCGACGTCTGTGGTGGTGGTGAGTTGGCCACCGGGAGCGATGTCATTAGCCATCATGCCTTCGAAGAGGATCGGCTTGAGCTCCGCACGTGCGGTGTAGATGGCGGCAGTATGGGCGGCGGGACCACTGCCGATGATGCAAACGCGGGTTTTTTTTAGATCTTCCATGACGGAAGCGAAGGCGGAGGAGGGTTTATTTGCAGAGAGAGTGGTGGTGGCGGAGGAGAAGCCCGCGTAACTTAGGGTTTTCTTGAGGAGCGAAGCGAGTTTTGAGCATGCTCCACCGCACATGATCTGCAGAGATTGGGCGCGAAAGTGAGGTTGAAATGGGGCAAGGCTTTAGCGGTTCACTTATGGGTTGTGGGTCGGGTTTGGGACCCGGTCCAGTTAGAGATCGATTAGGAAGGATGGATGGAGAAAGGAGAAGGCATTCCTTTTTTGGGGTTTTCTCTTCACATTTGGTCTATACATGAATGAAAGAATATGAAACCATTTGCATTTAGAGGAAACTTTCTATTGCAAGTCATTCTTCAATTTTGGAATGAAGAAAAGCATTTCTGTATATTTATAGTGAATGTTGTGGGATTCGATTTTATCTTTTATGTTAGAGTGTGTTTGGTTTTATGGAATCCTATGCCACGAGAATTCATTAAGGAACCCCTATATTTTAAGTTAATTTGATGTATAACTTCATATGCACTATTTGATTTTGTTATCAATGGTGGAAATGAAAGTCTCATTAACATGAAAATCACATGTCTTGGGGGATCAAAGAGTGAGAGTCCCATGAATCCACCATTGATCACAAAATCAAATGGTGGATGTGAAGTGATATGTCAATTTAGCCTAAAATATAGGGGTCCCCTCATAAATTCCCATGACATCGGATTCCATGCAACCAAACACATTTTTAGAATCAATTTTGAATTTTGGTATTTTAGTATAATGAATCGCATTCTTAAATAAGAAATGGTTTTAGAAAGAATTGCATAGGTTTACCATTGTGTAGATCATGCAGCATAGGAAGCACAAACTTATTATCATTTGTCGTTTGAACAAATGAATGTGAAAAATCGTGTTAATAAGAAGAGTGAGGGCATGAAATTAGGTTTTGTAATCAGGATGGTTTGGTATTATTGGAGAAGGTTTTTTACAATAATCCAATGAAAAACTCATTTGTAGTAAAAGTCGTTAAAAAATAATGTGTTGTTAAGATCACAAACGCAATTCATATTTTTTCTTCCGTCGTCATTTGTAACAAAATCAACTATGTACTTTCTATCATTTCTCCCTTACTTTCCTTGTTCTTTCTGAAATAATAGGTTTTTTTTTTTTTTTATTTAAATAATTTCTATTACCTACTTATTTTTCTAGAATGTCAAGATACTTAGTTTGATGTCCACCGGCTTTAATAGTCATCTAAACACTTCATCCAATCCCAATTCCTCTATACACGTTTTCAACAATTTGATTCGCACTGCTTCCAAACCCCTCTAAAAAGAACCCAATTGCGTGACAACGCACGAGTTTAAAGGATTCTTTCATCTTTGTTATTAGTGATGTTCACGGTCAGTTATATGATCTAATTTTTATTTTCATAATTTTTTTTTTCCATCTGAGAATCATTTATTCATCTTACGTCGAGATAGGAACTAAGGAACATGAAGATTCAAATAAAACCCCTTCCCTCGCCCGTTTCCTCGCCACCTAGAAGGGCTCACCACGCAATTCATAACAAATGATAAATTGACATTTCTCTAAAAGCTTGATAGTATAAAGAAGACAAATCTAATCACATGTCTAAGGAAACGAGAGCGAATACCAATAATTACATTGTAGACTCACATGGTATTACTATGAAGAAATACAAGGAAAATTTGTAATCCATGAATAATTGGAATAGGCTTAATATTCCAACGATGAGGTTGGCCATGGATAAGGCAAACTATAATAGGTATTAATTGATTCGATAGAGAAGAACAAAGGATAGTGAAGATTCATCATACTCAGAAGAACATCATAAATTATGTATTGTTTTTTTTTTTTTTTGCCAAACACGAAGATGTTTAATAAAGATAAAAAAATAAAAATAAAAGACAAAGGGAATCATTCCTACATTAAGAAATGCCAAAACACCATGATTGTGTCAAAAACCAAGTCCCTGAACAAATTACAAGTCAAACTCATCCTCCACAACAATAGAATTATGTATTGTTTGATTGGTGGCCATCTAGTCTTTGATTAATTTGAGGGAATGCTTAGGAAAAACAGTAAAACTTGGAGCTCAATTTCTAATAGTTGTATTCTGAGTTATGGCAATCCAACTCAATCAAATTCAATGGTTGCATTGTATTTGGTGTTGAGATGTAGCATAAGAAAGGCCAATATAAGTTTACTTAATATGAAAGAGAATTAATCAACATCATCTAGTGTTGCTACTTTGTGTGAGGACTTCTATACATGACTTGAATCATGGAACACCTGAAAATGTGTTTTTTTTTTTAAAGCATATATCTAATAATATTAATTAAATGCGATTACAATAAAGTTGTCCAGCCTTAGTTGCCGATTCGTGTGCCTCATTGAGGTCCGGAGGAATAAAATTACAAAATCATTTTGAATGAATAGTAAAAATCTTAATACTATAAATTATTGGCGGCCACATCTAACAAAAGTTCGTCTGTCTATCTTCTAAATCAAACCTAATGTGTTTGTTTACTTTCACTCGTAAGTTAAGACAGATATAAAGTTTTAGGCCCTCGATTTCTTATGCATCCTTAATGGGATGGAACGATTTCATTCATTACGATTAACACAAATTTTCCAGTCAAATTTTGCCAACACGGTATTTCACCACTGTAAGATGACCATAGTCGCAATGATTGCTGTGTTAATTTTTCTCACCACAACATGTATAGTCTTAGCTAAAAAGGAGGTCAAGAATGATTAATGCAGACAGTACGTAATCTTATTTAAGTTTGAAATCAGAGACCAAAGTTTTGTCCCTCTTTTTCTGTCACTTTCTTTTGCTGAGTCCAAGTCAATAACTAGCCCACAAACTCAGGTACACAATTCCCCCAAAACTTTTCTTGCTCTCTTTCGCTGCATTCACATTCAAATTCACCATCTATTCAACCAATATGACATGGTTTTCAGTACCTAGATACAGAACATTTCGTCAATTTGAAGACATGATGTATAGGAAACCCAGGCCATTTAGAATTTCTGGTATAGAAGATCGTCGCATATGTATACTAACAACTATACAGGGTAATGCGAAAAAAAAAACACCATAACAAACCTTGCAATCTGCACAATCCAAAGGCACGTATCATTGGTGAACCCCAACGAAACGGATGAGTGTGGCTTGCCTAGCTAGGTTGGTGAAGCCTACTTCAGTTTTCATGACGATGGATTCATAGATACTCTAATTTTATTTCCATGAAACCAAACTATAGAACATTTCTCATTATTTACACTAATATTTAACAAAAATTTCTTCAAAAGAACTTTAATGAAAATATAAAAAAACAGTATTAGAACCCAATCCCCATTGCAGGTACAGATTCCATTCTCTCACAATATTAGAGATTCACAAGCACACACATTAAAAAAAAAAAAAAAAAAAAAAACCTAGGCGTATTGTGCCCTTCAAAAAACAAATTACAAGACACAGATATATACATCCCTACATATCCCACCTACCTATCCTCTTTGAACCACAGAGTTATCATCATCTACAGAAACAGATGACCTTTTAATGAACTCCAGGCAATCAGCAATAGCTTCAGAGTAGAACGAGTTTGATCGACCATACGACCTTAACTTGCAATCTTGAGGCAGCCCTGTTGCATCTCTAGCCAGACCTTTTCTACTATCACTTCTTTTACAACTTCCACTAGTACTACCACCATTAATACCTTTCTTTAGTGAACCAAATGAAGACTTCCAGCTCCATCTGCTCAAAACTCTGATGAAATACAAGAACTTTGAGCGTAATCTGTAAACTGAAAACCTTCTGTGATTCAATCGAAAACCTCTTCCTCTATGTTGTGTAGTAGTTCTTACACCAACCTTGTTATAGCTCATGTAATGATATTGATAATCCATGTTGCTTAACAAAAACTAAAACAAAACCTTTAAATGTTATGGGGGGTATAAATAAGAGATATGAGAATACTATACAAGGGTCTGTTTGGGTAATATGGGGTGTGTGGTGGGAAATGGAAAGAACTTGGAAAAATGGTGAGGAGTCTTGCACCGGCCTTCCAAGAAAAACAACAATATAACAAGAAGGAATTTTACAAGGTGTACTTGACCTGATTTTTGTTTAAAATAATTAGACAAATAATGATATCTTAAAGATGTCTTAAGGGGCACTTTATATTTTAATTTATAAAGTATAAAGTTTGGAGGGTATTTAGACTTCTCGTTTACTTGTTTTTTTTTTGGATCATGTGACTCAAGTACCCTTGTAGGAAAAACAAAAATTTTGAAATTGGGTTTCCAATGTAAAAGATGAGATTAGCTAGGAGATGATGAAGATAGTAATTAATAATTAGGGTTTTTCTGTTGTGTTGTGCACTGATTACTGTGGTTTTCTTTACCAAACTTGGACCCTTTGAAGTATTTTATGGGAAAATTCAGGTCAGGTGAGCTCATGTCTTGTTTTTGGTAGTCAAAAAATGCATCTGGTTTGTTGTTTCTGGGTGTTTTGGATTATTTGTGACGAAACGGAGCATCTTGTGAGATTAGTACATCGTAAAATCTTCAACCCTAAAGTAAGGATGATAGGTATATAACGGTGAAATCTTATATTAAATTACCTCAATTAATAATTATATTAAATAATGAGACTTGAACTTGCAACCTAGTAATTAAGTTTCCTCCAAATGTGCTTGCGTGATTAATGGAAGACGTTCAATGATTTCAATGGACTAATAACCAGGTAACGGTGTGATTTTCATGGGGGTATTTTGTCACAGGATGATTAGGTCTATGATGGTAGTAGTTAAACAAAGTTGACTATATGCACTTCCCTAATAATTTTCTAAAATAACTGTGGGGTTTTGTATGACTTTATTTTTTGTTTAATGAAAGCTTGCTGTGTTGATGTTGTGTGCAAAAAAAAAAGGACTCTGGGGCTTTCTATTGAGAAAAGGAAGATTAGTGGTGTCTTTAACTAATGTGATAACAGTGGCAAATTGACGAGTGGTTTGAATGTTGTACTAAAGCTTTGATTAAACAAATGTGAAGCAAAGTCAGCAAGGTTGTCCACCAACCCCCTTTCTCTTTTTCTTTTTTTTTGTCTAGCTAATTGTCTAATCTAACCTTAACAATTAGTATCAATTAAATGGAGCATCTGTTCTTCTGATTTTAGTGGAATAACAGTGCTTAAATTCATGATTTGTCGACACGTTTAAGCATTGTAGTGAGCTTAAACACAACACTAATACAACAAGGAGTGTGTAGATACAGTAGGTGAACTGTTGTTTGCATGGGATTCTATTGTGCTTCTTCTTGTCCATTCATCAAGAATCTAGGAAACTTTTAAGTCAGTGACTTAGACAAACGTGGAGTAATGGAAGCAAATAGTCTAAAAACATCCTAAAAACTGAGGAAATTGGAAATAATCGCAAGAACTGGGATGCCTACACTCTACACCATGTTTATCTTGCAAATAGCTACCCAACCATGTATTTCAGACAGCAATGGTATTTCATTTTGTTATGGAGTTAGAGACTGACACCCTACATCATGGTGTAGCTGATTGGGACTCTTATTATCATTAAAAGGCAAAAAACAAACACCCCATAATTGAGATCATTGGTTGGTTGGTGATTATGACTTTGTCGATGGCTTTGGTGAATTAACTATCAGTATTTGTTGAAATCTGTACAAGTACAATGGAACAGTGGGTCTTAATTTGATCACCAAAGTCTTCTTCTTCTTCCATGGGTTTATTCCATTTCAGTTGTTCAATTAATAAATGTGGCAGAATCTAACATGACACATGAGACAATTGACCCAGCTCCCACGGCTAGGGTTTTGGAAATTAGGTGACCTAAAAATAAAAATGCATTTGTGGTCTGTGATTACTGGTTACTCTTGGGGTTTTGGAGAATATTGGATAATTGGCTTTTCTTGCTTTAAGTCAATTGGCAAAATAATTGAATCAATCAAACAATCCTTCCTTTTTATTTATTTATTTGTCAGACCTGTTATCAATGGTATCGTAAAATGATGTTACGTGTTACAATCTTATTATAAATTGTTGATGCTAACCAATTGTGTATACGTACAGTAGAGTAGGGTATCCACATCAAACTTGTGTTCCTATGCGACGATATTGTAATTTGTCATTGGATTCGACATTCAACTAGCAAAATGGACCTCGTAACCCTCAGCACATTACCTATGATCCAGAAAGAAGTAACAACAAATCCTTGCTGGTAGTTGTTAACACAATGCATTTCTCCCCCGAGCGTGACTACTATAAGAACATACATTAGAAAAGCTGTGCTATTCTCTCTCTTAAAATAAGTAAATCAACACAATTTTATTTTATCTGTAAGACGTTCGTAAGGGTCATTATATAGTTCAATCTGTATGATAAAGCTCAACTAAATGCATTTGATATCATAAATTTGTTTGAATAAGGCGGCATTCTAACTTTGGGTACCTGTATACATTATAATGTATATCAATTAAATAGCCAATCTGAACAAAACATACATTACAACAGATGGCTCCAATCAATGGAAGATCATCAGTAAGTTTTTCCTACTGACCTCTAATAAAAATCTCCACTCGAACTCCTGGTTGCATCAAACTTCTCCAAACTACGTGCAGTATGTCGTCATGACCTCTACATCTCTATATATCCTTATTCATGTGCGATGCATGTAACTTACAATTGTGCAGATCCGAACCCCCTCTTCTCCATGTACTTCTAACTTTTAAGAACAAAACAAGTGATGTCTCAATTTCTACGTATTCTTCTCCAATAGGATAAGCCTGATCAATTCTCTTAACAAGAATTAACTCATTTTCTTGGCTTTTGTAGTCGTTTATGTCGTCGATGACATTGGCTAAAGCCATTACTTCCTCCGCGAGTATCTCCACAAGCTGACGATTAAAACCAGTGCACCTGCTACAACTGCTAAGGTCTGCCAAGATCCAAAGAAAGAACTAATGTTAAATATATAGCTGAAAAGATTTTTGGGATTCCCCCACCAATGTACTAGAGTTTCCTCTAAATTACAAATTTATGTCGTTCAATACAGTGGCTGTGTGAAGAGACCAAAATGCAACATGGTAAGTGCTTGATGCACCTCCTGTTATGTGACAACCCAATTGCACTTAATTGCCTCAAGATAAAACACTTTGATATACATCCTGCAATCAATAAGCAATAGATGCCTCGGATTTTGTGTTAAATATGATCCTTGTGATGTGTATTGATACGTTTGATCATGAGGCAAAAAAATTCAATTTAGTTAACACGTGACATACATCAAGCCTTTTATTAGACGGCAGAAAAAATAGCTAAAAAGTCTTGAGCCCATTGACCAACGAAAACCACTAATTTAAGGGAAGGCTTAATTCATGAACAATTAGGAGGGGGGAAATGAAATATCCTCGACTTCTCACATAAAAAATTGTGGATGTTTCCAACAAATTGTAATGGTAATGTGTTAGATAAGACATGACTTACCCTTGCATCTTTACCATATCTGCCTCCTTTGGACCGAACGAATGATTTGAGCATCTTCAAGCGTAACATCTGAGGCATAAGAATCACGACAGTGTACTTCTTTGTACAGGGAAAGGGTAGTATCCGTTGCAACACTGACTGTGCTGTAGAAGGTTGTAAAGATTCTCTAACTTTATTGCGCCCCTGATCTTGAACCTGCATCCACAACCATAATCAAAGGCTCACTAAAACTAGAAAATTTTATCCAATTAGCAAGTATACACTGATGGAATCCTTACATAAGAAAGAGGAACAACTGTGAACCACCTCTCCTGGGGAAACAGATGAGGGAAAGAATGGATGCAGAAGACAAATAAACTGAAGTATTAGCAATCCTATCTGCCACATAAATACCCAATTTCCTTCCCTAAAGATATGCAGTCGCACTTGTAAGGTGCTTCATGGTAAAAATGTATGCAACTTAAACATGTGTTCGGGAGGGGTCTTATGCTTCAGCATCACTCAATATACATGCCAAAGCTTTCGGCAAATATTTAGATTATATATCATTCCACCACCTGAGAATGCAACTCTTATACTACACTGCTAGTCCTAGTTGGCTAACAACTCTCTTTTCTTTTTTTCAATGTTTTTTTTTTTCTGGTGAGTTCCATGCTGACAGAAAACCTCTGAACATCAGAAGCAATTCTGTCCAACAGTTTTTGCATACTGACAAACCCTATCAGAAAATTACATGTACAAATGAGGTTTAGTAAACATAGGGATGGCAGTGAGGCGGATTTTCATGGATATCCGCCCCACCCGCTCCGTTTGGGGCTGTTTTGGATAATGCCTAATTGTATTTCGGGGCGGATACGGATATCCAAACCGCATCCATCAAATATTTGTGGCGGATAAGGATTTGGCCATATCCGCCCCACAAATATCCAGTTAAGTATAGAAATTACAGAAATACCCCTACCCTTTAAAAGCAAAAAAAAAAAAAAAAACCCTAACCCTGATCTCTTACGCAATCGATCTCTCCCCACAAGCACAAACCATAACCTTCTCTACCCTGATCTCTTGCAGAGAAATTGATCTCGAAAGCTGAGATCTGTTCTGCAAATAGAGCAAAAACAAAGAGTAGAGGGAAAAACCTCTCAATTGCTGCCTGGACCTTAATCATCCGAGCTGGAGGGTTTCAAGCAGACTTCAACTGAGAATCCAAAACAAAATGAAGAAGAAGATCTAGTAGTAGAAGGAGAAGAAGAGTGAAAGCCATGCTAGAAACCAAGATCTTGTCTTGAGATGAGAGGTGGAGGAGTTCGAATGCTTCAGTGTTTGTTGTTGCATCATGTATAGAGATCTCCATTGGAGAAGGTTTATGGTAATTGACTGCAGATTTTTTTTTTATTGTAATTGACTGCAGATTTGTAATGGGTATGGGTTAGAGAAGGTTTGCAATGGGTAATTGACATCAGATTTGTTGAGGGTTGGAGAAAATTTTGTTTAGAGTTGTGATTCAACAACCTCTTGTGGATAACTGTAGCAGATATGTAATGGGTATCTTGCAATTTCAAATTTGATTTACTTGTTAAGGAGAAATTAGAGCTTATGGAACTTCTAGACGACATTTTTAATGGATATTTAACAGACACAATCACTGTTGAACTGAAGAAGATCATTTTTTTTTAATTATTTTAAACGAATATTTGGGGCGGGGCGGATATCCGCCAACCCGATTGGAGCGGGGATGTTTTTGAAAAATAGTGTAAACGGATATGCGGGGCGGGGATAGATTTGCCCAAATCTGCCCTGTTGCCATCGCTAAGTAAACATGTGTTAACCCTCTCGTCTTCCACTCAGCCCTTAAAAACCTTTCCAATACAAATAGAGGGGCTTCCCAAATCATCAAAACACAAAGTCCCAAGTGCCTTGCTACATATATTAATTTATCTCTGAGGTATTAACCCTCTCGTCTTCGGTCATTTCTCAATCAATTGTCCAAGTTAATTTGCAATAGCATACCAGTAATGGTATAGTCGAAGCGGACTAGTGATGTTTGCTAGAAATAGGTAAATGTGAATTTTCTTCACATCACAGGTTTAAATTGTATGCGAGAGTAGATGTAGCCATGCAGGTATGATTGGTCAAAACAGCTCTAAATTTGTGGTACTCTATGGTGTTCTGTCTTTCTTTGCACCTTCACCAAGTGATTGCATGGCCATCCTAAGGTTGATGGTAATGGTACACACTGACTGCTTTAAAGCAAGCCATATCTGAGGGACTACTTAGATGTCTAAAGACTTATTTCTCATTCAGAGATGACCTTTGTCTTCAAAATCCAGTTGTTACTGATTTGAGTCTTGTGTTCCTTACAGCTATCCTATCTTTGCTAGGAACACCTCACATTACAAAGCCCGAGAACCTTCACTGTTGTGCACAAAGTAAAAGACATTTGTATAACCCCACAGAAATGGAATCAAATTGACTGCCATCCCAAAGAAGCCTTAAACACTTGGAACAATCAATTGAGAAGAGCAATCAGCCCACCTTAATTTCCAACAACAATAAAGTTGATCAATGGAGAACATCCTGATAAAATTCCAAACAAAGCATTTAAGATGAATTCATAAAACAATGTCCACTCGCACCAACCTGGAAAGAAGCACTGACATCGCCAGAATATACCCGTGACTGGTAGCCGCGGAAAATCCTCTCCAGCCAGTAGTAATTTTCCTTCAAAAGTTCAAAGTTAGTTGACCTTTTGAACAAGCCACAAAAGTATGCATACTCCCATAATTACAGTAACACAAGGTACCTGCATGCCATTTTCACGGGCTCGCTGCTCAATTTCAAGAATGGTTGAAATATCCTGTTCTGAAGGGCCTTCATTTTGAAGACGAAATATTTCATCCAAGACGAAGTCAACCTGCGCAAGATTGTACATTGGTAACTATGCCAATTTCGAATGTAGCAAGCTAATTAAACATCAAGGAAATGATAAGCATCCGCGCCAAGACCTACCAGCTTCCACGAGATGTCTGGATTACAGGAAAAATTTACGCTGATATCACCACGTACATCTCCAGTTCTTGACGGCTTATTGCCACCGAGGAACACAGAAACATTTACAGAGTATATCTAAAACATAAAAGTAACACGACCTGTTAAGCTCACTTATCAAACGAATTACAAAAATATTCTCAACAAACTTGGGGGGGGGGGGGGGGGGGGGGGGGGTGACCGACCTGCCCATGCTTGAACCTGAGAATCTGCATAATTTTTGTTTCTAGAAGTTTGCCAAGGAACCCAACAAAATGAATTTCTTCCATCTTGTATTTAGTTCAATCAGAAAATAAATGTATTAATATGTGAAATTATAGACAGCCACTTAATAAAGTTTTTTGAACAGCATAGTTATATACCATGGATTCATTCTTTAGTTCCACCGGAAAGGCTAGCTGGACAGAACATTGAGCTTCCACCATGGGGCTCCGAACTACTTCTCTGCAAAGCACAAAACTTGAAGAACAGAATTACAAGGAATCTAAAGATGGGCAAAATAAAAATAGATGACAAGGTTAGCACCAATATCTAAAGTAATGAAACACATTTACCGAAATATAGTTGCTGGAAAAGTGAACGGTAAGCCTTTCAAGTCATCTCGATTTAAATGTAAGACTGGCTCAGGCGGTCTTGGTATGCCACCCTACATTGAGAAACAAGAACGAAATTCAATCAAAATCTCAGGTTTCTTTAGACTGAACCAAGTCAACAAGGATATGATCTCACCAGATACTGCAAGACTAATGGAATTGCCGTGCCTAGATCAAGATTTCCAACAATCACAACAGTGAAGGTGGAAGGATCCTTAAAACAGCTATTGAAATATTCACAAGCTGCTATGGGATCAACCTTTTGAAGGTCATTAATTCGGATTGGCTGCAGGCAAAAGAGGTCTCACTCATAAATAAGCACGGAAAAAAACACACAACAATAAATGAAGAACTTAACTGAACCAAAGTATATACCCTGAAAAAGTAAGAGTTCCCATAGTTAAGCTCCCGAACACGGTTTGCAAATGCAGTATATGGGTCTCTTTCTTGAGCATGGATTGCTTCTTCAGCCATTTCCATTACTATTTTGACTTCTTCCTCTCCTGGTACTACGTTCGTTGTAAATAGCTGGTAAACTAGCTACAGATCCACCATAAGATAAATTGATTAACACTAAAAAAAACTATATGCTCATCAGTTAAGAGTTAATCTGCAAATCTCAAAAGGGACGACTATATCTATAAAAAATAATCTCAACATCATTAACATGTATAACATGGAAATGTGTGTTAGACACGTCTTATGCATGTGGTTCCCCAGAAATCTGCAAACAAAGTTAAGAGCTTGTGTTTTCACCGCCCTCCCCATCAGGGCCCATACCAAAGTAAAATTTCTTAGGAAAGACACAAATAGAGAGAATGCCAACAAAAGACCAAAATAAACCTATAGTAGCGCCATCATCTCAGAAGTCAACAGCAGGTGATTTTTTCATTCTTGTTTCAAAATATAGAAATACTGCATTCTAGACAAACGGACTAACATGGATAACACAAAATTTAATTCAAAAGGTTATCAGATAATATAATAGCACATTTCCCACATAGATAAGTTTGTCTCTTCAAAGAAATGCTGGAAAGATACATTTATTTAATAAAATGACAGCTCTAATATGATAAAAGAAAGGTCCAAATTCAGCCTCCAGCCTAAAAAATAAAAATAAAAGTAAAATGCAACTCTTAGAAGTTAACTTCTAGTAAGGCTGTGTTTGGTTTTACAGAAAAACGATTCCAAGGAAACAATCGAAAAATGAAAGGGGCGAGGAGAGAAGAGAATGATAGATAAAACTAAGTGATTGATGTTGAAAATGGACTATGGTTCTGTTTGTTTCATGGAAATAAAATATTTGAGGACATAAAAGATTATGGGGAACAAAAAAATCCCAAATTCTTTCATGTTGTTTGATTGTGGTGTGAAAAAATAATATTTGAATGATCAAATATTTGTATTGCGTGATGCTGACTGGTTGATTGTGGTGGCAATGATAGAGGTATCAGTGATTGATTGTGTCATTAAAGTGGTAGTGATTACTAATGCGTCCAAAAATTGTCCCCAAAAAATATTTGTATTGTGTGATGCTGACTGGTTGATTGTGGTGGCAATAGTGGAGGTATCAGTGATTGATCGTGTCATTAAAATGGTAGTGATTACTAATGCGTCCAAAAATCATCCTCTGCGTGACTTAAGCATGTGAGGCACAACAAAGATGTTTCTTGTAACAGTTTCCTCCTTTATGGAGATGCATTCGGACAGGCGTAACTCTCTCCACGGCTCTTTTCGGTGCAACGTTCCTCTTCTTTATGAGAGAACTCGTGTCGGGCCTGGATCTGTGCTTTGATTCGTTTAGGCCTAGATTTAGGTATTATTTATTTTCCTCATTGACCGGACTTGTTCGGGTCTTTATGCAGTTGGCTTCATTTTTCCCGGGTTGTACGAGTTGGTCCAATAGATTGGGCGTTATATTCTCGTGATGGATCTTTATGTCACGTGTACGGCTGTGATGATCGGTCTATTTTGATGTATCATCAATTACGATGGCGGTGGTCAGTTATGATGTTGGTGGTGACAGTGGTTGTGCTTGTGATCGCGTTGATTGTGCATGTGGTGGTAGTGGTAGTAGTGGCATTGCTTGTGGTATGAGGTGGTGGCGATGGTTGTGCTATGGTGGTAGTGGCGTCATGGTGGTATGTGAGGCATGGTGGTGGAGTTGTGTGGTTGACGAATTAAACAGTGGTTGTAATGATAGGGTTGTTCGTGATGGTGCTTATTGAAAAGTTAAAGTCATTAGAATATCCTGGAAATGGAGATACTAATAAAAGACCTGTATTTTTCTACGAAACCGAACACTAGAAAATTCAGATTATCAAAAATAAACCTTTGAAAAAAAAATCCATGAAACAAATGGAGCCTATATGTATTTGGGTTTTCCATGGCAAAATTCCTTTCCCCTTGTAAAATTTTGTCCACAGTTTTGAGAGAAAAAGTGAGGTTGAACCGTTGAAGGTCGATTCTCCCTTTTTCCACTTTTTTTCTCAGCTCTCCATTATCTTTATTTAGTTGTCTTCTCCAGAAAAGATAAGAGAGAGTGACGCTTGGTAAGAAAGAGCTTGGGGTTAAAGATAACCTTGAACCTCGTGTTTTCTCTTCAAAATTGGAGAAATACATTTCTTTAGGAGGGGAAAGGAATACATCGCCATGAAAAAGGAGACAAAGCAAGGTCGTCTTCAACCTCAATTCATCCTTCAATGTCACTCTTTCTTTCCACTCCCTCGTCCATTTCTTTAATGTCCAGTGGGATTGGTTTCTAGCCAACCAAACATAGCCTAAATGATGTTCTCGTTATTTACTATCTCATATTGTTTTCTTTCAACAGCATGTACATGACATCATTGACAACTACCTTATTGTTTTCTGTATTTTTGCAAAACAAAAGGAGATGTGAGTGTTATCTTACATTGATCGAGTTACGAACATGATACCTGCTCACAATTCATAAATTCTATAAATAAATAAATAAATTTAGAAAACACAAGTGAAAGTCTGGTCATGATTCACATCTTTTCCATAGCATTGAGAGTCTATTCGATTTAAAAATCATATTATGAAAAGAACGTCTCGCTCAATCAAGAATTTATAATCATGAAATACAAGATGGAAAAGATGGAGCTTTGGAATATTTGAAAGAACTGATTCATGAATAATGATGCACGTATAGTAATAAACAAACCTGCAGGGCAGTTTCCAGGTCAGAAGGTGAACAATCACCAGAGAAGCTTCTCATGTATGCTCCAACCTTGGTCCCAATTTCAGCCCTCTTACCGGCAAGCATATCCATCAACACAGAAGGTTTGTAACCAAAGATACCAATCTCTCCAGCAATGGTTGAGCCCATTGAACATGAAAAATATTCGTTCTCTGGAAGTTCTGACAACCCCCCATAACTGAACCCAGTAAAGAGAACCTACAAAAGATAAATGAGAGCTGCCAGGTTTAGCACCGTCCAAATGCAAAGTATTCACCAAAGTAATTAATAATAATAATATAACAAATAACACAGAACATCTAGTCTACAAGACATTATTTTCAAGTTCATACTGAAGAACATCATCTAAGATTCAAGGAACTAAAATGGATTGTCCAACCAAAAGGATTTTTGAGAGAATATAGATGATGTATTCCAAGGAATCGGATCACTACTCTACTGATCTACTCCAAGTTTCTTTCACGGGCCATCCAGTACCCTTTTTGGTCATACTAGTCCACCTTTTGGTGTATCCATTGGTTTACCTACAGACCTAAATTTACACTGAGAACAAAGTGGAGTCATAATAGTAAATCTCTCGGGAAGCCATATGAATAGTAAATCTCATGTCCTCATTAATGCACCTCAATAGTCAGGCTCATACAGAATGATGATTCGCATACATTAGAAAGTCGGCAAATAGAAGGTGTTGCATTTATACATAGGCTCATCTGAGGGTCCCTGTTGAGATCATTAAAGGGTTGATACCCGCTGGTGTGGAATGTATTAACCCAAAACAGGATGATAAAATGAGCTAAACAAGTGGGACCTACTCATACAAAAGTGGTAGTCTCCTCCAACCTCAATATACCATGTGGCAGTGAAAGAAGACTTCTACATTCCATTGCCAGGATTAGTAGCTCTTGAGAGATTGTGAAATAAATTAGAGAGACATAACACATCGAACATTTCAGAAAATATGATATTTTCCAATAAGAAAAGAAGATACAAATGATTTCCATATTTAGAATTCATTTAGGGGGTGTTTGGTTGCATAGAATCCTATTACATGAACTCCCACCATTGATTAAAAAAAAATGCATAATCAACGATAGATGGTCCCCCATATTTTGATCAAGTTTGCCATAAAACTAAGTGGTTCTCCCATGTGATTCCACGGGGTAGGATTTCATGCAACCAAACACACCCTTAAAATCATTTGATCTAGGAGGGACAGAAATTGATAGATGCACTTACAACTGAGACGGCCTTGTGAAGAGAGAAATATTCACAGATAAAGCAATAAAAGAACATAAAATTAGAATTGAAAAGAAAAAGTAGAATCAGGTTGATTCAGAAAACATACGGGCAGCTACTTGAATGACCAAGATGTAGTTCAGAAATCAGGCTCTGCTCTCCAAATGGCTTTGGAGATTTGGTGAGGAAGGCACTCTGTGGAGATTGGAGAACTATTATCCAACAAAAATATGGGGTTTACCCTAATGGTTGGTTCACCAACCAAGTCTCCAATGCTTATGGGTGTAGTTGGTGAAAAGCTATCATGAACTTAACGCCTTTATTTGAGAAAGAGATCTCCTGTGTGGCAGGCAGAGGCACTAGAATAAGTTTCTGGGATGACTAATGGGCTATTAATCAACCACTCAAAACCAAATTCAAAGCCATGTATGCATCTTCCTAAAAAAGTTGGCAACATCTCCCAAATTTATCTTGGTTTGAAGAACAATTCTCGCTCTTGGGACCTTGCTCTAAGAAGAGGTGTGAGACACAATGAATTGCACAATTTTATTGAGCTGGTTGATGTGTTAAGCAGTATCTCCCTCACTGATGATGATGAAGATGACCGGATCTGGGAGGATAAAATAGGAAAGTTCTCAGTTCATATAAGCCATCAAAATTTCCAATGTCGCTTGTTTGCCCTCTATGTTTAGTAGCACGATTTTTTGGCTGAAGGAAGTCCCTCCTAGAGTCAATTTCTTCATTTGGGCCCTTGCACATGGAAAATTGCTGACTGTAGAGAAGCTCAACCAAAGAGGGCTATTGATTGCAAACAGATGTAGCCTTTGTGAGTCTAATCCAGAAGCATCCAACACTTGTTCTTTTCCTGCAAAATTTCCCTGGAAATTTGGAGGAACATCTGTGCTGAGTCTGCTGGGGTTCTGCCTTCTGGAGAGTCTTTTCTTGGTTGAATAGATCAATGGAGGAGAGATGGCTGCTCTACAATTAGAACATGGCTCTGGATCAGAGTATTTCTAGTCTTTCTTGCTACAATTTGGTTAATTTGGAAGGAGCGAAACAACAGGATTTTTTAGAGGGGAAAAGAAACATCTCCTCACTGTCTGTAGAGAGATCAAATCCCTTATTTGGAATTGGGCAATGTTTGGGGTTATTTAGAGGGTATCCCTTTCATACATGTATTTTTTATTGGGCTAGCTTGTTTACTTTGTAATCTCCTTGTAAAGCTTTAACCTTTTCTTGTACTGTGACTACCTTGGTCACTTTTTTTTTATTGATATTTTCCTGTTGTTTGATTGAAAAAAAATGACCAAGGTTTTAGAGATTGACAAGGTGGGTTGGGCTACAAAAGCTTCACCAAGTCTTACAATTGATTCAGACTACAGAAGCACCACAGAACAGTTTATTTCAATCAATTGGATGACTAAAGCACCACCAATTGATTCTGAAACTCAGTAGAGCTACGAAAGCTTCACTCATTAGTTTCTTTCTTTGCTGATTCCCTAGATTCCAACTACTCCTATACCAAACTCAAAGTGATCTGTGGCTGAAGCAATCACAAAATCAAAAGCCAAGTGATTAAAAGAGGAAAAAACTCTTCTCAGAATCTTAAAACATTTCTCAAACACAAAAGCACTTCATTCAAACTAAATAACCATTTGCTGCAGTTGCCTTTGGCTTTACTTATAGAGCTAATAAATTTAAGCAAAACCCAAGATCCTAATAAGAAAATTACCAAAATAACCCTTAGAATTGAAATAAAATATGGTCATGCCTCTGGAGAATTTTGTTTACACACCAAGTCTATAAAGTTACTTTGTACCTGATCCTCAAGGAAATCTGTGCATTTATAACAGACTTTCATGCCATTTGATAGGAGTAATTCAGTCACTCCGATGCTGGAAAACTCCACCTGTTGCACAATACTCCTGAAAGAAACAGTTTTAAGTATCTGAGAAGATATACAACGGATTTCGTAGGAAAATGCTAAACTAGAAACTTATGATGTTGTTTGCTACTTGATTCTATTTCTAGAGAGAGGTGACTACTTAGCAAAATATCGGATATTCTTAAAGAAATAAAAACTCACAATCAACTCGAACTTCTTGTATTGGCTCACATGCACTAAATACGAGATGCAGTTTTAGGCAAGGGTACTACCATATCATGCATCTTAGCCAACAACATAACAGTTCAAACACAAATACTAACAAAATCTATCTGAGAAATATAAAAGAATTAAGACACTCTAGTCCATCTAAGAAAGAATTCTCTCACTGGTTTGAGACACATTACGGAACCAATCAACTAACCTGATTCAGAAAAGCCAATGGTGATTGGGAACGAATTACATATATTTTGCTTTTCAAAAAAAAACAAAGTTATGGACATGTGAGCTCCAAATTTGCTTGCTGTCACCTCATTCCAAACCTTGGTGTATTAGGTTAGATTAGAGTCTGTTATGAATTAAAAAACGTGAGAAGGGACCTCTATGGTTTTGGTAGATGGACTTGGGAGAGAATGGTCCATGCAATAGTTTGGGTAGTTTGGAGAGAAAGAAACAATAGGGTGTTCAGGAATGTACATAAGATATTAATAGTATGTGGATAGAGATCAAGGCTACTCTTTGGCTGTAGAGATAAGAATTCGGGTAACTTCATGTTATACACTTCTCCTCATATATGTTTAGCTGCGAGAACACAGTCTACAATAGTATCAACTGATGTATATTGTTGGTGTCCTCTCCTATTGGAGGCAGCCCCATCCAATCTTTTATAACACTTTTGTTTTTCTGATAAAAAAATTATTATATTAGAAAGTACAAGCCTCAATAGAACATGATGCCTTTAAACTTTACCAAAAGTTTTTCAAATTGATTTAAATAATGGAAAATGAAAGACAGAAAATCCGCACAACCATTAAGTCGAGCTACGACTGTAGAACTGGGCTGATCAAACAATAGAGTTCAACCAGTTGAAGTCTGAGCTCACAGTTATGCCTGAAATCAAGTCTTGGGTTAATGTGGAATTCAAGTGATCCGAACCTTACTCGACCTATCAGGAAAGGTCAAAGGCAAAACTAGACAGGTCGAACAACTTTCCTGAAAAACATGAAAATCGCAGATTTTGAAGATTTCTCTCATCTCCTATGTTCTCCCTCTTTCATCTAAAATAAGAATTTTTTGGCATCTTGACAAATGCATAAATTTTTCTTTGAAAGCTACAAGATTTTTTGTGTATTTTTTTTTTTTCTGTTCTAAAACATCCATTCATTTTCCACTCTTCCCTTTCCTTGTGTGCCTAAAAGGGGGTGGTCTTGATCTTGATGTGTAGCTAAGGTCGGGAGGAAGATCATCGTGATAAGGCTGTGTCATGGGAGTCAACCACAAGTAGTAATTAATACTCTTGGTGGAACCATGTCACAAGTGTCTTCGAAGTGGATTTCTTTTTTGTGGATGTAACTTGTAAGTTGCCACTTTGTAACTTGAGTGAACTATATATTGTACTTGTCTGCACATGGTTCTTTAGTAATTTGGATTAAGTAATCTCTGAAAGCTTCGTCAGGTAATAAAAAACCAATCTGACGCTATTTCAGGCTGAAGAAGAGTAGATTGATTAGTAGACTTGAAGATGAGCCATCTGACAAAGTATGACACAGTTGTACAATTGTTGTACATCAGAGAGAGAAGTGAAGTTTGGAGAAATATAGGGAAGGAAGGTAGTGAGATGAAGAATAAAGAGACCTATAGAAATTGCATTTTTGTCAAATAGTCAAATTGAAGACAAAGATTACAGCTAGGCTGAAACTTCTTAAGTAGCAGGATCACTAGAGCAAACTGGAATGCATTAAGATGAAAGTAGTACAACATTAGGGAATGTGACAGTCAGTAATAGCAAGGGAGTGTCAAATTTATACCTTCAAAAGAACTACCCAACAATATTGGTGTTGATATTTTTCCACAAAATGAAATCTTTTAGCTAAATCATTTGTTCGAACTACTATTAATATAGTGGTTGGTTTCTTCATTCAAAACAACCAGCCATCAATGTGAATGTTAATCGTTCTCTCTCAACCACCCACCCCCCCTCCCCACACCACAAATCATTTTTTAGCCCATTTGTTTTATTAACTACTAATACTAGTAATATCACTAATCGACAACAGATGACTCCTTTCATACAGATTAAGCTTGGATCAATCTTACCCCGAATCTGGCATTGTGCTAACAATTTCTTCTGGGATGTGCTCATCATCCCATGGAGCAATGTTCATCTCTTCTTCAAGACAATTGACCTTCAAGACAGCAGCTTTAAGATCATCTATTGTGGCACGATGTCGAGGTTCAACTGTCTTGATGACACAGCTGCATGATGTGCGGAATCTTTCGGCAAATTTAGATATTTCCACTGCTGATATTTCTATTACAAAAAGACAAAAAAAAAAACATGAATCTATAGATATAATAAACTGTGCTGCAAATTTTCAATAGTGGGGAAGATGAGAAGACATTTCATAAATAATCAAAGAAGGTCCATAAGAACACATTTTTTTAGTCAGCAGATCAAAGAAGCTAATATAGTGAGTATATTGAACTTACGAGGTAAAATGGTCTTTTGTAGTTTTGCTTCAAACTCAATTCCAACGACAGGTTCATCATGGAGAAAATGCTGTGAAATTACACACAAATCAGCACGATACCAAAAGCTAAACCAGCGTGTAGCCTACTCAACACGGATATCACGTAGCAGGAGGTAAATGCTTTCCTCAACTTGTACAGTACAAGTATAGAACAAAAGTTACTATCCAGGTAAGTAGGTTATCAAAGCTACATGTATTTCTTTTCTATTAATCTCTTTTCTCAAAATTATAATTCAACTTTCAGACTTTTCCAAAGTGTCCAGATTTTTTGGTTTATTTCTACCAGAAAAAAATATTTACACTAGTGTTTGGATTTTGGGAATTTCATGGAAAATGAAAAGCTTTTCCATGTTTGATTTTGGCTTGGGAAAGAGAATTTACGGCATTAACCCTGTTTTCTTGCCTCATTCCTAAAAAAATTTCATTGGTTCCCCCCAAGAAAACTTTTCATTGTTGTTTTTGTCTTTCCTCTCGAGAGAGATTGAGGCGAGGCTATAGCTGGTCTTTCGACTCAGCCCCTCTCCTCAATCTCATATCTCTTGACAACTACTCTTGAGACTCATAGCTGCTCCTCGACTCAGCCCTCCATCGGATCCTCCCCTATATATATGTATATATATATATATATATATCATCTCTCTCAACAACTTAAGACTCATTGTTGCTCCACTAGTCATCGTGTGATCTTCTCCTTGTTCTTTTCTTTTTTTCTCTCTTTCTCTCTCAACTTCCAATGGTGAAGAGTTTGCGTTGCTCCCTCTTGAAAAATACAGGATTTTGAAGGAAGAACTTGGGCTTGTTCATCCTTTCTCCACTCCCTCTCTTTCTCACTTTCAGTTTCATAGGCACCCATCGAAGAACACACATCAAACTCAGCGGTTTTTATCTGATTTAATTGGGATTTCTGTTGCTTTTAATGGGTGTTTGACAGTTTGTGTGTCTGGACTTTTGTCATTTATCAAATGGGTATGTGGAACTTGAGATTTTGATTGGGTGGGGTCTTATGAGAACTTAACAATTTTACAAACAAATGCATCAACACTTGTACAAGTATCTTGAATGAAGAGGTAGAAGAGCAAGGCATTGATATTGCTAACTACAAACATGGTAATAATATGTGTTACATTAGGTATTTGATGAAATGCTTAAGAGAGATATGAACTATGGTGTTAGATATTATATTGTCACCAGCCATGAAACTGATAGGCTCCCTCGCGACGTTTTTTGTTTATGGGTATTCCACAGTTTCAAACACACAAATAGCTTTTTCCTTGGTGCAATCAAACAGTGGAAAAAAAATTTGAGCGAAATTTTTCCACAGTTTTTTTACCATAGAAAACATTTTTTCCGTGAAAACTTTTTCCCTAAAAATCAAACACACCCTTAAATACTTGCGAGGGAGGATGACAAGAAATTAAGGCAAGATCCATACTTGCAAATATTCATCTCGCAAACTAGTTGATTGCATCTGGTCTCGCTCCAAATAGGCAGATTCAATCTCTGACATCAACAATGCTCGGACCGTGGATATTTCACGCTCGGAAAACCCATGAAGTCGAACTCTAGCAATCTGAAAATGAAGTAGTAAATAAATGATGGTGGTAACACTTCCCATTGTTGTCAATGTCGTTGGGTGCTCATGAAAATAATGGAATGAAAACCCAATTCAAAAACTAACTGAATACCCAGCAGAAGAAAAAAAAAGAATTCCATATATCAAGTTAGCAAGCACCTCTAATAGCATTGACTCCAAAGCTTCAACAGTTCCATTCTCTTTGCAAGTTGCGGTCATCATATAAGCCTTAACAGACCGTACGAAAACATCTGCAGTAGAAGAGCATGAGAAATACGGCGGGTCTTTTTTACGAGATATTTTGAAGTACCTCTGGTTCAAAGCACAATGAAACATTGATTCTGCTAGTGAATCTCTATAGTCCTTCACTATCTTCAGCTCACCCACAGGCATCTTACAGCTAATCATCACGGCAGACTGTCATAGTCCAATCCAAGAGAAAATTGTCAGTGTTGATGTGTCATGTGGCATTTCATACATAAACATGATGAGGTCAAGACAAGATAGCACTCATAGAAGAAAACAATGTGCTCAAGTACATCGTATATCCAGGAATACTGACCCCACCAGCTTCAGACTCGACAAAACATGAAAAGTGAGGCTCATTATGTGATGGGACGGGAAAAATTGGCACTGGTGGAGGGTCATGCGCAGAAATTTTATGGCCGAAATGCATTCTGATCAACTCAACCACACTCTGGAAAAAAGGGAACAAAAAAACAGGGAAATCAGGTAAAGGAAACACAATAAGAAACAATGAGTGCAAAACCAATAATTGTCATATGTTAGATCCTGCAAACAATAAACTTGAACCTGTGTGTCAGAGAAGTCCCCAACAGCTACCACTGCCATATTGTGTAGATGATACCACTTCTGATAAAATTGTTTTACTGTCTCAGGAGAAACCATTCGTATGACCTTTTCCAATCCAATTGGCTGACGCTCAGCATACTGCAATCGTCTAACAATATTAATATAACAAGACAGAAACTAGTAATATTAAATGAGATTGAGACAAGTAATAGTGCAGTCAAAGCTGCATTACAAGCAATTGTTACATATGAAGAGTTTAACTTTAGGACTGTAACCTATTACTTTTTGCATTAGAATATAAATTAACTCAAATGCGAATGAATATAAATATGACACATTCTAAAACCCTTGCTTGGTGTGTTTCTCTCTCTCTAATTTATCTAAATTCATACAAGAAACATATTGGAGGGAGAAAATAAATGGTATTGACAAGTGCGGGAGAGGAACACAAATATGCACTAGAAAACAAGTTTCTTTTGATGGAGGGTGGGTCGACATCCAAAAAGGAAAAGAGACTATGAGAGAGAGGGGAGTTATACAACAAAGGAATGGGTGAGAGTTTTGTACAAAAAGAGGAGAAGAGCATTAGAGAGAGGTGTGCTTTCCTCTGATGCATGGTTATGGATTTGGTACCGACACAGGCATGGGCTACAAAGATCGACACAAATTTTGTTCAATCTAGGACAGGGATAGGGCTAGGGTATCCTATAATATAGCAAGGAGACACAATAGGCAGTTTACATTTTTCACAAACACAATTAAGACATGAACATCTGTTTGCATAAAATATATGTTTATATCACTCGTCATAAAAAAATTAAGACTATATTTATTAGTAAGTGTTCAATCAATATCTTACATCAGTAGGTGTCTCTTGCCCTGTCCATGAAATATCTGAGTGTCTTATAGTGCCAGACACAATAGCTTATGGCAAACTGAAGTATCTAGATATCTTAAATGTGTTCTGTTTCAGGGGACACTAACTTGTGATCTCAGAGAAAATGAGACAAACGAATAGGGAGAGATTCAATCCGGTTCCACATTATAATTTGAGAGATTTTTTCCCGCATTGGAATTCCGAGATTTTATTATGGAAGCATGGATCCACTGCATTCCAATGTTAATCCAAATTTTGAGTTTAAATAACAAGTGGACAACCTGTAAAAGCTAACCGAGAAAGTGGGACCTTGTGTTCCAATAGAAGTTGCCTATCAACAAAAATAAAATAACAGAAAATTTATAACAGATAAAGGATATAGATTGGTGAAGAAAACTTTAGATAAGGTCCTAGCTCAAAGATACCCTTAAGAAGAATAAAAATCGCAAATAAATTGAATTCAGTGCAGTAAAAATTAGATTGAAAACAGATAGGTAACAAACATATAAAATTCAGATAATAAGAAAGAAAACATTTGGTAATACCTTTGAACCTTCCATCATCAACCCCCAGTGAGCATCCTGCATCCGACCAGTGGCATTCCTGCTTCCTCTATATTCCTCTAGAACAGCACCTCTTTCCTTTTCCAAATCTTCTGCTGAAACACGTACCTATTCTCCACGAGTTAATTGAACTAATACTTAAGTTGCATAGCATAAATAAAATCTCTACCTCAGAACTAAATTCTGCTAATATTGATATGGCCCGAGACAACAGTTCGGGCTTATCCACTGGCACGAGCAACTCATATATGGTTTCATCTGCGGACGTTGAGGCATTTTGACAAGCTCCAAACTCTGCCCCGATGCTTTCAAGAAACTTCACAATATCATGATTTGTGTACCTTTTTGTGGCACTGAAAGCAAGATGCTCAACAATATGAGCGACCCCGCGCTCCTCCTCCTCCTCAACAACTGAACTGCAACCAAACAAATGAACTGACTCACTTCATACTAAACGAAAGGAGGAAGTATGAAATATACCAAGATGCAAGTAGTGAAACATTAGACGAGTATTAAGATTTTTGTTCTAGGTAGTTATAGGTCAAAGACCTCATAGAAGCATGTCATTTGCAGGTAGATTGTTAGCGAAATGTTTGATTGGTCTGGAAAGCATATTCTGATTGGCCTGAATAAACATAATTTAAGAATTTCATGTTCCTTCATTTCCATTGTGTACAAACTCAGTGCATCTCTTAATCATGAGATGTTCAACAACGGCACAAACAAGTGTGTCGGAGAAGTCAACTAAAAACCGCACTTACACTGGGACACATACATACAATACAACATATTTTGTTTTTTTGTTTTTTTTTTTCAGCCATAAACTTTATTTTACGGCAATATGTGTATTGCTACCTTGTCTTACTATACTTGAAACTTTCAAATACGAGGAAAATTTTTATAATATAACTGTGGAAAGTGTGGAGTGTCTTTCCAGTGTTTATCATGTTTCCCCTTGCGAATGCGAAAAGTTTGCGAATAATAGTATTACTGTGTTCCACACAACCTTCAATCAAATGAATTGCATTCAACAAATTAGAAAACAAAATAAATTCCAGAAGACAAATTAGACATAAGACCAAAACCTCATGAAGAATCGAAGGCCAGTGCACACTCCCATTAACTGACACAGCTTTCTACAAATTCATTCACATTTGATGATATTCAAGTTGTCTACTTGTACATTTATTTTCTTCTGGTAACTAATCAACTCATTCAGAATAACCAAAACCCCAATTAGCCATCCATCATTCACGAAATCAAGAAAACAGAAATTGGATTGCAAAGCCAAAACGCCATAAAGAATCAACCAATCCTGAATAATAATAATAAACAGTGGTATGAAATTGAAGAGAAAACTGACCCAACTTTAACAGCGAGAGCGAGAGCAGCTCGCATTCTGGGCTTGGAATTGGATCGAACGTAGTAATATAAACCATTGTCGAGTCTACCGTAGTCGACTCCAACTGGGGTTTCTCCCAACGTATCCTCCATTGATATGTTCAATAGCTTCAGAGACCTGAAACCATGTCTCTGTGCGATCTGCGGAGTCTCTGCCGGAAGCAAATCCATCGTCGCTCGGGAAACCCGACCAGACCCTACCCTCGAGTGCGGTTTGATTCTTTTCGTTTTGGGATCAATTGATTTCGGCCCATGGAGTTATTGAACATATCAATGGTTTACTTTACTAAACAAGGGTCCATAAAACCTTATATAATTAACCTTATATAAAAGTAAAATATCATATATTCTGCGTACCTCCAAAGTTGGATTTTGTGGATCAAAGTTGTTTCTATGTAACTTCGCTCTCATTTTCTTTTATCATTTTTAGTTTTGATCCTCTACTTTATTATCATGTTCTCCTTTTTTTTTATTCGCTCGTATATTTGTTCATCTCATTCCCTTCACATGCCATCTTCATCTTCATTAAATTGGACCAACTCAATATAAATAATCGGAGATATGTTTCATAGTTTAAAATCGAACAGCAAATTCATTTCTTTATTTTTATTTATACATTTCATTGGACTTGGATGGTTTGGAAAAAAAAAAGTATCTACGTATAATTCTTCTCCGAGTAATTCTCTGCCTGGTTGCTGTCTGGGAGGCAAAAGTGTACATTTGCCCCTCAGGCAGTAATCTCACCCCTTTCCCAAGCCAGCTAGAATTGGGGTTCTTCTCCTCATCATCATTTTCAACTATTATTGACTAGTCAAATTCACCACATCTAAAACCTTCTTTCTTTCACATTTCCAAACATTTCTCTGTCTTTGGATTCGATACTCAAGATTTATATCTTCTCATCGAATTTCTCAATATATGTTATCTTCAACAATGTCTTTGACAATTTGGTCCTTCCCACTTCTAAAAGCCACATTTTTTTTTGTGAGCAGGAGTATGGGGAGGATTCAAGTATTCTTGGTGACCTTCATGAGCAGTATGCTCTCTTTATTTTCAAAGATGCAATGCTTTCCTTAATAATTGTTTTTTGGGATAACAAAAAAAATTCTCATATTATTATAAGACTTTTACTTGATGTTTTATTTACTTTCAAAGATGCAAGAATTTACTTCTAAGGGTGTGTTTGGTTGCATGGAATTCTATGCCACGGGAATTCATGAGGGGACCACTATATTTTAGGCTAAATTGATATATCACTCCACATTTACCATTTGACCACCATTTGATTTTGTGATCAATGGTGGAAATTGAAGTCACATGAACATGATAATCTTACTCCTTGCCCCCCCCCCAAGGCATGTGATTCTCATGTTCATGGGACTTTCATTCCCACCATTGATCACAAAACCAAATGGTGAATGTGGAGTGATATATCAATTTAGCCTAAAATGTAGTGAATTCCCATGGCATAGGATTCCGTGCAACCAAACACACCCTAAATGTTGTTTATTTGTATTTAACGAGAATTGTGCTGACATATGAGCTTGGAGATAACAAAAAAATTTCATTTTGTTATAAGACTTTTACCTTATATTATTATTTAGTTCAAGTTCTAGATTATTTATATAAATACTCAGTATTGTATTTTCTGTATTATACTACATAATATATGGTGACTAATTTAGCTTATTCATACAAGTTGTACTCACGTTACATGATACAAAAATAAATTAACTTAAAAATTAAGTAAAAGTTGGAATTTGGCTCTTTAGAATTCAGATGACAGACTTGACAATAAACAAATGGTTTCAACATTTACTCTATTCAACCTTTACCAAGACTTATTATTGGAGATTTGAATGTTATCAATCAATTTGGGGGGGAAATGGGTGGTAGCTGATCAACCTACTAATTCTAGTCTCAGTCACCTTAGAAATTTTCTTGATAGTTATCAAATGATGGATTTCCCTCTTAATGGCTTTCAATTTACCTGGAACAACAAAAGAAAATACAAAATGTGGTTAAAGCTAAATTGGATCATATCATTGTTTCCACTTAGTGGCTACATTTATTCCCTTTTGTTTATGCCCATACAATTCACATATCATCTTCGGATCACAGGGTTATTTCCCTTCAGTTAGCCTCTAATTTCAGTCCAAATCCAAAACCTTTTAAATTATTCCATATGTGGACCAGAGATCCTTCTTGCCGTCGGATGATTCAAACTAATTGGGCCCCTAGAAAACACCCCTATTCGACTCACAATATCCATCTCAAAACGAAGAAGCTTAGTTATAGCCTCACTATGTGAAATAAGATAGACTTTAAGAATATGATTGCCAACCGTCTAAAACTTATGTTTGATAACATTATTTTTCCTAACCAAGAGGCTTTTCTCCGCAATCACTCGATAGCGAATAATGTTAGCATTGCACATGAAACTTTCTATCAAATTAAGCATTTAAAAAAAAATTTGTAGATGACAATCAAAATGGATATGGCCAAAGCCCATGATAGGGTTGAATGGTCTTTTCTGGCTTAAGTGTTCAAACAACTTGGTTTTACAGAATGGTGGATTGAAATTATCAATCAATGTGTTTTCACGACCTCTCTCCAGGTCATTCTCAATGGTTTTCCTTTCATCCCATTAAGCCATCCAGGAGAATCTGCCAAAGTGGCCACCTATATCAGTACATATTCTTGTTGGTAGCAATAACACTCTTACGCCTTCTCCATAAGGCTGAAACATAATTCAAGGTATCAAACTCCACAAACATTCCCCTTCGATTAGTCATTTACTCTATGAGAATGATCTAATGTTTTTCTGCAGAATCTCTTTAGCTGAAGCCCATTCGGTCAAAGATATTCTTCAGCAGTATTGTCTGGTTTCAGGTCAATGAGTCAATTATAACGAATCTTCAATCTATGTCTATATTACAATTCAGAATGGTGTTTTACTATTCATTGATGACTATGACAAACAAAAAGATTGAGACAAAATAAGGCTATATTGAAAGTTGGAAAAATGTTGTGGGTTGAGATTCATTCTCTATAATGACATGTTTGTAATTATAAAACATATAGAATGGCAAAAAAATTTGTGGAATGTACATGTGGCAGAGAGAAAAAATTTTGTATTTTATTTTTTCTCAAAATGAAAATTGACATAACTATCTCTATAGTTGTCGAATTTTGGTTAACTTAATATCGTTGAAATGCATTTTTGAAGATCTTTCCAACAAAACCTATGATCAATAGAAACGCTAAATTTAAAAATATATATATATATATATATATTATTAAAAAAACGTCCAATTCATTTCTCGCCATTAATATTTTTCAATTTTTTTCAAATGAATGAAAATAGTTTCTCAAGGTATATTTAAACAAAAAACTCGAATTCTAATAAAACTAATGATCAATACAAGCGCTATAATTTAAAATATATATTATTATTATAAAACTTCTAATACCTTTCACGTTATTAGTATTTTTCAGTATCATACTAGAAAAATTGAGACGGGCATCTTAATGCACATTTAAACGAAAACCTTAAACTTAGGTGGAGATATTCAATTTGGGATTTGAATGGACTCTGGATAATTTTAAATCTCATGGATTTTGAAAGGTTTCAAATGATTTTTCAAAATCCAGTGGATTTTGGTGAATTTTAAATGATTGAATTTGTAGATTTTATAAAGGTTTGCTAAGGATTTCTATGAATTATTATAAATTCAATGAATTTTTATAAATATGTTATTAGTAATAAGAAGCAATGAAAAAACATCACCTACATTGTTATTCATGCCAACACAAATCATAAAACATCAATTAAACAATTGTCTGTATGTTACAAGAATTTTACTTCAAATAAAAAAAAAATCCAAATACATGATCCAAAAGTAATATAAATAACTAATTTACTTCAAATTATTATCCCCGCCACCGCCACCTCTCATCCTCCTCTCTTATTCTTCATCTTAATTTTCAATCGCCACTACCACCACCTCTCCTCTTCCTCCTTCATCTTCTTATTCTTATCCATCAATCACCACCACCTCTCATCCCACATCCTCCCATTTTCAACCTCACCCCCCCCCCATATCATATTCTTTTTTTCTGTTTTTTTTTCCTCTCGCTCTCTTCTTCTTCTTCTCCTCATCCATTTTTTTCTCCTATCTTGTTTTTGCTTTCGCGAAGGTTCTAGCAAGTGGGGAACCTCCACTCGTAGGAACCTCTGCAAGGGTGAAAAATAAAAAAAAAATGGAAAAAAGAGAAGAAAAAATAAAAGAAGAAGAAAAACAAAGACAAAAGTATAAGAAGAAATCAGAAGAAAAAATAGAATAACAAAAACAAAGATGAAAAGAAGATAGGACAAGAATAAGAGAAAACAAGAGGAAGAGAATGAAAATAAATGAATAATAACAAAAACGAATAACAAGAACAAAGGAGAAGAGGAAGTGCAGGTGGTGGTGCAACCAGCGGTGGTAGGGCATGGTGGCGTAGCCAGAGTTGTGGGGCGGGGTGATGTTGCTCCTGTGAAGAGATAAGATAATGGAAGGTGGTGGTGTCCTTCAGCAGATTACAAAAAAATGGGGTGGTGGTGTCCTTCAGTGAAAATGGTGGTGTTATTTAACAATAGCCAATACAAATCCGTTGAAATATGAGGGGGTAAGGTTGGATTTGGAATAATTCTTGCTATATATAATTTTCACTCAGAAAATCCTTCAAAATCCACAACTTTAACAAATCCATTAAAATCCACCACTTCTTGAATATCCCCTGATTTTGGTGGACTTTTGAAAAGCATGAATTGAATACCCCCGTGATTTTGATGGATTTTAAAATAATCATTTAAAATTCGTATTTGAATACCCCTAGATTTATATGTATTATTTTAAATCTTTAATTGAATACCCCTGAATTTTAATGAATTTAAAAATCATTCACAATTTATTAAAATTCGTAATTGAATATCACCCCCTTAATGTTTTGGCGAATTCAAAGTTTGGAGGATAACTCACTTTAGAAGTTTAATTTTTTTTTATCAAACTAATTCAAATTTTGAGTGAGTCTAACCCCTAAAGTTTATAGTATATATTTGTACCTTAAAATAAACTTGCACGTCAAGACTGATAGTGAGGATGGTGGTGGGGGTTTTAAGGATGTATTATTTAGCAAAAAAAAATTGTACTTTGTGAGAGTGCCAACGGCACAAGTATTATACTAATCTATTACAATTCCAACGTGCATTCTAAGCATGCTAAAATGATTAATAGGATCTTGGGCAATAGGAGCTATAATCCTAAGGATAAATATCTTATATCCCCCTTCTATTTTTCAAGAAGAATCTACGAACTTCCAATTCCTTATTAACAGAGTTATTGCTAAATTTTCTTATTGGAAAATTAAAATCCTCTCACAAGCAGGTCGTACTATGTTGATTAAATCGATTCTTAACTCGATCCCTATTTACACTATACAAACTTCCTACTGCCTTGCACCGTCTCAACAAATTTGGATCACCTGGTTAGGGATTTATGGTGGAATTGGGCAACAGAAGTAAGGCCAAACATCTTTATACTTGGGATCGAGTTTGGCTGCCCGAAATTATCAGGGCTCTCAATATTCTTCTTGTTGAAACATGAATCTTGCCTCATTGGCCAATAACATTTAGAATGTCCTATCCTTTCATCAACATCTGCCAATTCAAGTCGTTCCACTTTAGAAACAAAAATATATTTCAGTTAGAAAAACTACATCATTGGCTTTGTTGGGACGTCTCACACCTGTGCGCGTCCATTGGTCCATTATACATAACAATAGTATTGTCCATAACTTAAACACCACCATATTTGGCATTCCATCCGTCTTTCTTCTTAATTCTCCAGTCAAGGTTATACTGGCTACATCACCAAACTTCAATTTGTTATTCACTGCAGAAGTACTAATTGTTGTAACTATGTCAACCTAACTCTCTGGTAACTGAGACAAAATCTACAACCCTTGAATCTCATCACTAAATTCGATTTTGGTTGTTGTCAATTGATCAACAATGTCATTGAAGTTATTTCGATTATCTCATTTTCATATTAAATAATTTTTTATTAGGTGAATATTATTCGCTGCAGAAGGTTGTTCATACATCTTCGAAAAGGCATTCATCAACGATACAATTGTCTTCTCACCCTTAAAATTGAAGAAAATAGACTTTGCCAATGTCAATCTTATGGTGCTGAGTTATTTCTGTCGAACATTTCCCATTATACTTGCTTCATACTATTCGGCTTCTCATCATTCAATGGTTGGTAGAGATCTTCCTGATAAAGTTAATCCTCCACTTGCATCTTCCAAAACCCAAAGTTTAACCCATCAAACTTTTTTTTTAATCTTGGTTGTATCATTCTGAGAAGTCATTACTCCAACTCGAATCAACAAGAAAAACTCATAGGAATTTCTTCAAACACTTTCTGTGCCCTATGTTCGCAAACCCAAGGCTTTGATACCAGCTGTTACGGATTAGTGTTATTACTAATCTCAGAATCTTAGGATTCAATGTAACATATAACAATCAAAATAAATCTAGACGAATACAAGTAGCCAAACCAATGTAATAAACGAAAGAAAACAAAAAACACAAAATTTTACGTGGTTCGGCCAAACCTGCCTAAATCCACCGAGCGCACCACAATCCAATATGAATATGAGAATCAAGATTTACAATCACCAATGAAGCCTCATTCAATCTCTAGGTCTACACAAACCTCTCACAAAAAATCTATATATAGATTCATGCAAGGAAGTTACGTGTTCTCGTACAAGGAAACTTTCTATTGTCTCCTACAATTAAACTTTCTATTGTATCATACAAGGAAGTTTTTTATTGTCTCCTATAAGGAAACTTCCTATTGTATCATACAAGAAAACTTCATATTGTACCTTACAAGAAAACTTCATATTATCTCATACAAGAGAACTTCCTATTATTTCGTACAAGGAAACTAAAATATATTTAGACTCCACAAATCTCAACAATCTCTCACTTGGAGACTAAATCAAAACAGTAAACTAATCTACATCATAGTGTTGTGCTCATCCTGGTCTGAGACTAAATCAAACCGATAAAGTAATCTACATCATAGTGTTGCGCTCACCCTGGTCTTCTTAAGTTGAAAGACCAACTGAGGTTGAACACAACCTCAGTTTTTCAACTATCACTGCCTTTGTCAACATATTTGCTGGATTTCTACTACCATGGATCTTTTTAAGTTTCAATCCCATGTTCTACAAGGACACTTCCTATTGTTGGGGCATCTCGCACCTACGCACACCTCTTGGTCCGCTCGTTCTATTCGGGACTTTTGGACCTCTTATTATAAAGTTTCTTTATACTGGAATTAAGATCTTATCAACTCTATTTTTCTGAGTCTGATGGCTAGGGATATTCAAGACATTTTAATCCGGCCCACTACCAATCCTAACAAACTTCTTTAGACTTTTGACAAAATATGGTTTTTTTAAAATCAAAAGTGCAACGCGGGCTTTTACCATAGGTCATTTAGAAAACTCTACTTCCCTTTTCCCCTCCCACTTTTGGCTTTAAACTTTTGAGGTGCATCTGGAGAATCAAGGCCCCTCACAGTGCTCTGTTTCTCTTTTGAAAGATTAGCCATAATTTACTCCCCACGAGAGCCAATATGATTAGGATTCATATCCCCATGGAGGACAGTTGCACCTTTTGTCATGCCTAGAAAGATGTGTTCCATCTTTTCTTCATATGCCTTGTAATTTTTCGATTCTAGCTTCTTTCTCCTTTCCCTATTAATTGAGTTGCTCCAAATCTCAACCTTCACTCTGCTCTGATAGTCTTTGAATCCATGTGGGAGTCTACTAAAACTCATGTAATGAATTATGATGAGATGTTGTCCCAGTTTACAGCCATTTTTGTGACTATCTGGTATTTGCGTAATCAAACTATTTTCAATAATACCAAAGTCTCCCATTGACCTTTGTATCTCATTGTAATAATATTTGCAATGGTTCCTTACCAGATCAGACTAAACCACACCTCATTTTTCATCGATTTCCTAAATCCTGGACACATCCATTACGACCAAACAACTTGCTTTTCGCTCCTATATAGATCTTGCCCTAGACTCAACAATCCATATTCCCGTTACTGTATCTTCACATTCACAGCTTATTCAAGACAAGATCCACTCAGTCTACACCCACATGCTTAATCTCGAAGCAAACCATGCTCAACCACTTCCACTCTACCTTGATAGCGATACGATTATTGCTACTTTTGATGTTTACTTCTTTGAGTCCACCAAGCAGGGGGCGTGGGAGTTTCAACAACTGACTTAGCTAGGAATAATCTGGTTTATGTTGTCTGTCAGATAGATAATAAAGTTTCTGACAGTACGATGGTGGAAGGATACGCGGTTGAAGCGGCCTTGCTGCTCATCCAGGCTCAGCGATAGAGAACCAGACTTTTTTTTGGAGACTTTACTATCCTTATTGACCTCATCCATAATGGTGAATCTCAACAACTCTTTACTGTGCATTGAGTTTGAAGCTCTCTTATTTGTAATATTAAAGGCCACTTCTTTTGCTTTTTTTTTTGGCCATGCAAGTATTTACATAAAACAAACATATTTACATACCTAATCAAGATGTTCTCTGATTCATAATATTCCAACAATGGATGGTCGAGCGGAAGCCTAGTCTGCATATGTGTTCACATGGCCGAAGACAGATATTCTCACAGAGGAATATCGTCAAACAGTTCATTCAAAGGGCAAATTCTAATTTGTCACAAGTCATCAAGTCTTCGTTGACTGCTATTGGCAGTGCAAGTGCAACTACCCCAAAGGTAAAGCAATTCGGTAGAGTCAACAAAACGCGTAGACTTGAATGAAAGAGGGATCTTGACACTTGAGTCTTCATCAATAACATGATAACATTTTATATTTCCAAAATCATTCATCCCAGACAAACAACACATCTGTGTGTTCTTCTTCTCACTATTTTTCATCCATGAAGTTCTTCTTCTTCTTCACCACTTCGTCCTTGTTGTTTGTTTCTTTGTTTCCAATCTCACAAGCCCAGCAACCTTATGTAAACAACAAACAACTAGCTTGCTACGATCATAACAATGACAATACAACCAATGGCAATGTTTGCAATGGCCTTCAAACATCTTGCAATTCATACCTCACTTTCCGTTCTCAGCCTCCTTATGACTCTGCCACATCTATTGCAACTCTCACGAAGGCACAACCATCGGAAATAGCTCGAATCAACAATATCAGTGATGTAGTTCAAAGGATTCCAACAAATACCCTGATCATAGTTCCACTGAATTGCTCATGTTCAGGTGGGTTGTTTTATCAACACAACACAACTTACACTTTGAAAACAAGAGGCGAGACATATTTGACTGTTGCCAACAACACTTATCAAGGCCTGACCACTTGTCAAGCCTTGATTAAACAAAACCCTTATGATAGTAGGGAGTTATTGCCTGGTTTTCAGCTCTTGGTGCCTCTTAGATGTGCTTGTCCTACTAGAAATCAGACTGCTAATGGTGTCAAGTACTTGTTGTCTGATTTGATTGATTGGGGTGATACGATTAGCAAAATTGCTCAAACATTTGGTGTAGACCAGCAGAGTGTTCTTGATGCAAATGAATTATCTTCAACTTCTCTAATTTTTCCATTCACACCCATCTTGATTCCTCTGAAAAAAGAACCTACAAAGATTCAACTTGTCTCTGCACCTGTATCACCTCCACCACCACCACAAGTGCAGTTAAACCAACCACCTAGTCAGGACAACTCATCTTCATCCAGTTCCAAGAAATGGGTCTTTATTGGAATTGGAATTGCAGTTGCTTTGATTGCTTTAATTGTAATTGGTTGTATGCTTTGTGTTTGTATTCGCCGCCGCCGCAGACAAACACGGGCTAAGCCAATTCCACGGGTACAAGTAGGAGGAGGAGGAGGAGGAATGGATGTGTCTCATGTTTCTAGATACAAGACCGAGTCAGACATTTTGTCTTCAGAAGGTATTCGTGTTCTTGTTGAATCTTTGACAGTGTATAAGCTTGAGGAGTTGCAGAAGGCGGCTGGGAATTTTGGAGAAGATCACATAATCAAGGGTAATGTTTATAGAGGAGTAATTAATGGTGACCGTGCTGCTATAAAGAAGAAGACGAATGTTTCTTTAGCTTCCATTGAAAATGAAATTCTTATACTCAAACAGATCAACCATTCGAGTGTGATAAGGCTATCTGGTATCTGTGTGCAAGATGAGAAGGGAAGCATAAACACATATCTTGTTTACGAGTTTGCCGAAAATGGGTCACTCAGTGACTGGCTTTATGAGAAGAGATACTTGACTAGTCGGCTTGGATGGAAGCAGAGAGTTCAGATTGCTTATGATGTAGCAGATGGGCTGAATTATCTTCACAATTACAGTAATCCACCTTACATTCACAAGGACTTGAAGAGCAGCAACATCTTGTTGAATGGTGAGTTTAGAGCCAAGATAACAAATTTTGACTAGCAAGAACATTTGACAATCTTTCCGCATTGAAAAAAGAATAAAGTGGAGATGGAATGAAGAAGATGGCTTGCTGCAATTGACAAGGCATGTGGTTGGTACTAGAGGTTACATGCCACCTGAGTATCTTGAAAATGGAGTGGTTACACCCAAGCTCGATGTGTTTGCATTTGGAGTTATGATGTTGGAGCTCTTATCAGGCAAGGAAGATCAGATCGTTTCGCTTTCTGAATCCATAAAAGTGGTGCTTGAAGGTGAAAATGTGAGGGAAAATCTCAAAGCTTTCATGGATCCGGCTCTAGAAAACCAATACCCATTGGATTCAGCGTTCTCAATGGCCAACCTGGCCATGAATTGCGTGGCACGAGATCTTAATTTGCGTCCAACCATGACCCAAGTCTTCATGTCTCTGTCCAAGATTTTATCTTCTTCTTTAGATTGGGATCCATCTGCGGAAGAACTTCACCTCTCCAGGTCATTTGGCCAGGGTAGATAGGTAATGAGCAAGGTCAATTGTTCGACATTCCAGTTTCAGTTCAAAAAGATGTGAATCAACCATGCATTACATTCATACACTTAAATGAATTGGAATTGTGGGTTTTTTAGAATTTGCTGTCATTTGCCTGTAATAAGAACCATGTGTATGATTATGATAAGGATTGTGATTTCATTTTTCTAGTTAATTTTGGACCCTCGATTTTAAAAAATATTTCGTGAAATATTTTGTTTTATGTAAAAAAAAAACGTAAAAATTTCGATCGTGATATCAAATTTAACAATATAAATTGTGCATTTTAATCTCTTAAATGCTACATAAAAATCTCACACTACTCAGAGTGTCATACAAATTGAATATTACATGAGAGTCAATCACATAACAAATTTTGATACTAAAATAACATTATAACTTATTAAATTATACAAATATTAAAATATTTAATTCTTCTTAGTTTTGTTTGTGTTAAATTTTCTATTTTGATAGATGTTGGATTGATATTGCACTAAACAATGTTTAAATGGGATGTAGACATGAACTTATTCTATAGTGAATAGTGTTCATCTAGTCTAGTCGTCTATGATATCACAAATCAATGAAAAATGTAAACGTCATCATATACAGCTTAGCACATTTGATGAGTTCAAGTATTATTCCAGTTCGATCAACATGGTTTACTTTTCTTTTTGAACGTTTTGTCATTTCTGTCGATCTCTTTATCTTTATTTGTTGCCATACTTCTGGTAGTGATTGAGGGTGTCATGCAAAACAGAGTGCAGGACAATAGATGCTCAAGGGGCAGTGGAACTGATCAGAACCAACCAAAGAGAAATTTTTATTTGTGTTGATCTTCTTCCGTGGAAATTAATTTTTTTTTTTTTTGGAAAATTGAGCAGGGGTTGTTAAAGGATCCCCGAACCTAAAGTAAAAGGAGGGTTACATTCGTTGATATTGTTTCCTGACACTATTATCATATACAATTTTCTTCAAATCCTCTGCGAAAGAACTCGGAGTGAATTCAACAAATTTCTGATTGGGGTATAGCTTGGCTAAGAAGTCTGCTGCCT
>QNQO01008797.1:0-21736 GCA_003290165.1 Berberis thunbergii | reverse complement strand
TGTATTGGATCAACTGAGAATTCCATGATCTTTCTGCAAGAAAAAACAAGGATGAAGTACCAATTTAAATTTTGAGTGCAGATGAAGTTAGCGAAGATCGTATAATTGCTTTGCGAAAGCGTGCGGAAGTAGATTCCAAGTATGTTCTGAACTTCATTCAGTACACGGCATCAGAGCAAATGGAGTCATTTAACAGGTATGCACTTCAATCTGTTTATTTTCTGTTGTTCATGTTCTACGCTCTGTTTTTAGCAATTTTGTCATCTAATTGTGCAGACTAGGGAGCATATTTTCAGAACTAGCAAATACATACTACAGGGATGAAGGACGAAGGGTTAAAACTCGTATTGAGAAAAAGCTTGTCAGTTCGGTGGAGTTAATCATCCGCTGCTGCTTTAAGGCAACTGCGATCCCTTTAGCTTGCTATTTTAGGTGTTATTATGACATGATTATGTTTAAGCTTCCACAAAAAAAAAATAAAAAATAAAAAAAAAAAAAAAGAAAAAAAAAAGAAAGAAAGAAAAATAATAGATTTAAGTTAAACTATGTTTATTATCCCTGAGGTAAATTTGGTTTTAGGTGATTTCTTTGGATATTTTGCATTTGTTGATATTGATGGTTTAGGTTATTGACTGCTCCATTGAATCTTTGCAATTGTAGGTTGCTGTATATGCAGAGTTTCGAAGAGATTGGGTTGAAGCCTTGAAATTTTACGAGGAGGCTTATCATACTTTACGCGAGGTATCTTTTGTACGAATAAACGTCTTTCATTTTCTTTACCTGTGCCGTTGCATATCATAAACTCTTCTCATTTTACAATTTATTTTGCTGGAAAGGTCAAAGCAAGTTGCATAGATATGAAAACAGATACATATCGACAATTGTACGCAATGAAATATGACCAATTACATCACAACAATAACTCTATCTACCCACCACTCTGTTATTGTTGATCAGCAACCTTTCACGACAGAGCTACTTAGGCTTTTCTTTTGCATAGTATTTTTTCAGTAACTCATTCAATATCCAAAAAAAATCAAAGTATAAATTTAATTGGCTTATCGATGTTAAAAATATATTTCTTTCACTAATTGGAAAATCTTACTTTTGGTAAGATCTGTTACTCCTAGTAGAACGTTAAACAATCAAGAAACCTTTTGCTGCAGAGATTGGCATATCAGTTTAGTTATGGACTATATGGAAGACTAAGCATACAGATAAAAAGTTGTACACAAAGTTTAAAGTGGACATGAGAGCAAAATACTAGAGGAGTGTCTGATAGGGTTGAATGTGCATGTTAAAGGCTACAACAGGAAAAGAAGTAATGAATTTAGATTTAGTGCAGAATCTTTTCTAGACACTTGCCTTAGTAGAGATGTGACTCCATGTTGGACTCAATAGTGGGAACCATGAAATTGGTGTTCTTTTATTCCGTAAGTTGCATAATTGCATGTGTTGTATAACTCCTGATACTGAAGCTCACATAGCCTACATCCACCAAAGGTATAAATTATTAAACTAAAACTAATAATAGAATTGTGACCAGTTACATAAATCCATTTTTCCCCTGTTGAACAAAGCTTGTTCATTTCATAGCTTGCTTCCATGAATATACATTTTTTTAACATTTCTTAATAATTTTTAGTTTTGATCTTTTAAGTAAACATTTTGACACGCAGGCAATTGGAGCATCAACAAGGTTGCCACCAATTCAACGTTTAATTGAGATAAAAACTGTTGCAGAGCAGTTGCATTTCAAGGTATCAACCTTGCTGTTGCATGGTGGAAAAGTTGTAGAAGCTATGACTTGGTTCAATAAACATATTGCATGTTACAAAAAGCTTGTGGGAGCACCTGAAGTTGTTTTTCTTCACTGGGAATGGGTGAGCAGGCAGTTTTTGGTCTTTGCAGAGTTATTAGAGATGAGCTCTGCTGCCACCTCTCTTCCATCAGGCACTTCGGAAAAAAATCCCACTGAATGGGAACTTCAACCAGCTTACTATTATCAGGTAGGCCTTTGTCACCTTCTAGAAATAATCAAAACTATACATGTTAGAAGTGCCACCATTCAAAATTTTTAGATACTGGTTTTGCTACACGGCATCCAGCCACTTGCATTTTTCTGATATACCAGAAGGTTCCTCTAGGTTTACCATTTAATTTGCATATTTCTGAGATACCAGAAGGTTCCTCTAGGTTTATCATTTAATGGATGTTGGTTTTTACTACACTAACATGTAATTTCTTATTCAGTTAGATGTTCAACATTAGTGCCACTTAGGAATAGTTCAGTACTTTGCATTTCATTTATCAGCACGTGCATTCTAGGGAACATTTATATTTCATCTAATCTTGAAATGTCCTGCAACAGTTGGCCGCACAATATTTAAGGGAGAAGAGATACTCTCTGGAACTTGCTCTTTCTGCGTCGGAAGTGTCTGGGACTAACAGTAGTGTTGAATCTGTGATACCTTCTGTTTATGTGGGTCAATTTTCTCAATTACTTGAACAAGGGGAGGTATGCAATGCAACCGTGAGTTTTCACAATTGATTCCTTGAAATTAATTGGTTCTTTCCATGTTCCAGATGCTAATATAATGCTTTGGGTATGCAGTCTTACTGATGCAGACTACATCCTCTATGCCCTTGCAGAAGGGAAAAGATTCCAAGATTCCTTTGAGATCATTGCTCTGTTAAAAAAATCCTGTGAATTATATAAGGCTCTCAAAGCAGCGAGAATGGCCTCATATTGCGAAAATCTGATGGGCATAGATTACTTCAGTATTGGTGATTTCAGTAACGCAAAACAGCAATTTGATGGTGTTGCGAGTCTTTACAGACAAGAGGGTTGGGTGGCATTGCTTTGGGAGGTCTTGGGTTACCTTAGGGAGTGCTCAAGGAGACTGAATTCAGTGAAGGATTTTATCGAGTACTCTCTTGAAATGGCTGCATTGCCCATATCATCTGGTGCTGCGCCTTCTGAATGGAAGGAGGGAGAGTATGGTCCAGCTGGGCCTGCCTGTCATTCTCAGCAAGGGATCATACACAAGGAAGTGTTTGGGCTTGCAAAAGGAGAATGTGTAGTGTCATCAAAAGAAAGCAGCAGTAACCTTGAGGTACGAGAAGACCAACCCCTTTATCTAGAGATCGATCCCATCAGCCCCCTTAGGGTGGTACTTCTTGCTGCAGTTGCTTTTCATGAACAAGTTGTGAAGCCCGGTATATCCACCTTGATTACGGTTTCTCTTCTTTCACAATTACCTCAAAATGTTGAGATTGATCAATTGGAAATCCAGTTTAATCAATCTGAATGTAATTTCGTCATAACCAGTGCTAAGGAACCATTGGTGGATGCAACTTCCTGTGGTCCTCAGGGTCCACGTGTAGAGGCTGTTCCCACTCTGACCCTAGTCACAAACAAGTGGTTGCGGTTGACATACAATATCACATGTGGTAAGCCAACTATCACCCTATACATCTTTTTAATTTAATGATGCTATTGGAACTTCTGCACACATGGTACATGATTGCCTGGAATCAACATCTTCCAGTTCAGTGTCATCATTTCAGATGACTGTAGTCATGTTCATGCCCAGGTCTCCTGCATCGACCTGTGTGTGCAGTAGTACCATGGATTTCAATTTGAATTACAGTTGTGTTTCATTGCATAGTAAACTGTGTAGTTGCTGTGAATTTTGAGACATCTGAATTATTTAATGCAGCTCAAACTGGAAAGTTAGAATGCGTGTCTGTGATAGCAAAGATGGGTCCCCATTTCACTGTCCTTTGCCGAGCTGAAAGTCCTGCCTCCATGGATGATTTGCCACTGTGGAAGTTTGAGGATTACGTGGAGAGCTTGCCAACCAAGGACCCTGCTCTTGCATTATTGGGCCACAAAGTTATCCAGGTTGAAGAGCAGGACCCACAGGTAGATCTTTCTTTGGGTGTTTCTCGACCTGCATTGGTTGGAGAGAGCTTCATCATTCCTGTTACTGTGTCTCCCAAGGGCCATGCAGTCTCTTCTGGTGAATTGAAGATTAACCTAGTGGATGCAAGAGGAGGTGGCCTGATGAGCCCAAGTGCATCGGAACCGTCGACAGTTAGTCATCATGTCCAGCTTCTCAGCATTTTGGGGCCAAATGATGATGATAAGCCTCCAGAAGGCCCTGATAGTATTAAGAACATCCAACAATCTTTTGGGTTGCTTTCTGTTCCACATATAAACATTGGCGACACATGGTCTTGCAAACTAGAAATCAAGTGGCACAAACCAAAGCCTATCATGCTCTATGTATCATTAGGCTATATGCTCAATGAAAATGATGCTAGTGAACAAAAGGTCCATGTCCACAAAAGCTTGCAAATTGAAGGCAAAACTGCTGTTACAATGGGACACCGCTTTATGTTTCCATTTCGTCGAGATCCATTGTTACTAACAAAGATTAAAGCGATGCCTGACACTGATCAGTCAATCTCACTAGCTTTTAATGAAACTAGCATCCTTGTTGTCAATGCAAAGAATTGCACTGAGATTCCTTTGCAGTTGATGTCCATGTCAATCGAGGTAGATGAGGAAGATATTGGAAGGTCGTGCACTGTGCAACAAGGAAGCAGGTGTTTGACTGGCCATCCTTTACTTGCACCAGGTGAAGAATTCAAGCAGGTTTTCTCCATCGTTCCTGAGGTACATTCTCAAAAACTTGGTTTAGGAACAGTCTGTCTCAGATGGAGGAGGGACTCTGGTCAAGAACAGTCTGGCACCCGCGCAGCAGAGGGGTTGTGACCAGACATAAACTCCCTGATGTTAGCGTGGAGATTGTGCCATTGGTTGTGAGTGTGGAGTGCCCTCCTCATGCTATCTTGGGAGATCCTTTTACTTTTATATAAGAATTCAGAATCAGACACAGTTACTTCAAGAGATCAAGTATTCATTGGCAGACTCTCAGAGTTTTGTATTATCTGGATCCCACAATGATACGATATATGTTCTGCCAAAATCAGAGCACATCCTTGGTTATAAGCTTGTTCCGTTGGCATCAGGTTCACAACAGCTGCCAAAGATTACAGTGACTTCAGTGAGGTATTCAGCAGGATTCTATCCATCATCAACTGCAGCAACAATTTTCGTTTTCCCCACAAAACCTCAACTTGAGATGGAGAGACACAGTGAAAATGAACCTAGTTCTGTTGCTGTAGAGTGAATACATCTCATCCAAATCGACAAGTCAATATTCTGCCAGACTCTGATTCTGTATTGTGATCAGAGTTGTTCGCTGCTTCCCACTGTTTTCTATGGGCTGCCACTTCTGATTGATAGATTGTGCAGTGGGTACCAAAGACGAGAGAGGCTACCCTGTATAATTTGAGGTGGGATTCACACCAAAATTACTTTAATCATTGGTGACGACAGCCCTTTCTAGTGTTGAAAGCTTCAGTTTAGGTTATGGTTCAAAATTCGTTAAGCTTTGATGGTTTCCAGAGAAGTAAACATTGTATAAAATAACCATTTCTTCAATACAGAAATTACTATGGATTTTGACTTATGCCCGCACTTTAATTCTCCCCCACCAACACACATGTGATGGCAAGTTTTTTAGATTTTTTTTTTCGTGACAAACTATCACAAGGATGTATGCTTTGAAAACTTGTGTGCATAATCTCAGATGTCTCTAATATCAATGAGGTCTGCTCAATGCTGCAGGCAGAGGAGAGGAGTGGAATCTAGGTGGCTTTTTAAGCTTTCCAATAACGCACTGGCAGAACGGTTTCAGAAATCTGTTTTTTTAGAGAGATTTTATACTTGAGTTATTTTAGGAAATTTTAATTTATCTTTAATTTGCATCACTTACAAATGCAAACCACTTTGTATTTTTTCAAAGAGCTTGAAATTTATAGTCATTTTTTATTTGCTATTATCAAAATTTTTTGAGTGAGGCTAGAAACTAGGTTTTGCAATAGGTTGATGTTGTTGCGAGCTTTCTCGGTGCTGGAGGACTAGAAAGACCGACTTGGTTTTGGTTCACTCGTTCTTGGCGTCATCATCTGAAAAGTTTTTACAACCTTGAGATACACTTAAACACTTTGAGGATTTCATTATTGTTTCAAGATACTCCTGACTGCAAAAACCTGGTTTTCTACTATTTTCAAAAATTTTTATTTTACTTGCCATCAACCCCATCACTATCGAGTTTATGCAATTGCTTTTAAAAGAACGTGTTAAAGGTTCTGCGGTAATCTTTGTTTAAGGATGGACTTGCGATATCTTTCCCAAGCTCTACTAGAAGAGATCAAGAGAGGCTGAAGAAGAAGAGAGTGAATAGTTTGGGTTAAAAATGAAACTCAATAAAGGATAGAACAACAATTCCTAGCCAGCCCGGTTTGTTAGCTATTTTTTGGTGGTCAAGTTTGAGTTTTTTACACTTCTACCCCTTCTATAGGTGGTGTTTGTGATTGTGTTTTAACAATTTTGCTAGACAACCATTTGTTTGTCAGGGCTGAGCTATTTTTACAATTTATCCATTACTTTAAAACACAACCACAAACATCATTTATAGAAACGGGTAAAATTGTCAAAAAGCTCTACTCTAGCAAAAAAAAATGGTTGCTTTGTTTGTGTTTTAAAGACAACAATTCTAGGTAGCCATGGGAACACAACCATTTTTGTCAGTTTTAGGCTTTTTACACTTCTACCATTCCATAAATGATGTTTGTGATTGTATTTTAAAGAGAATGGGTAAAAGTGTAAAAAAGTCCAACTTAGCTAAAAAATGGCTGTATGCCCTGACTATCTAGACTTACTCTTTAAAGATAAGGGGTAAAAAGTATAAAAAAACTAAACCTTTGCCAAAAAATGGCCAGCTTAGCGCATCAAACCGGGCTCCCTAGAATCCACACTCTATAAAGAACTTGTCTAGAGAGCAAGGCAGACCCAATACCCTCCATCATCCTAGAGATGCTTATAATGCCCCAATCGAACACATCACACATACAGAAAGCCCCTTGGCACTGTCCCGGCGATAGGGGTAAGGCTCTCTAGATTTTTGCTTTATAAAATCAGAAATTCTAGACAGCCACTTTTGGCCATTTTGAGCCAATTTACAATTTTACATATTTCATTGATGATATTTGTGATTATGTTTAAAAAAGCAAAATTCTAGGATGCCTGGATGGTGCTAGCAGTGCACCGCATGGTACAGGCACATGGTTGGTCTTGAAAATAGAAAATGAAAAAATCACATCATTCTCTCGATCTGATTTTTAGAAACCTTAAAACAAAAAAACAAAAAAACAAAAAAGTTGAAGAAAAGCTCATAGAAAGGAGGCGAATCTGAGGGAGAGGAGGCGGATCTGAGGGAGAGGATGAGGGGAAGGAGGTGGATCCGAGGGAGATAAAGAGGAACAAGAAGAGGAGGCGGATCTGAGGAAGAGGAGGCGGATCTGAGGAATAGGAAGAAGGGAAGAGCTTCAGTGAAGATTTGCTCTCATCAGTATCAATGTACGCTCTACTTGAAGATTTGCAATCATAGATGAGTCACACTGCTCATGTTGGCCCACAAAAAATCCCTTCAAGATACTTTACACATTCAACACTACGTGTCTTCCATTGATTTCCAACTTTCATTATCAGTGTTATATATCGAAAGAATTTTGTTTTTTATCTTCTCTCCCTCAAGTAATTACGAAAATAGGCTACGTTTCGTCTCCATCTTTCATATGTTTGGCTCTTGATTTATGCTTAATTTCTGACTCTTCACTTCTGATTGCAAATGCATAGTTCTCACTGCCTCTCTTTCCTGGATTGCTAACTCTGGGTCAAGCGGAGTCTGCTATAACATTATCTGAATCATATCCATAGACTTTTTTGTGATCATAACATTCGCACATGCAATTAATGAACCTTGCTTTCGCCAAGTTGTTAATCCCATCTTAACCTGTTTGGAGTTTCTTTACAAAAACGTATATAGCATTGCCTACTACCTCGACTTGCCAAGCCTGTTTGCACAACTGTATTGTAGTCTGGTTCATGTATCTAGTAGTTATAGAATTAAATGGAATAGCACTGAGTTCATATGTATAGATATTAAGGTCATTGGAAAGTGATCTGACATTCATGCAGTCGGGAATTCAGCTTTAGAATTAGGTATCCACCAACCATTCTTGATTATTCATCACTCTGTCTAGCTTAGCATGATTCTTCTATCACCAACCTGTTTATTACTCCATGTGAGAAAGTTTCCTTTGAAACGGCAGTCAAAGAACTTGGCATTATGATGCAATGGAGTAAGTCAATAAACTGAGCAGGTCTAATCTCTTAGTCTTTGCATTTGGCCTGAACTAATTGAGTTATGATCTTAGTCTTTAGCTGTTTGAGATGAGATTGATATTTCCAAGTTGATTACTCATCAGCCATACAAATTGATGCATATGTATCAAGCATAAACTCCTCAGCCTCTTCTCCTTTTATTTTTATATGAAATTATTCAATCTGATGTTATTTCTTGTCAACGCAGAAATGACATACAAAGCTTATGTTGTTATCGTGGGCGTGTTCCTGGAGTATAATTGGTGAACCTTCAAATCCAACTTGGGTAGAAACCTACAAATGACATGTAAAAAAAATCAATATTATTGAATTGGAATATATATATATATATTCATTAAAGTAAAACAAACAAGTAAAATTACCAATTTATTTTGAATGACATGTTCTCTGTCAATATGTCTCATATTCCTCCTTTCTTCTGTGTTTCTTTCATTTTTTTGCTCTTTTTAACAAACTTTTTCCATAGTCGATTGCATCCTCGAAGTAGAACGTCGTCTTTTGCAACGGACGGCCAATGGACTATGAATTTCACTAGTAGTTTTAGCGCCAACTTCCAACACCCCCTCTGACTCAACGTTAACATCACTATCACCATCGCCTTTTGATCTCTTTAGTTCACCAATCTTCATTTTTATCTAACGTTTAACATTATTTGTCTCATTTTGATCCTCAGAAGCTATGTCAACCATTTCATAAAAAGATGTTGCACATCTCATCAAACCATTCATTTTCAGGCTTCATTGCCCAATCCGAATATACAATTTTTACCTTCTTATGACACCTCTTAATATCTTTCCTCCACCTTCGAAGAATAAATTTTCCAGGTAAAACATTAATCCTCTTATGAGATAATACCGATAAAATATGTTTGCATAAGATCCCCCTAAACTCAAATAACTGACAATTGCACTTAGTATTGAAGTCTATCATCATTAAAATAAACTTTAAAATTGATTGATCTGTATGCGTTTCCTATCAACCTGTCTTCCGAACATAATAAACCTGAAAGCCATACTCCTCCTAACATGATAATTAACTGCACAACATAATCTTCCTACACTCTCTGTTTGAAACTCCTTACATTTATTTGTGGTGTAGGCAGCTTGAATTTTTTTTCTCAAATGCAGTATGGAGTAATGCAAGGAAGCCAATGGTTAAATGATCTAAAAGTCCTCATCAACTTATTTTTGAACCTTACTTCGTAGTGCATTCTCATATTGTTCTAACGAATTGCTTTAGAGTGGTCTTTGAATTTACATAACAATCAAAAAGTATTCATCACCTTCACTCCTTTGTGTTGAAGACATCCCTGCTCAAAAAATATTCCTCTGAAATGTGGGTACCCAACGAATTCTTTCATCATATAATCCACTCAACCAATCATTATTTTGAAGGTTAAATTTTTCAATGAACCCATGCCAATATTCTTCAAACTCTTCATGAGACAAAGAATCATAAACTGCTTTTTGCATTGCAAACTTTATAGCCTCGTATTCATTGTAACCCGACAGTTTTGCAGACAACTTTTTCATAATATGCCATAGGCACCATCTATGGCGTGTGTTGGGTAAACACAATTTCAATGACTCTCTTCATTGCTCTGTCCTGATAAGTGATTATAGCATGTGGAGCACAATCATTCATACACACAAGCCAATATTTGAAAAGCCAAACAAACTCTTGTACTGTATTACTACAGATCAATCCACATCCAAGAAGTATTGACTGACCGTGATGATTCATCCCAAACAAAATAAGCAAATGACATTTCGTACTTATTAGTTAAGTACGTAGTGGGTCAAAAGTAATGACATCACCAAACTCCTTGTAAGCTGCTCTACTCCCATGCGTCAGCCCAAAGACATTTCTTAACTTCCCATTATCATCCAAATCCATCAAATAAAAAAAATCAGCATTGTCAGCTTGCATATTTTGAAAGTAGTTATGAAGTGTCGTCGCATCCCCCTCACCAAGTCTCAATTGCCTTATTATATGCAAATAGTTGTAACAATCTTTTTGGGAAAATGTCATATTATCATTCCCACTAGCTTCAACCACACACGAAGAAAAATTCTTATTTGGCCTAATGCTCGCCCTATCATTATTTTCAAGCCTCTTCTTTCACATACTGGCTTCATAACTCGATTTTTCTTTATAAATATCTCGATTTTGCAGCCTCAAATCATGATTGTGATCATCAGTTACTATTGTCACTTTCACTGTTCCATCAGGGCGTATAAGAGCTCTAATCTTAGCCTACAACCACATCTACCACCGGGACGCAATTTTATTACACTTTCTATTTACTTTTAAAATTCCCAGCCCAACCACATACAAGAATAAGATATATAGGATTTCCCTCATCATCCTTTTCAGTTGCCCTTACTCTCACTGGAAATCCATTTTTATTACCATAATCAATGATATATGACTAATACTCATCAATGTTTTTAAATTCCATCCCTATGAAAGGCTATTTATTAACTCTACAAATTCGAAATTTTCCATACATCCGCTATTTTCTAATGTATTCATTCCTGAAAATATGACAAATTGAACACAAATTTGATGAAAAATTAGCATCTTTGTGAACTGATCTAACATAAAAAATAACAAAGCACAAATAACTTATTTGTGTGTAATTTGACAAGGCACATATAGCTTATTGATTCCAATTTTAGACTGATTCTTAGCAATCTATACAATAGATATCAATATGTTCAAAACAATGTTATAAATTGCTCAGGTATAGATTGCTCAGAAAACAGGTTCATATATAACTATAGACGGTGAACTGTTCTTTGTGAATTCTTAGCATCTATACCAATCTACAAAGAAACAATATGTTCTTAGCAATCTATACACTTCATGAAAAAAAAAGATACACTTCATGAAACACTCAGAATTGACTATTAATAACTTAGCTTAACACAATCAAGATACACTTCAATGACCAAAGGAAACTTAACAAACACTCACAATTGACCAACTCAAAGAACCCAAATAGCAAAGTAGCCAATAATTATAAACTACCAAAGGACGATACAGGAAATTACTGGTGAAATCTACAAAGAATCAGTCTAAAAATTAACCTAAATCAGTAAATTTCCTTGATACAAGAATCAAGATACACTTAGGAAACTTCAGATTATAATTATCAATGAAAAAACTATGTAAAATATCTAGGGTTTTATAGTAACCATGCCCAAAGAAACTTAACAAGAACTCAGAATTCACCAACTCAAAGAACCAAATTAGGAAAGTAAGCCATGATTATAAACCACCAAAGGCCGATACAGGAAGTAGCAGGGGTGGTACCTAATCGCGCAGTTTAAGAAGAGGTGGAGTTTGGAGGAGGCGCAGTTGGATCCCTAATCGCGTGAGTTTGAGTGAGAAACTGTTTCGAATTTTTTTTTGTTGGCCCTTTTGGTCCCCGAGCACTACTACAGTACCTGGTGGCCACCAGACACTGTTCATATGCCTAGAGATATGAAATAATTCACATCTCGAAGCAGATGGACGGTGCTTGGTGGCCACCAGGCACACCACCAGTGCACTTTAGAATTTTTCTTTGATCCCACCTCATTAAATGGCACGTGCCTGGCACATGACCAGGCAACCTAGTATTGCTCTTAAAAAAGAGTGCACTACTACGATGCCTGGCCCTGTGCCTAGTGTTGTGTCTGGTAGGGCCAGACACCATTGATATTGCATCGGGATAGATATAACACCAATCTCCAGACAAGATCAACGGTGCCTGACACCTACCAGGCACATCACCGGGCATAGGGCCGAGCATCCTAGAATTTTTGTAAAAAAAGAAGGGGTAAAGCCTGGCCAAAAACGTGGCTGAGTGGCCTGGCTGGCTAGACTTGCTCCACATAAATACCCTTCCCGTTCATTGGTGTTATCCTCTCAAACAAGCGAAGCGAACTCAACTGTGCAGTGAAAGTAGAAGCAATGGCGACAGTGGTAGGTGTAGGTTCGCCACTCATGAAAATTAGGGTTTTCTCTGACGTCTCTCCTCCTCCCTTCCTCCGCCAACACCTTCTTTCATCAGGCTTCACTATCATCATCATCATCGAAGCTTCACCGTCTCTGCGTCTTCTTCGAATTCGGGTCTCAATGTCGATATCGCCAAGAAAGGCGATGGACAAGTTCGCGTACGCTTTGCCCCTTCTCCCACTGGGGGTCTTCACGTTGGTGGAGCAAGAACTGCTCTTTACAACTACCTGTTTACCAAGTGAGTTCGTCCGTTTTTAACTTCTTGATTGAAGTCTTAAATTTTCAATTTTTATTAGGAATCAAAGAAAAGATTTAATCTTTGATTTGGGGACTTGTTGTATTAGGTCCAAAGGTGGAAAATTTATTCTTCGGGTTGAAGATACTGATTTGGAGAGAAATACAAAGGAATCTGAAGCTAATATGATGAAGGATCTGTCTTGGCTTGGATTGCATTGGGATGAGGGTAATTACTATAAATGTTTGAGCTTATATTTGAAACTTCTAAAGTTTTTTCTCACGCTCTTGCAATTTTAGTCGGATTACTTATTGTTGAGCAGGACATTTAGGAATTAAAGTATCATTTACTTCACCCAAGATTAAAAAATTTCTGCACAAATTAGTCATACTTGAGTATTATGAATATAAGAGAAATCCCACTTCTCGACTGATTATAAATAACAAAAAGAAAGTAAAGGCACACTTTATTTAAATTTCAGTTTCAGATCGTAGATTGTCTTATTCTCAATACTGGGGGTAACGGTTATGCTGCTTTCCATTTGATGAGTTAGTCTTTCATTTCTATTTAGGTTTATAACTCATTTTTTGTCCATGTGAAGGTTTTTTAGTTTGATCCATGTGCAGATTTTGTAATTATTTAAAACATAAGGGTAACCAGTGAAGTGAGTGAAGAAATCTCTATATTTTAGACAATAGAATTGATGCTTATTAATTCATTCATCACCATTCTGAAAGCCATAAGTTTTGTAATACACTTGTTTATCGCAATACAGCAGGCAATGGGTCTGTAGTCAGCTACCAACTCTGCATTAGTCTTATTAGGGATGAGGCAGAGGAAGTCGGGAATGTCTCCTTTGGTAAAAGAGGGATTACCAAGAAAGACACATTGATTGATGGCCCCTCATTTAGATGCAAAATCTATATTATTAGAACCCTTACTGCCATCTTTATCAGAAGAATTGCATGCTTTGAGTCGAGTCGAGAGACAATTATTGGAGACTGACTTTCAGTGCTAATGTAGGTCCTGATGCTGGTGGTGACTATGGACCTTATCGACAATCAGAGCGAAATGTCATGTACAAAGAATTGGCAGAGAAGCTTGTGAAATCTGGTCATGTTTACCGGTGTTTTTGCTCTAATGAGGTAGTTAGGTTTATTAGCGACAATTTCTGCAACAAATTACCTGGGCTTTTGGTGGCAATTTTTAAAGAACAATGATTTGTGTTTTGTAAATTGAAAGACATATTTATGTGAAATGGGCGCTTCATAAAGTAGTACATATAATTACTAAAAACTTGAAAATCAAAAGCTATTGAGAAAAAAAACCTGGCAAAAGTTGCATTAAATGCTTTTTTCAATTACTGGTTGTTGTTGTTGTTGTTGGTAGCCAGGTTTGCTTAGGTTTTTAGTTTTATTGAATGCACTGGAGATGGATGACATGCAATGTTTATTACATAAATTTACATGGAGCATGGTTGGTCTCAAGTAAAGTTATTGGTGCAAACTTTTCTGCATTTGCATGTTTCTCAAGTTTCATGATCTTCTTACTCCTTTTCTATTTGGTTTTGTTTCTTATTTTGAGTAGGCATGCCATAATTTATTTCCACTGGATCTCTGTATTCATGTTGTTTTAATATTTCATTCTCCTCTTGTTTTTGTTTTTTTGATTAGGCATTCAAGAATTTGTTTGCGAAGGATATCTAGTATTATTGTTGTTTTAGGATGTAATTCAGAGAGTAGTTTCTCTTTTTTCATTGTTTGGCATACATTTAGAAGGGCTCATGACTGTCCAAATTAAACTCTAAGGCTTAGGAAGCTGGTAATATGTTGTAGGAAGCTTGGAAAGTTCATTTTTAATGTTTCAAATTCCTAAATGGTGTAAGCCTATTAGTGTGGTTATTTATAACATAAGGAATGCCAAAACCGGGTTTTTCAGTTATCTGTTAAAATAATAGAATTTCTTAAATTAATCTCATATCTTCTTCCTTCATTAAAACACTCAGTGTTGTTGAGTCAATTTCCCCTTTTTGTGGATTCTCTTTCTCCTTTCTCCTTCTTCACGGATTTGGATTTTTTCCTCTTTTGTTGCGTCAGTCAAAGTAGGTTAAACTTGGTTTTTATACCAAGTTCCAAGATTGATTACATAACATTGTTACTCCTTTTGAGAACAATAAGTCTTTGTTTAATCGTCTTCTTCTGCAAATATAAATGAAAATTGCCCAACAACAGGCAACATAGCAATTAGCAAGTAGTGTAGATTGAAATTGTTCACTAATTGTTAAAGTGTATTAATAAGTATTTGAAAATCATCTCCACCTTGTGGGGATCACAAATCTCCATGAGGCCGCCCTCCTTAAACATCAAGAGGGGCCCACCTGAAAATTCGTATGAAAGATAGCGGAGAAATAGTTTGACATTCTAGGTTGAAATCAGATTTCCCTTTCAATCTTAACAGTTACGTAAGTATTGGTGTTTCGTTACAGGAATTAGTGCAAATGAAGGAGTTTGCAAAAAAAAATGACGAGGCACCAATTTATACAGGAAAGTGGGCTACCGCCACCGAAGACGAAGTGAATAACGAGCTTGAAAAGGAGACACCATATACATACCGGTTTCGTGTCCCTAAAGAAGGGCGTGTTACAATTAATGACCTTATCCGTGGTGAGGTATGTTCCTTCCTTTATATTGCCGTGAATCCTGATAGTTCTTCTAGCAGTTATAATAAATAATATAACATTGGCTGGGTGCTTTTCAAGGTGATGATGTGTACTTAGTATTCATGTTTGATTATCAAATGCATTTTTCGTTGCGTGCTTTTAATTTTATTTGATAGTGTCATGAAGGTTGGTTGGGAGTTAAAGACACTTGGTGACTTTGTGATTATGAGAAGTAATGGTCAACCTGTATACAACTTCTGTGTCTCTGTTGATGACGCTACAATGGGTATATCTCATGTAATAAGGTATGCCATTCATTTACCTGTTCAAGATCTGTACAGTGTTTTCTACGTTCTAATAGCTAGTTCATTCTCATTCTGTTTAACATAGTTTTACTTGGGGTACCTTTTTGTTTTTATCATGTATTAAGTGCTATTTATTCCTCCTACCTGCATTTCAGAGCTGAAGAACACTTGAATAACACTTTAAGGCAGGCGCTAATATACAAGGTTATCTTTTTTGTGTTTCTCTTCTTATCGATAATTTTTCCTTGCCTTTTTATGCAATGAAGGGGTAATTGACTTTCTAAAGTTAATATTTTCTCTACCAGGCTCTAGGTTATCCAATGCCGTACTTTGCACATGTCTCCCTAATTCTTGCTCCTGATAGGAGTAAACTGTCAAAACGTCATGGTGCAATTTCTGTGGGTCAGGTATTATATCGACTATACTCTTAGAAATGGACAAGGACTTTAACTTCATGAGGAGGGGGAGTGATTCATCCAAATGTAGGATATTTAAATTTCAAGTTAGTCCAAGGACCACCTTGTTCACGAATTGCAAGAAACCTAAGCCTTGGTGATAAGAGGGCAGATGGGGAATCAGCTTAATGAAGACATAGGTGGAATAGAACAAGAGGTGAGAAAAATTGGTAGAACGATGGCCTAGATTAGCTGTCTATAGGGAAAGGTCAGGTAGGAGAAGCTAAACTCTCTCTTATATGTACTGCATTACATCTCTTGCAGTTTGGAGCATGTCTGAGTTATTTTGAACTTCAGACGACAGTGAGAACCATTGGCATTGCATGATTGGCACCTCTGTCATTTACGGAGTGTGTCCGAGCATCTCCGATCTGAATCTGGATTGATGCATAGATTTAACCTGTTCTCCATTTGTTTTGTTGTGGCTTATGGATGCCCGATTGTTCTCGTCTTCTTCTACTATGTTCACACATTTAATGAATTTCCTGTATTGGAGTAACCATATTGTGCCACATGGAAATGAATAATGTGGGCGCTCCTTGAGTTCTTGAGCAAGGTGTTAGTTCTTCTCAGTAAAGAGAAAGACAAATACAGCAAGATCTAATAATAAAAAGGCAACACAGGATTTTATTTAAAATGAAGTGTCCATTCTACAGAGGAATTGTCATATGTAACGTCTGCACATAGATTATACAGAAAAAACACAACTCTTCCTAAATAAGAATAAAGGTAAGTGACATTACCTAGATTAAATTGAGATTTTTATTCTTTTGTAACAATTTGTCTTTGACAGTTCAGGGAGATGGGTTTATTTGCCTCAGGCAATGGTAAACTATCTTGCGCTCTTGGGTTGGGGAGATGGTACAGAAAACGAATTTTTTACCATTCAGGAGCTTGGTTAGTTTGTCTCCTCAAGTTTTCTTTACTTGAAACAGTAGATGTTCATAAGATGATGGATGAAAGGATAAACAAGTCTCATTGGTTCATTTTTGTTTATTTATTTATATACAAGTATATTGTTTTGTCATGTGCAGTTGAAAAATTTTCAATTGACCGTGTCAACAAGAGTGGAGCGATCTTTGATTTAGCCAAGCTACGGTAAATTATGGCTCCTTATCTTCTTACGTAGTATCTTGTATTCGTTTTTATTGGCTAGGAATTGTTTATCGTCTACTTCTTCCTTTTAGTTTTATGAAAATGATTTTTTTAATTAATTTTTTTTAGGTTTTACATCCTTGTCTTAGAGGTACTTATGAGCAGTTTTACCATCAATTAGACAAGGTTTTCAACCAGTTGAACTTAACTATAGGAATAGTTCAAGAGTGCTTCTGTCTTCCTTACCTGCCTGATTGTTGCACATCCCTTTTTGTTTTCTGAAATGCAAGTGGAGATCTTTTATGAACCATATACTTGTCATGGCGGGGTTTAAAGTTAAAACAGTGGACCTGATACCTATCCACACATCGTACCAAAGAACTAGCTCACTTACAATTGTTGCACGGCATTGTTCCTGTGATTTCTTTTGCTCCTTGTCTATTTTCTCATCAATATCATTGCATCGCAAGAGCCTTTCGTTAGGTTATTTGTGAATTGGAGGAAGTTTAAAAAACATGTTTGCCAGGGCTTTTAAGATTTGGCTAAAGTCGCAAGCAACTCAGAGAAACTCCATCTTTCGTACATAAAGAGACTTAGTGTTTGTTCCCAAAGAAAGTTCACAACTGATACACAAGGCTGGTGAAGATTTATATTAATGCAACCAGAAGTTATTTCATGAGGTATAGACTACAAGTAGAATTGGAATCATACCCCTTCAACGAAGCTCCACTCACTGCGTGGTTCATTTATGTTGAGTCTCACGACCACTTTTTACAGATGAATGTTGGTTGAATAGTACCTGCAGTGAACAATTTCAAAACGCTTTAAAGTTCCAGGTCTTTAATTTTGTTACAGGACATGAAAGAAGCCAGCGAATCAGTTGGATTATAAAATTTTCGTGTTAGTATCATATCAATTATGAAAATAAAAATCTCACATTTTATAGCTTGATTAATTGTCTGTCTTATCAACTAACATTGATTGTTATAATTCTGTTTTTTGTTTGTCTATTGATTAATTTTATCTAATATTTCACCCTCTTCTCTTTTAAGGTGGATGAATGGCCAATATTTAAGAGCCCTACCATCGGAAGAGTTCATCAAGCTTTTGGGTGAACGCTGGGTGACTGTTGGTATTCTCACAGAGTCGGAAGGAATGTTTGTGAAGGTAAGATTCATCCATGTTTCAGTTGAGTAATTCTTGATTTCTCCTCGTATGCAAATGGACGATGTCTGATACTTGCTAGCGAATCTGAAAACAGGAAGCTAGTGAGCTGCTCAAGGAATAAGATTGATGTACTACTGGATTCAGATGGAAGTTCTAGCAGATTTTCTCTCCTATCCTGTATATGCTACTTTGGCAAGGTATAGAGGCTGTCTTTCCATGGTGTTATCATTTGTTCATATGGAAACTGAAATCATCATTTTCTCATTGAGGCTTTCTTCCAGTTTTTCTATTCTTATTAAGATCTTGTTGTTTTGGGTCCTTAGTTACCAATGCCTCTCTTTTATAAAACTATTGGTTGTTTGCAATAAAGTTTTTACCTTGAAAAAAATTATTATTCATGCTCTCACTTTTGAAGTCAATATTCACAACCAAGGGCGGAGCCACCTTTAGCATGGGGGCAACTGCCCCTCCCTCAACTTTCAAAATCTTGCCACTACCCTGTTGGTGTTGTGGGTTCACAAAAAAATTTATTTGATACCCCCCTGAAATTATTGTTTTGCCCCCGCGCCACTCCTTCAAATTATATGATAATTCAACCCCCTAATAAAATATATTTTAAATAACAAACTTCTTACTTTTAATGAGTTGTATGAAAATTTCATGTTTGCCCCACCAGATTTTAGTCTTCCTCCTTGTTACTCTATGAAAAATGTAATTAAGTGTACTAGTGCAACATTATTCTCCATTTCAATTCCATCTAAATACTTCCTAGCAATGGGACACTAGCTCATGTACACCCCAGTTATTTTGATATGAATCAACAAAAAAATGATAAGAAAAAAACCACAATTTTGGTATGTCCACAGTTTACCAATAAGATTAGTTATTTGTTTGTCAGTATTATTAGCAAATTAGGATTAGGAGTTTTATATCTTATTAGAAAAAAAAATTGTTGTACAATTTTTTATTTTATTTCAAAATGATCATTAGAATGGTTATATATATAATGTAAAAATAGCTTCAAATTCTACTAAGGAAACTAGAAATTTTCCACATGAAAAGTTGTCAATTTATTTCAGAAACCAGACATGATACTGGGCTTCCATTTTTATTTTAAATTTTTTTATATTTTGACTGTGATTTTGATTTTAATTTCTTCAAATGTCCTGAAACTTCTTTTTATTCCTTTTGCCGTACATTACACGTGTAATGTTATTATACCTCCTTTTTATTCTTAACTTTTGCTGTAGATGGCAGCATATCAGATATTAATTATTTAGAGAAAGTCACTTTACAATTGATTATGCATGAGTTGTAATGGTTTCTGCATTTGCTCTTTGCAGCCCTGAAGGAAAACCTGTTCTGACAGACAATCTCTCAGAGGTGGCAACTAATTTGTTAGCTGCCTATGACAATGGAGAACTTGTAGCTGCTCTTGAAGAAGTCCAGCTGGCTGGCAAAAGTGGGTTAAGAACTTCGGCAAGTCAATGAAACGCAAGGTTGGTGTTAGCGACAGATGATTGTAATTTCATTTTCTCAAAACAACAAATCAGATTTTTTTTCTTAGCTTGAAAGTTGGAAGTTATAAATAGACACTTTCTTCCATGTGCTTGTGCAGGGGAAATCTCTATTTATGCCTCTTCGAGTCTTGTTGACAGGAAGCTTCACGGGCCAGACATGGGATCCAGCATACTCTGCTCCATCAAGCTGGAAATTGGGCATTGTAGCACCTCAAGTAGGGTTCCTAACATTAGATGAAAGATTGAAAATGCTGAGGGAAGCTGGACTGGGGAAGCATTGAATAAAAATGAGCCTCTTTTGGAATCTGCATCTGTCGTGTCTACTTGAGCTTTGGTGAAGTTATTTGATGTTTAGATGTTTCTTTATTCTTTTATCGAATGGATATAGAGGTTTAAGTTAGGCCGTTGCTGTCCAAGTTGTTGGAAGATCAAATCATATTTTGTAAATGATGTATGGTCTCATTGGTCTGAACTAATTTTGGATTTTGACGCTGGTTATTACAGTTAATGGAATGCTAGTTTTTGTCCACTTTAGACCATCTGACTATTAGTTGGCTTGTGTTATAATTTCCAACTAGAGTTTGGTAATGCGGAGAAAAAAAAAGAATCTGTCATTTGCAAAATCAATTTGAAGTTCGCGGAGATTTCTTACCTGTAGGCTGTGGCAGAGAGAATTTTTTTTTATATTTTTTTATTTTATTACTTGAACCTGACATTATTAACTTTGCTTCCGGGTTTTCCCCCCCTTGTCAGTGTAAATCCTTCTTCATCATTTTGCTATCCGACCATGTCCCATACTGTTGGCTTGATAGCCGAAACACCAGCTACTCCGAAACTTTCAACTTCTCAGCTTATCATTTGGAGTCATTATTTTTTAGCTGAGGTTGCGAAATGCAACATCCCTTCCATTATTTATCATAAGATACTGTTTCATTATTTTCCCAAACATGCAATTAGCAATTAAAATATCATATGTTAAGATCTCTCCTTAGTAACATAAACCACCTATGAATGGTGACGCTCGCGCTCTCAAACCTTGCTCTTGAGCTTTGGGGTGAATTCTTCTCAAATTCCCGCTCTCAAGTTTTCGAAACTCCGCTTTCAAATTCTTAAATCCCCATTCTAACGATTTTGAGCTGATTGTTCTCGAATTTACTTTATGGTTTACATAATTTCATTTCCAAAATTTGAATCATCGTTCAAATGGTTTCATTCCATCAATCTTATGATTTTTATGCCTATATACATAAATATATGATTGTTTATAAATCTATTGTTAATCTTATATAACTACTATCTCATAATTCGTTTTATTGATTTTGATATTAATAAAATAAAATTGGTGAAACTTAAATTAATATTTTAAGATATAAAAGAATAAATAATAAAGTACATTACTTATATGAGGCTCTTGACAATTTGAACATTAACACAATTTGAAGTTAACCGTTGTCATGCTCCCACTCTCTCTCGTATATGCTCGCGCTTGACCACTTTCCCTTTAATTAACAATCTAAAACAACCAATTTGGATGTTAATACAAAAGCCCTTCCGAGGGAGAGGTGTAACCACCCATCCCCTTGAGATAAGGGGTTATACCCCTCCCTCACGCCTTCCCTCACCCCATAGAATTAGTGTTAGAGTAATTCTAGGTGTCAAGGAAACCAGCGAGGAAATGAGCGAGGGGAGGGAGGTGGCGGGGTGGGAACCGTTCACCTCCTTCGGGATGCGCACACAAAAAAAGATGGCACACATCCCGAGGGAGGTGAACGGTTCCCCGCCACCTCCCTTCCCTCGCTGGTTTCCTCGACGCCTAGAATTTCTGTTAGTGTTAATACAATCACTAAGGTTAGGGAACCAACTTTTGCAATCAAGATGACATTACATCGTTAAAAGAGTTTTTTACAATCTCGATATACACAAGACTCTTAGAAAATTTCATCATTCTTACATTACTCTGATTGCAAAAAAT